>VCII01000290.1:0-265558 GCA_006030095.1 Triplophysa siluroides
AGCCCAGCTGTAATCAGTCTCTATCTGGTGAACCTTCACTTGTGTGTATTTTGACAAATGCAATACAAATTGCATGAGCCAAAATGTAATTGGTGGTATTGAGTGATCATTGGACAGCAACTCACAAAAGGGAAGTGGTGGTGCATCTACACCATTTCCTGGAAGAACGAGTGCATAATAAGCACATGCTTTGGCTGGTTGGGTATACTTGACATAACTCCCCAAGTGGCATCAAGATAGAGGGATACAGGCGACCTGCTGCCCAAATGTTGCTCAAGAATGTTGATGCCAAGCTCTGTGTACAAATGGACAATGAATAGCTTCATAGTAAATAGCTGTATGTAGCCTGGTATGTGGTGATAGGCTGTGTCACACTCTAGCTAATATTGTTTGCATTAGGTATATTTCCATCAGGATGTCAGTGTGTAAATATTAATTTATTCTTACTTCAGAGCCTATCACTTTTAGTACATTCTTATTAGGACATTCAGTCTGCCCTCCATGTAAAATCAACACACTTGTTCTTTAATGCTTTTTTTTGTAGGCTACACTGTTAGACATTTCTGTAATTTTTACAGTTATTTACTTTAGATCACTGTGACGAGTCTCCCTTAGCGCAATCAGCGTCGCCATGGAAACAGAGGGTTTCAACGAGGCGCAGCTGCCGGTCGTCAGGAAATGATGAGAGGCGGCATAAAAGCCTGACAAACCCGAAGTATGGTGAGTTACGACTCCCTAGCATGCAGACTCTAACTCCCATTTTCTTGTACAGGCGCTGCCGACGACTGACGACTGGCAGCTAGCCTCGAGACATAGTCTCACAGCCACACGGGGAGCAACACGAACCACTACCAGATCACCACGAAAATTGTGAGCACGCCACACCCCTACACCTCTCGGACGGACCGAAGTCACGGAATCACCGACACCGGGAGCGGCCACGGGAGCACTTGTTTGTCTAACAAATTTCCCCTCCGGGGTGTGTGTTTTTGAGATGTGGTGTACGTGTCGTTTCTCCACCTGCCACAATCACCCAGTATAATACAGCAATTTCTCTATACAGTAAATGACTGTCATTTCCATTGCATTGTGGGAAATTTGTGTGACGTCAGACACTAAATACAGCGATTTACTGTATTTTTTTAAATTGATGTATTTAACGGTCTTTAAAGAGAAACGTATTATTTTGCTCATTTCTGAGGGGTAGCATTTAGGCTTTGCCCTTGCGTTTTGAAAAAGTAACCCCACAGCAACACGGAGAAGTGTTTTTTACCGAGGAAGTATATTTGAGTGACACAGTTTGGAAAACACCTGAGCTGAAGATGTAACGGTTTGTTTTCGGCGGTGCTGAGACGGAATGTGCCATTTCAGCTAACATTTTATACCTGAGAGAACCGCACGTTTCCGACGGACTTGAGAGAACTTCCCCGACAAAGCTGAGAGAACCGCGCTTTCCTGACAGAGCTGAGAGAACCGCACTTTCCTGACAGAGCTGAGAGAACCGCGCTTTCCTGACAGAGCTGAGAGAACCGTACATTTCTGACGAAGATTTGTACTCCCATGAGAGCAAAAAGCAAGGTTAAGTTACTTTGTGTAAGCATTTTCGGTGAAAGACTGCTAGCAATATCTTTTTCTGTAAGGTTTGCAACCACCATACTGCCCGTTTTAAAATGTTTTGTGCGCATGCAAAAAGTCATAGAAACCTAGCTCATTACAGATTTTCATGTGGCATAGAACATTGTCCTTGTAATTTCAGAACGTTTTCTGCATTGAAGTCTCACATGTTCAGAATTCACACACCTGCTCCGCAACAAACCAAGCACGTTTCACTGTAGTGGTGACCACAAATGCAGTGTTCAGGATGGATTATGTGGCTGATAATGTTTCCTCGTGTGTATTCATTTAAGAGTACATATATGGAATGGAAAAAAAGTTACTTGTCCTTTTGAGGGATGCACAATATATTTTAGAGTGAGGTCATCCTTTGCCACACACATATCTAGAAAACACAGGCAGTCATTTGTAGCACAGCCACATACACCACAAGATACTGACGTGATTGATGAAGTTCCAGACATCCAAGTCCATGGTGAGAATGTTGGTCCATCTCTTAATAGTCATGGAATGAACAAAGATTTGAGCCCTGACACATTTGTTAAGGATCTGGCATTGTTTTATTTAAAGTTACAGTCCAAACTGATTTTGCCAGCCACATAGATACGATGCATTGTGGAGGAATTTCAGGAGCTCCATTGCAGTGGAATGAAGCAAGTGTTTAAAAAAGTGGAGGAGAAGCTGGCAGGTCATACCTGCTCAGATATATCTAGGGACAGATACCAGTGGTAAGGAACGATTTTGTCAGTATGTGCCTCTAAAGGATACACTTGCTGCCTTGTTTAGGCAGTCCACTATTAAAGACCAGTATGCACAGTCTAAAATCCATGTACAAAGAGATATGGTTTTAAACGGTGTTAATGATGGCAAAAACTTTAATCTCTTATCAAGCGGCCCTATTTTTGAGCATTTTCTGAAAACGACAGACCCAAATTAAAACTCCAGCAGCTCTTAAACCATATGGTCTATTTGCATAATTCTGTTTTTTTTTTAAACTAGACAGACACTTGAAATTTTGTTGCACAAAAGTCATAATTTATTAAAGTATCATAGAAACTCTTTCACTAAAGAAAAATGGATGAAAATGTGATGTAAAGAGCTTGGAAACACCATAAAGATAAAACTGAATGTCTGATCACAGTTTTATTCAAATTTGAGGATGATAATCCCAAAAATGTAGCTTCTGTAACCTCTTATTTCAAGAAATGTCAAGGCGTCCTTTCAAAAATCACTTGGAGACTCCAAATGGACACGAAGTAACCAAATGACATAAGGAGTCAACACTTCATTATCAATTCACAACTACTCTGCCCCCACTAACCACACAAGAAAAACTATTTCAGAACAACATTTGCACATTTTAACAAAAATCCCTTTATTTTGAACAGTTATAATAATGTTATGTAACAGTCACTCCATGTTTCAACATTAAATTTTTTTTTTCTTTTTTAACAATACTTTTTTTACTCAAATGTAAAGCCGGTTCCGTCCGGTCCTCCAGTGGTCTCCGAGCCAGCCTGCCCCTGACTCGGCCCAAATACTTTTTGAGGGGGCGTCATACGGGCAGGGTGGCCCGATCGGCCAGACCGACCGTCTGGTCTCCCGAGCGGCCGTCACCCTCCAGGCCTCCCGAGCGGCCGTCACCCTCCAGGCCTCCCGAGCTGCCGGCTCCTCCCTGGACCCATTGAACTCTGGTGCCGGCAGCACCGTCCTGGAGGCTTCCTGTCTCCTGTGTCCTTGTATCCCGCACGAGCCTCCAGGCCCGCCTCCAGGAAGCCTCCAGGAAGCCCGCACGAGCCTCCAGGAAGCCCGCACGAGCCTCCAGGAAGCCCGCACGAGCCTCCAGGAAGCCCGCACGAGCCTCCAGGAAGCCCGCACGAGCCTCCAGGAAAGCCCTGTGTGTTCTTTAGTTCTTTGTCGAGTATTGTATTGTAAACCCGGTTGTGTCTCCCATGTTCTCCTACTCCTGTGTTTGTCTTATTAAACCCCGTGGATTGTACCTGTCGCGTCTCTGTTCGTCTTCTTCCATATGCCATTGTTACAATAACCTCTGTATAGTCAATTGTGATTTTATTTTTTCTTTTCCTACAGGACCTCATAGAACATGGAAGTTTACTCTGTGAACACAGCAGGCTTGAGCGTGACATGTGACAGCTAGATTCACTCTGACAACAAGGTGTCAACTGCTGTTGATTAACTGCTGTTTGAAGCAGTTGATGGTGAATTCCATTTTAAATCGGTTCTGTATGCAGTCGAAATACAATTCTAACAGTATTTTGCTTTACATTTCATATTGTAAGTTCATGGTGAATTCCATTTTAAATCAGTTCTGTATTTTTTTCTCTCCATTTGATACAACGGTTTGGATGACTTAAGGGTTTCCTGCATTGCTGCAAATAACATGAATTGTTTTAAATAGATTTTTGTACACATTTCCATTTTCAAGTGCTTTAAGGATTTGTAATGTTTAAAATAATTTAAATAAAGAACACTTTATACTTTATATTGTATTTGGAGTTAATGTCAGTACACGTGTTGGATAAAAGAAAATTCTTTATAAATATTATAAAATCAAATTTATATTTACTAAAACATAAACCAGTAAATAGGATTACAGTAGTGTACTGTTAATCTAGGGTTTTACAGTACCTGGACTGTATTATATAGTTACAGTAAAAGTGAAATGCAGTTATAGTACTGTAAATCTTAATTACAGTAACTTACTGGCAACAGTGTTTTTACACAATATATTTTAGACAAGGCCTGTCTGATTTAAAGGTGCTTGTCAAACAACATGTTCACTAGCGGCCAAAAGTTTTGGAACACTTGGGTGCAATGTTTCTGATGATTTAAAAGAACTGAAGATCGGAAGCCGTATGCTTAAATGTCTAAAATTAGTTTTATAGACAAAATGTAACTTTGTAAACATACATGTTTTTATGATGACAAAATTCACAGTTTATATACTAAAAATGTTTTTGAAATGAAGAGAAAGAACAGCCAATAAAAGCAAAGAATAGATGGAAATTGCTTAAATATTGTTAAAAAAGAATCCCAGGGTGAGATCTTAAGAAGCTGCTAGATAAAATGACAAGAAAACAGTTTAAAACGTTTGAAAAGCCGTTAAGTTGAAATGTAATGTCATATATGTTTTTAAAAGACATATTTATAATGAATGTTTGTGTAATATTAAACTGCCCCTCTCGAAATGATTTGAAGCATCCGGGTTACAGGGTGTTATTAGTTTTGAGCGGATTAGTTTTGTTTCCTGGGAAAATCGTCCTGGCCCCCTGGTTTCAAAAATACGTTGTTTGCTCTAAGATGTGTGTTTGTCACAAAATTTTTAAGAATCAACTAATGAGCACTGTGTGTGTGTGTGTGTTTGTGTGTGTGTGTCTGTGCGCATATGCGTGCTCCTGCGTTTGTGTGTGTATGTACTGGTATTCATCACTATGTGAGGGCCTAATGTCCCCACAAATATACTAATACCAGCAGATTGTGACATTGTGGGGAAATTTTTCAGGTCCCCATGGGGGGAAACTATGGGAGGCCAATTAGGGCGAAAAACATTAAAAACGTGCGCATTTACATGGACAAATAGGGCGGTCAAGACAACCACCGGTTCGAATTCACCGGCTCCTTTTAGAAAAGCATATTTGCTTTAATATTTATGAAACAGAAGCAGTTACAAAAACAAGTGGTGCTTAAATCAAGAATTAGTTATAATTTGTGTATTTCTGTCTTTGTCAGTCTTGAAATCCTCTTGCCATGTGACAACAAACTCGTTGCTCCCACTCTCCATGAAGGCCAACAAAGCACTATAATCGTTTTAAATTCTTAAGTATTGTCTGTAGATACATACACAAAATTGACCATTTTAACTGTACATGGGTTAGCAGTCATTGACCACAAGTTTGACTAATGGTAACTTGTTTTTGTAGTCTGTGAATGAAGAAACTTCAGATTCTGAAGCCTACAGTGTGGATGAGAAGGAAGATACAGATTGTACAGATGATGAGGAGCCACCACAGTCCTCAAGTTCTTGCCAAAAACAGGCATAAAATCTCACCTTTGTTTCAGCAAGTGCTCTAACCCCAACAGCAGAGTCCACTGCCATGGCAAGATCCATTTCAACACAGCATGAAACAGCTCGCCAGGCCAGTGCCAGCTCTAATCCATCAACAAATGTTCAAGCCCCTTCCAGCAACCAAGTAAGCACCCAAGTTTCATCATCACTGTCAAAGAGCCACACTCCAAGGTGTATGCAGAAGGATTATGGGATTTACATGAATCTCATAAATGACCTATCTGATGAAGACGAGGACCTGTATACAGCTATTATTGCCAGTATTGAGGACCAGACGTAAGTGAATTCTGATGAATTACAGCAGTAATTTTACTGAATTTTTGGCATAATCATCTAAAAAATCGAAAGTGCTTTTAACCAGTAGAAATGAAGTTATATTAGTTAACATGAAGTAGGTGCTTTGTATATGCTTTTTAATTTAAAAAAATGCTATAGCCCACATTTGCATTGACTGTAAATAGTCATTGGTTGCATTATGCCAATATTACTCATGGTTTAGAAGTTGTGATTAAAGTAATCGCATGTTGTATGTGTTGCAACAAAATTGGAAAAGGGATTATTTCTGGATTAGATTTTTCTCTTTCTTTCAGGAACATTTGTTAACTATAGTCGGATGAATTTTTGGACTGTTAGAGTCAATGTAAACATGTTTTCAGACTTTTTTCTGTAATTGTCATTTTAGACGACCACAAGAACATACCTCAATAAGATAAATTTTAAAGGAACTGAGTGAAAAGATCAGACAAACGGGCATTTCCAAATTCAACATCAATCGTGCAGCAGTCCTTGATGGAGCTATTCGAGGCTTTCGACGAATGTCATACAACCCAAACCACCCAATGTCCATTAAGTTCTCTGATGACAAGGGTGCAACTGAAGAGGCTGTTGATCTTGGTGGCCCCCGAAGGGAATTTCTACGGCTTCTTATGGAAGCACTTTCTCACCTAAGATGTTTGAGGGATACGAAGGACACTTGAACTTGGCCCTTGATTCCGCTGGTATGTATAATTGCAAAAGATTAAAGAATAGAAATAATAAAGTGGCCATTTTTTTTATATTTGTTTTGAGGCACACTTGTTATAACATTGTGGTAGTTAACTGACTGGACTTTAATTTCCTTTATTTTACAGCTGTGCGAGATGACAGATATTTTTTTGCCGGTCAAGCCATAGCTGTCAGCCTGGTCATGAAGGCCCAGCACCATGTTTTCTCTCTTATACCATCTTCAACTGCTTGGTGAAAGGACCAGAGATTTACAGACCAGCGATTGAAGATATGGTAGACCATGAACTCTATGACAAACTGAAGAAGGTTTGTGAGGATTTGTGTGTTATGTTAGGTTATTTTGTAAGGCATGCTATAAACAATTTTCTTTTGGATATTTTGGATAACCTGATTGAAACATCTCGAATGCTGAACTTTACTTAAGTCTTTTTGTATTAACGTGTGATACATTTCTAAAAGTATAAAAAAGATACAATTATTTTTTGGAACCAGGTTTCTGAAGCAACAACACTGGAGGAGCTTCAGACAGCTACAGAACCTTTGACAGATTAAATGCTGGCTGTCTGAGATAATGGTGCTTTGTTGGGAGATGTCTAATGCTTTGACTGTTAGTGAGGTTTCGACTTTACAAAATAAGGTGCATGGCATTATATGTGCAAAGACATTTTTATTTAAAAGTCAATAGTTAGTTACAATAAATGTTTCAAATTCTTCATCTTTAATGTTATGTACAATGTGCAACTCAAATGAATTTCCATTTTCTTTCCATCTCTTTTTAACAGAACATAAGAGATGACATTTCTTCTAACAACAGTCTTCCTTTTACTCTCTGTGCAAGAAAATTGACAAGACCCAAGAATATGTCAATCCCATGATTACCATCATCTTGTAAAGGATCAAATGTCTGACGTATTTCATTAAAGGTTGTGTTATATACTTGTAAATTAGTCTCAGGAACTACAACTTGGTTTATCACGTCATAAGCAAAGGGCAAAGTGTCAACACTTATTGAAGACTCAACTGTTTACGGCCAGGTTGTTCTGTCCAACACGACTAATAATTCCTCTGTACCACAACTGCAAAGGTGTCATGTATCTTTCTGTAGAAAGAGCGTAGTTATTCCACTGGTTTGTGAATTCCCTAACAGCTCTTTCGATTCGTGGCATGTAAACGTAGTGCAAATAAATCAGGTGCAGTTCAGACAATGAATCGAGAATAAATTGATTCTCCATGAAACTGAACAAATCAGAGAAATGACTACATACTACACGATTAAGATCAGCCCAAAGTCTTTCAATCCTCTGATTATGCGACATGCCAGACCCAACAATGCAGAAGAGCTGAAGGCCACTTTCAGAGCAACCTGGGCTCTCATAACACCTGAGCAGTGCCACAGACTGATCCACTCCATGCCACGCCGCATTGATGCAGTAATTCAGGCAAAAGGAGCCCAACTAAGTATTGAGTGATGTACATGCTCATACTTTTCAGTTGGCCAAGATTTCTAAAAATCAGTTGGTTTATATTAAATTTTCTGAGATACTGAATTTGGGGTTTTCATTAGTTGTCAGTTATAATCATCAAAATTAAAAGAAATAAACACTTGAAATATATCAGTCTGTGTGGAGTGAATGTAAACATTATACAAGTTTCACTTTTTGAATGAAATTAGTAAAATAAATCAACTTTTTGATGATATTGTAATTATATGACCTGCACCTGTAGACATAGACACACACACATGGACACGCACGGACACACAGACAAGCAAGCGAGCACACACACACGTACGCACAGACACGTGCACACACACACTCAGACACGCGCACACACACACTCAGACACGCACGCACAGTGAAAGCACACATTTAAGGTAAAGGAGAGAGACACACAGGTCAAATATTAAATGGACTATAAATTCTTCTATGCAATATTAATTATGTAAAACTTTAAAGTTATAATTCTAAAGCAGCTCCCAGGCCAGGCAAATAGTGCAAAACCAGTATGCAAACGGTGGCGAGGAACCCCCCATTACAACCATACAGAATTATATTTATTGAAAATAAAAAAACGCAGAAAGGTTTGTGTGATTATTAGGTTTAGGTGTTGGGGTAGGGTTAGGGTGTAAAATATATCATAAGACTGATCAGCAGAAGTCTATGGATGTCCCCATAAAACATGGAAACCAGTGTGTGTGGGCTTGTGCGTCTCCCACATAATGTTTCCTGCTCTGTGAGAAAGAGTGAATGCTGCACATCGTTCTTGCTGTTCAACAATGTTCTGAATCTCACAAAGAAGATCTTACAAGGTTTGGGGATATCATCTGGAAAACAGACTGAAACAAATCTGGTTGGACCAAAATTGAAAAAGGCATTTGCCACAGGTTTGTGTTTTCTGTGTTTGCAATCACCAGATTTTAAATGTAACTCTCTCAATACAGGTGTGTCTGAAACACCTCGAAATAATCAAGTGTTTTCCCAAACTTATCAGGAGTCTTGAGCCAGAAAAAGTCTGTGAGCTGAAATACAAGCGAGGGCTGCAAGGATCGAGTGAGCCTGTCATGATGCGAGCAGCTACCTGTTCCTTGTGTTCCTTGTAACATCATCCCTTGGAGGACACAATGGAGGGATGGAATGGATACAACATTACACATTTGCACTTATTTGGGGGTAACACTGCATGCACTTTATCAGCTGCCCTGAAAGAGAATGTAATAATGAATGAAAATAATTACATATCAAATAATTAAAATAACTTTTAATATTACTTTATAATATTAGTTTATGTCCCCTCCCCACAGCTTGAAATTCACCAAGGGCTCTGGAGTTCATGTGCCCAAAAATGTGTGGTGGTCAGCTAACCATACAAACAGCCCACAACCATGGCACGGATGCTTCTCCTTGGAGTATTTGACATCGAGACGCTCCTAAAGAGCAATCTCAGAGGTATGTCATTGGTCATAGTGTGTGCAGGCGTCTGTACATTTTTTTTTGGGGGGGGGGAATTATGTAGATTAAAATTCATATCTGAAGTCTTTAGGTAAGGAATCAAAAAATGTAATTGCCCTATTATAGTAATTCTGACATATCTACATATATACTAATTTATATTACTATATAAAATATAGTATATAGAAATTATAAAAATAATTATTATATACTATATTATATATACTATAATATAATATTTTATAGTTTTAGTTGGACTGTTTACATTATCCCTATTTTACTAAAGCAGGCTGTCCAATAATTAGGTTGGAAAGTTTAATTTATGGTTGAGTAGTTAGATAGGAGTGGATTTAAAGCAATAATTCCCCCAAAAATAAAACAATATGTTTATTTACTCACCCCCACCCATCCATCCGAGATGTAGGTGACATTGCTAGAACATTAAAAATTTTCTAGGAAAATCTGCAGCGCATTATATGAACCACAGACGGCTGCAGATCTTCCTAGAAATATTCTTTAATGTTCTACTGGAAAAAATGTCACTTACATCTCCGATGGACTAGGTCTTAGTAAATAAACAGCAAATTAGTTTTGGGTGAACTATCCCTGTAATTCTGATTTCACTAATCTCTATTATGTTGCTCTTTCTTAGGTGGCAAGTCCAGAAAAGCAAACTCTGGGGAAACAAAAGCCCTGGACAGAGTAAAAATTGATGCAATTATGAGTATGTATATCACTTGGTTAATTGGCCTCATTTAAAAACCATTGTCTTAAATCAAATGCAACAAGGATCCGCATTCAGTTCTGTGATTATTTAGTGTGTTTGAGATGATTATAATTTAGATATCCTTAGATTAATCTTAAAAAAACTAAAATCCATTTCTTTGTCTTTTTTACAGATGCAGTGATCCAGAAATGTCCGATCCCCACCAGGGGGCAACTAGGAATATCTATTCATCAAAAGGACACTGAGTTGCGGACATGCAAAAGGACCCAACAGACTCAAAAAAAGAACAGGCTGTATCATATGGATTTGGTGGATTTTCCTTTTCTGGACTTGTTATGTTTTGTTGTAAATATTCATTCAATAGTTGTGCGTTCAGTTTCAGTAGTTTTCTAATTTTGAGCAGCTTAACATTTTTTCTCTTTAAATGTAAAACTGTTTTAATAACGTTTTATGTTTTAACTTTTTCCTGTTTTTCTGCTTTCCTATCTGCACTCTTCAACATTTATGCCTTAAGCCCGCCATGTGCACTGCACTGCAAACGTGTAATATTGTAAAAGATGATATAAAACATATTTGGGACATATATATATATATGTCACATTTATGTAAGCAATATACTATGCATAAATGTGTCATTTCTAATTAAACCATATAATTGGGGCATATATATGTCACATTTATGTAAGCAATACTATGCATATATGTGTAACTTCTATATAAAACATATAATAATGTAAGCTTTCCTGTAGCTCAGGGGTAAGAGCATTTAGTTAACAACGCAAGGTTGTGGGTTGGATCCCAGGGGATTGCAAATACCTATGTATAAATGTATAGGATAATGCAATGCAAGTCGCTTTGGATAAAAGCGTCTGCCAAATATGTAAATGTAAATGTAATAATAATAGGGCGCTTATATATATATATATAATGCTCAGAAATGCAGTAGACACTAAAACAAGACTTCGCAATGACAGAGAGAATAAACCAGGCTTATATAGACAGGTTATTGCAAACAAGTGAGAATGATCAGTGTTCAATGAGTCCGGGTAATGGGTTATGGGAAATGTAGTGTGCAATGACAGTCCGTCTGATGAGGGGAGGGCCCTCTAGTGGATTTGAGAGGGCACTCCATCTGGTGACTGTGACAGATTTACTTGTAACATTAAGGCATTGACTATTTCCTTGAATGATTAAAACATTAAAACAACAATAAACATGTAAAACATACAGTTTTTAGAACTGCAACTTTAAAACAAAGCAGTTCAACACTGGATGGTCTGCCCACCTTTCAGCAATGTAATATTGTCAACAATGTGAACACATTCCTTACAAAATACACTGCACTCAGCATTAACATTTTCAAACAAACTCTTTAACTAAATAAATAAAAAAAGTAATTTCAATTAATAAAATTCATATTAATTGATAAATTCAATTAAAATAACAAATAAAATGGCACAATAAAGAATCTGAAAAAAAAGAAAAAGAAATGCACTATCAACAACAAAACAAAAATTAAATTAAAGTGACATTGTGAATTTCAACAACATGTTAATGAAGAAAGGGATTGTAAAACTTTTAAGATTAAGATACTAATATTTGTTTACTACAAAAGATGCTCACACCAAAATGTCAACATTCTCAGCCAGAGTTTAGTTTTCAGGGACTGTACCCTTGCAAAACAGAAAGTGCCCAGTTAAAAATAAAATATTAACAATAATATCGACATCAAACAGTCTTAAACATTCCCAAACAAAGTTTAACAATTCAGTTCAACAATCCTTTCGAATGTTTCACATTTTAACATTAAGTTGTTAATATCCATTTAACTTCAAAGATGCTCACACACGATTTCAACATTCACAGCGAGAGTCTAGTTTTCAGGGACTGTACTCTTGCAGAGCAGTTAGTGCCAATTTCCTTAAACACCTTCTCAATTACCTCAAAAGAATATTTGAGTTATTTTGGGTATTCAAAATCCAAGGCGAAGATGAGGCCAAACAGGTAAGAAACAGCAGAATGTATGTCTGAAATGTCTTTCAGAACAATTGCAAAGTTTGTAAAGCTAGGCAGTGCGCAAGGGGCAACATCTATTGTTAAAGATGTCTCGCTCACGTGAAATATAACATTGAGCGTTTTTCCGATTGATTTCACAACGGATTCATTTGTAAACCAAGGTCGAACGGATTTGCAGAGACCAAAATTAAAAAGCAGTTCTGTGGCGTCAATATTGGAACTGACAGGAATGGTGCAGCAATCTTATTGAGTAAAACATGTTTGTACTATGCGTCACTATTGCTTTGTAAGAGATCGCTCGATGTGCCCTGAGCACTATTCACACAAGTTTAGTATAACCTGAGGACCTCTAGTCATTTGAATTAATTGCAGAGGTTGTCTGTGATCTTAAGCCCGTCCGAATCGGCATCTCTGTGATTTGGCGGCTCATATATCATTTTCAAGCTTTTATCCACCGTTTGCGAATAATGGAGGCTGTTCTGAAGTGTTTTGGTATTATTTTGGGTAAGTTACCGGGAGTCTCCCGCTTGATTATTTATCATGGGAACTCTCGTAACATTTGAGACCCGCGATCATGGAGATCTTTTGTCCGGTTCGTGATCACGGGTCTCAAATGCTGACAGGTACGGTCATATATCATTTAAGGCAATACAACAACAGGCTAAACAACACCGATGGCACATGGACCAGTCTTTCATCCCTCAACATCCATTCCATAACTGTTCCCGTACATTTCCATACATAACCTGCACTTTGTCTTTGTTTGTCTAATGTTTTGTTTAGTCCAGTGAGGCAATAGTATTCCCGTAGGAAATGTTATCATCGGACCCGAACGAACCAGCGTAAGCAGTTATGACATCACATCCGGGTCGCGCTGATGCAACGATACCATTGGGTTAAGTGTTTGGGTGTTTTTGTGTATATTGGGTATGAATTTTGTGGAGTATGTTAAAGAATGACATGCTATTTACCTGTTATACATGTAAGGTGTATAAGGTGTCAAAATATGTTACTGTTTTTACATCCCTTTTGGATTCACAATTCCTCCCGAAGACAAGCTGGTGGCTCGTTTTCATCACAGTGCTTCAACTAAGTTTACTACGCAAACTCCTATCCAATCAAAGCAGTGGCCGTTTACTTCCGAGTCTTCAATGTGGCAACGGCCATTAAAACCAAGCGTTTGTAGAGCCGGCCTAAAATCCCGGGTAGGTAATAGCCTATTCCTTATTGATTTAGATTTTTTGGAATGTAAAAACCAGCAAACGTCTAGTAGACCTCATACAACAGTATAAAACAATAAACAAGCCCAGTTCATGAGACCTATAACACTAGTGTGAAAAGGTTCAGATTGTTTTGCTTATCCCATTGGCAGATTATTTGCAGGCGCAATACCCGTAAAAGGTAATACAATAGAAACAAACCATGACGCATTCAGGTAGTCAAAGGGTTGCAATATCTGTAACTGTTGAACAGATCTGAAGCTGTGCTGCAAACCATGCATGCTCCGTTTAACTAACCATAAAAGGTAGACTGGGGTCCAAAAGCAAACATACTTTCGCATCTGTATACCACTTTGCTTAAAAGCCTCTGCAAAACAATGAGATGCAAATATATGGTAAAATGTCCTGGAAAATAAAGTCAGAGGAGACTGAGCACAAAACACACCTGTTTACTACAATCATCCGGAGTCATTCCCCTCGCCATAGTAGGAATAAAAATGTGCGATTCCTAACAAAGATTAACGTTTGCACATGCATTAATAGACCTCCATTACACTTCGATGGAACCGCATGTTTTTAACTGATAAAGTAAAGTTTAAGATATTGTTACTGTTTATTGCTAAAAGCCAAAGTTTATGGCACAGACAATCACAACAGCCTGAGAAGCGGAAGCCAATCACGAAAGACCTGGTCAGCTTTACCAATCAGAGCGTTTGGGAAGAAGGTACTTTATAGACCGGAAGAAATCCAGTCGTTTTTTAGAAATGGGACAGTGATGAACAATAGACTTGAAATATGTGAAATATAATTTTTTTGAAATTGGAAACATGAACATCCATTGTTAAACACCCTGTAATACGGTCCAAAGTCGGGAAGGAAGGAGGCGGGAACCGGCGAACATTCAAAACAAACTTTAATCATAATAAACAAACAAAACACGGAAGTTAAAGAGCCGGCAGCCACCTCACGGTCGACTGCCGGCCACAAGAACATAAATACAAACTTAAACACATGTCCGGGCCCGGTCCTCTCTCCTCGTACCTTCTGCCAGCTCGTTCTTTTATGCTTCCGATCTCCACTGTCAGAAATGCGGAGCCGGTGTGCGCACAGCTGATAGCCATTATCACTCACACCACCGGCCCCGCCCCTTTGTCTGACGGCTCTCGCCCCGCCTTCCTCGCTACACACCCATAAAACATAATCAAAGCCTCTAAAACAGCCAAAGACTGGGTAGGTAGTGTAACACTCCAGCCTGTGTTCCCCTTGTGTTCTGCCATATTCATTGTTTTCACCTGTCCCTCGTCATTGTTAATTAGTCACGCACCTGATTCTGTTTTCCCTGAGTGTTTCCCCTGGTATTTAAGCCCTGTGTGTTCCTTAGTTCTTTGTCGAGTCTTGTATTGTAAACCCGGTTGTAGCGCCCATGTTCTCCTACTCCTGTGTTTGTCTTATTAAACCCCGTGCATTGTACCTGTAGCGTCACCGTTCGTCTTCATCCGTGTGCCATTGTTTACAGGTAGATGCCTGAACATGACATTTTTTTTTCCAATTATCGAGGTTAATGGTAAGAACCATTGCCGCTAGACAAAGCCATGTTCCATTGAGACCTGATCTAAACCCTGGATCTTTGGGATCTACGTAACATTTTGCCATAGTCACAGTTGGATCTTTCAACAGGATAATTAAAGAAAACCACATCGAATCATTTATGATCAGATTAAAACATTTTTTTACTCATACTTTACTATAGTTAACTTGGTGAAAACTGACAGGTGGTATAATAATATTTATATAACAGATACACAACAGTGAAGAATGTTTAAATCTTCAGAGCGATTATATCACTGATCACTGGCAACTAACACCATTAAACCACATTAAATTACCATCTGCTTGTGTACATAAGAGCAACAACTAAATGATGCAGCAAAAACACGACTGTCATCTTTAGACATATTCTTTTAACTGTTGTTAGTGAACGCTCTAAATGTAATGCCTAATTAGTTACGGATGACAAAGTTAGTTGGCGTTGTGAAAAATCGATCTCAGAACAGCCTTCCTGGTTAATATCATTTTCTTCAGCAGAAGCTTTACGATCGTGTTTTGGTGTGAAAACATTTCCATCAGGCTGGAGTCTCCATGTCAATCTTGTGTCCTTCTCTATCCCATTTTTTTCCTGGATAGTAAGCATAAATAAGTTTTAGGTGATGAACAAGGTCATTGATTTTAGAATGTGCCAGTTTGCAAACAAAGCGGCAAAACATTTTAATCTAGTTTAACTAGTTCAAAAGTTTAGCTCGTAGGTCCTTAACCCTAGGGGTTTCACGAAATGTACCAAGATCTATCTTGTAGATAGTTGTCTGGATGAATATATACATTGCACTTACGCAGTGGGGGTATGACACGCTAAAGACAAAGTATGCTTTAAAAAGTTTATCAAAGGCAGCAAGGGAAGACTTTGCCTGACATGGAACCAGTTTTCCATCCAGCACTATGTGAAAATCATGGATGACGTTCTTCGCTGAGCCAACTGCAAGGAGATGTGGTTGAAGGCCTTCAGTCTTGTTAATGTGTTCAGTTAGACTACGGCAAGCCTGAATAAAAGAAAATATTAGAAAACTTAAACCCATTATATGACCCATGACAGCTCACTTATGTTTCCATGCAAACCTTGTGAAACTGCACAATGTGGTCCATTGCCTCTCTGATGCTTATCTTGGTGGATTTGTTCCTACCACCACCTGAAGGTAGCAAAAGGTAGGCCAGGAGTAAAATAGAGGACATGTCACTGTCGCATCCTGAAAAAAAAAATGTGGATTAAAAGAAATGAGCTGATTGTGAGTAGCAGACACATTTTAACATCTTTACAGAAAACCTTACCTTGCCAATCGGAATCCTCATCTTATCTGTTACCCTGGGCATCTGAAAGCAGACTGTTCAGATGCAAGGTCGAAGTAAGTGTTCTTGCTTCTGCAATGATCTTGGTCTTTAGACTGTCCCATTGTTCAAGAAGTCTGGATGCTGTTTCTGTTCCAAATTGGATGTCAAAATCTTGAAGTATCTGCAAAAAATATGAATTAACATTACTAAACAATGCAGGTCCTAGACACCACAGTTGTTCACATAAGCTAAATTTTCTCATCTCGTTGTACTCATCAACTGTATCTTACCAATCCTTTAGTATCGAGAAATCTCGGAGAAACTGAAAGCACTGTATTGGACTTTGTTGCATCATGAATAAGGAGCTGTCTGTGCTTGAATGTTGCTTTCATCTTCTCAAATATCAGGTCCTTTTCTACAAGTTTCTCTATGAGCTGTTCGTCCTCCACTGCCCTCACTGTCTGATGTTCCACTTGACCTAGGATCCTTCTTGCTGTGGTGTTTGCTTTGTCCGCAAAACTGTTTTGAGTCGCCAATATATGTATCCTTGGTTGCTCTTAGGGTCATAAAAATGCTCCTTTACATAAAAACAAAAAATCTTGTGAAGATCAAATCAAACATGTTCTAAGTCTTAACTTGTCATTGTTCTAGGCATGAATGAGAAAGTGAGAAGAGTTGCTTAGAGCCATAGTAAAATCCTTCAGCATATCATTTAAATTCTTCTGTTAGGTACTTATGATATAAGTACTTACATATCTAGTTCTTGAGTATGGATCCCTCATTGATGGGAACAGTGTTACAATTCCCAAGGCACAACGAGTTTTTGTTTCTTTAGAAGGGACACGGCTTTAAAAAGAACAATAACAATAGTCAAATATGAATTGATTTACTAAGTTTGATAGTTTAACTGTGCTTACCCTTCTTTGTCAGTAATGTGTTCAACAACAATGTTAACCAAGTGTCGCCGGGTTGAGTCTGTGAGTTTTCCATGTTCTTTATATTCAGACAAAATCGCAGGTCCTCCCGCCTTTTCCTCTAAAATGTCTCTAACGAACTACAATGAAAAACATTGTGTTCTGTAATGTGTTCATAATATAACCAAGTTAATAACTGCTATACAATCCAGCTAGAAAATTATGATTTTCACCTGTTTTGCCTCAAAAACTGCATCGAAACAAGGTCTCTTGGAGCCTGGTCCAGCACTTAAAGGCGACACTGACACTGTCCAGGCGACACTGAAAGAGTGTCAGTTTGTGAGCTACAGGAAGAATCGAGAACTGAGCATTCTGGAAGCAAAATAAATAGAAACTTTAAACAAAACATACAAATTGAATCATTTAAATGCTACGTATGAATTTCTAATTGTTTGTCAACAAGATGTTTTCTCAAAGCTGAAATGCTTAGAATGAGTAAATCTTAACGTGTGGTCATGTTGTTTCAAGATCTATAGTATGTTAGGGAAAGCTCTAGATCAGGGGTCTCCAACATTTTTGTAAGCGAGGGCTACCTGAAGACATACAAATCATCTAGAGGGCTACTTGTTGATAAAATACTTTCAAACTTTAGACATGTAATAAAAAAAAATTCAGTACACAGAACCAAATTGAGTTTTCTTACACATATTTTTGCACTTGAATATATGAAAGCTTAAACACCTGCTAATAATATAACATTTTCATGACGATATCCTCACATATTCGTCAACTGTCCTGATCATTATTGTTGAGCCCTTGGTTTGGGGGGCACCTTACAGAGTTCATGCGGGCTACCAGGTGCCCGCGGGCACCACGTTGGAGACCACTGCTCTACAGCATATAACGTCTCGGTTACGTATGTAACCTCGGTTCCCTGATGGAGGGAACGAGACGTTGTGTCGAGAACGACAGATGGGGTTCGCCCTTGAGAACCAATCAACTCTGACTACTATAGAAAAGGCCAATGAAATTTGGCGAATGAAATTTGCATGCCGGTCTCCGCCCCCGGATGTCCGGTATAAAAGGAAGCCGGCGTGCAGCATTCACTTACCTCTTGTTCTGAAGAGCCTGAGAGCCTCTCACGACTGCAGCAGAATACGATACGTGTTAGTGGCATAAGGGACACAACGTCTCGTTCCCTCCATCAGGGAACCGAGGTTACATACGTAACCGAGACGTTCCCTTTCTGTCGGTCTCTCGACGTTGTGTCGAGAACGACAGATGGGGTTGTCTATGGAAAACGCCACAACGCTGTATCGCGAAACTGTAACCTTCCAGTGTGGTGGTCGGGGGGTTCCAGAGCTTTCTTGGAGAAAGATGGGAACAGCCCTGACCGGTAACCTTTCACGGACGGAGGCCTTAGCTCTCTACTGGCGAGAGGCCGTCCGGCTCGGGTTTACACCGGGTAAGCGCAACTTCCTTAATTAGGGATGCGCTGCAGAGGCCACCTCCTACCCGTGGGGAGGAATACGGTGGATAAGGTATGGTCTCGTCCTTGGAGGAGAACGCATGGAACGTGCGGGCTGAGTAGTTAACCGCGAGGTGGAGGTCCACCTGGGGAAGCTCATGGGTTACCAGGAGTGGGAACCAGCTCATGAGGATACATCAGACGGAACAGCCCACGGGGGGGGTGTTACAGGCGTCCGGTAGCACTAGGTCCGGTTAGAGCCAGGGGATGGCTCACATGTTATCCCGGCCTAAGGGGGAAGGCTGCTCTGCCCAGCCAACCCCCAGGGGTGCTTGCTTAGTGATGGATGGAATGCCTATTCTTAACCAAGTGGTTGGGTAAGAAGGGAAGCGGATAGGGTACCTGTCCTTAGCCAGAGTAGGGTAAGGAGAGAGGTAGATAGCAAACTGACCCAACCTCCTAGAGGGTGGGGTGATGCTTTCGCAGGCATACGCCCCGCCGGATGCCAGTCCTACATGTTGCCACGCAGGACGTGGGCTGACACCGGGTTTACGCGAAGGTTGTTTAACCCTAGCGAAGGTGTTTGGGCGTAGCCCAACCCGCAGCTCTACAGATGTCTGCTAGAGAGGCGCTTCTGCCAGTGCCCAGGAGGGCTAAACCCCGCGTGGAGTAAACCCTCAGTGGGCATGGGAGATTCTGAGATTGGAATGCCGTCGTAACGGCATCCACAACTCAGTGCGCCAACCTCTGCTTGGAGACAGCCTTCCCCTCTGCTGTCCTCCAATACAGACAAGGAGCTGGTCAGAGCTACTGAGGCCCTGCGTGCGGTCCAGGACACAACACGGATGGGGTTGGGTCTTCCTCCCCGATGGGGAGCGCCTGCAAGTTCACCACTTCGCCCTGGAAGGGAGTAGTGGGAACTTTTTGGGCACGCATCCGGGCCTGGGTCTCAAGATAATGTGAGAGTTACCAGGGCCGAATTCAAGGCAATCCGGGGACACGGAGGATGCTCGGAGGTCCCCTACCCTCTTGAAGGAAGCGAGCGCCATCAGGAGGGCCGTCCTACTCGGGTGAGGAAGATCGGAACCTCCGAGGGGCTCTTGGGGGGCCCAGAGGCCCCCCCAGGACCCCTTAGGGTCCCAAGAGGGTATGGGGCGGAGATGAGGCGGGAGCCGCCCTCTCGCACCCCTTAGGAACCTGGTGACCAGGTCGTGTCATCCTAGAAACTTTCCATCAACTGAGACGTGATGAGTGGCGATAGCGACTACATACACACTCAGTGTGGAGGGGAGATGTTAGTCTCCAGTCTCGTAAGAAGGACAACACAATCCTGATCGAGCACCTCAGTGGGTCTTTCTCGTTGAGAGAGACACCAGGACAAGAAGCGGCGCCGTCTAGAGGTGTGTAACCGCCTAGTAGATGGGGCCCTAGCCTGGGTGATGGTCTCCGCCATAGAGGGGGAGTAGCCAACTCAGGATCTTCTCGTCCCGTCTAGAGACCAGACATGGTGTTCCAGAGGTCTGGTCTGGGATGCCAGAACGTGTCCTTCCCCTGAGAGAGCAGGTCCTCTGTCAGGGGAATGGGTCAGGGGGTCGCTGTCCAGAGCATCAGCTCTGAAGCCAAGTGCGGTTAGACCAGAGCGGTGTAACCAATAACACTTGGTGCTCCTCTTCCCTGGCCTTGCACAGTGTCTGTGCAAGGAGGCTCCTGGGGGGGGAAGGTGTGCTTCCGCCCGTCCCGCGGTCAGCTGTGCGCAAGGGTATCCGTGCCGAGGTCTTCGGACAGGGAGTACCAAGCGGCCTGCGCGGGGGTGGAGTCGCCACTCTCTACGAGGCATAAACTGACAAGAGAGCGCGTCGGCTGTCTTGTTCAGTTTGCCCGGGGTGTGTGTGGCCCGCAGGGAACGGGTCACCTGTTGACTCCACCGGAGGAGGCGTCGAGCAAGTTGTGTTAGCTGCTGTGAGCGAACGCCACCCTAAGATCTGATGTACGCTACAGCTGTAGTGCCGTCCCCAGCACGTGCTTGTCCCGCACGAGAGGCCGCAGCCTGCTCAGTGCAAGTAGCACCGCCCACAACTCTTGGCAATTGATATGCCAGCGCAGGTGGGGGTTCGCCCAACGCCCCGCCTGCGTGCCCGTTACACACTGCACCGCACCCCCGCAGGGAGGCGTCCGTCGTCACCACAACTCGCCTCCTGCCCTGAGGGACCTTAGTCCGTCGAAAAGTCATGGAAGACCAGGGGTTTTGGTGCGTCGGCCGCAGGGCGTCATCACCATGCGCCTGCTGCCGGTGTGCCACGCTCTCCTCGGAACTCGACTCTAAAGCCAGTGGTGGAGCGGTCTCATGTGCATCAACCCGAGGGGTCTCACCCGACGAGGACGCCATGCCCAGGAGCCTCTGAATTGTTTCAGGGGGACCGCTGTCTGCCTGAAATGTTCCAGGCAATTCAACACTGGCTGGGCGCGTACTGCGGACAGTAGCGCCGACATGGTGACAGAGTTGAGTTCCCTACCGAGAAAGAGGATGCTCTGCCCTGGGGAGAGCTTGTCCTTTCCTCGGTTGACCTGGAGTCCCAATCGATCTTGGTGCCGGAGCACCAGGTCCCTTGTATACATAACAGAACTCACGAGTGTGCCAAGATAGGCCAGTCGTTGAGATAGTTAAGTACCCGCACACCTTCCTCCCCTCAGGGAGAAAGGGCGGCTTCCACGATCTTCGTGAAGACCGTGGAGACAGGGACAGACCGAAAGGGAGTTCAGGTCGATTGCCACGAACCAATCCTGACACCTGATAGATGTCAGGACGCGCCTCTGCGTGAGCATCCTGAGCAGCAGCTAGTGAAGGTGCTTAGTTCAGGGTACGCAGACCTCCGGGGCGAACATCTTGGTGTGAGGGACGAACTCGATGCCTGTTTGCCAGAAGGGTGGTGACCTCTACCCGAAGTATGTAGGCGTCCCAGCCTCAGACAGAGGGAGAGATGATGCCCCAGAACTTGGGAGAGTCTCTGGCGAACTGGATCGAGTAACCAAGACGGACCGTCTGCATTAGCCACCGAGACAATGTGGGCAGCTCTCGAGCTCCCAGGGACTGTGACAGGGGACCAAGGGGACGGTCTGCTTCACCATTTCCATGGAGGGTGGTTCGATGGCTGGCGGAGCTAACCCTGTCGCGGGGGGGGACCCCGGAGGGACGGTTAGCTCTGCCTACTTACCTGCCTGGCGGGACAGCTGCACGCACTGTCGGTTTGAGAGTGGTAGCAGCTGTCGTGTGTGTACGACCCTACGCCTCGCCAGGGCGTGAGGTCGGGTTTGCCGGGCACAGTCCAGTGGAGTGTGCGATCGGCAGGAAGGAACTCCCAGGGGAAACAGAAAACTCTTTGTGAGTAAGTGGGCGCCAGGCCCTGAGAAGGGCCCGGCTTTGGTGACGAGGCAGGAGTCGTCCCGTACCGACCGATCAGAGCCGTAGCTGTGAAGGTCGGGCCCGATGTTGTTCCCCCTGGGGTCTTCCCGTCAGTGTCACTTCTCGTGAGAAGTTAGCTGACGGGGTGAGGTTTCCCCCTCGACCTCGACTTCCGGGGTGCCACCTGTGGGGGCACAGTAACCGGAGCCGATGTGGAAGGGGTCCTGGGCTGCCGGGAAACAGACATCACGTGAGATCTCGGAGGCTTGAGGGCGGCCGAGTCGCAGCGTGGTAAAAAATGTGGCTAATCGCCACTGTCTGCTTCTTCACCGTCAAAAACTGCTGAGCGCAGTCCTCGACGGTGTTACCAACAACCCACCCTGCGAGACGGGTGTATCAAGAAAGCGGACTTTCTCGGTGTCACTCATCTGCGCAAGGTTCATCCGGGGGTGACTCTCCTGGACCACTTCCGTGGACATCGTCCGACCCAGGTCCCGTGCCGCCACCTTGGTCGCTCCGTAGAGCGCTGTCAGTGGCGGCACAGAATCCTGCATTATACCTGGGTCGGCCTTACCCTCGTGGAGCTCTCTCAACGCCCTGGCCTGGCGGACCTGCAGGATGGGCATGGCGTAGAGAGAGGAGGCAGCCCGGCCCGCGGCAGCGCAAGGCTTCGGCACCATTGATGTCGAAGTCCTACACGCCTTGGACGGTAGGCGTGACCGATTCTCCCCAGGTGGCAGCCGTCTGCGGCACAGATGCACCGCAGCCGCACGTTCCACCTGGGGGATCTCGACGTAGCCTTTGGCTGCCCCACCCTCGAGGGAAGTGAGGGAGCCGGAGCTGGTTTGACCGGAGCGGGCCGTGAGTGGAGCGCTCCTAGTTTTACACAGCTCCTCATGCACCTCCGGGAAACAAATGGCACCCGGGGTGGGCGCAGTTTGCACCGCGCTCCGCCCCCAGGAACCCACGTATCCCCGGATTAGCATGGCTGACATCACTTCTGCTTCCTCCTGAGCTCGACCCCCCTGGGGGGGAGCTCGGATTCGTCAGAGTCGGATGCCAGTCTCCCTCCGATGCTGCGAACGACATCTCATCTACGTCACACATCGTTTCCGAGTGCGTGCCTGAGAATCCGAACAGTATGCCACCGCCGGTTGGGGAACGTTCAGAAGAGCGAATCGGGGTGCGATCGGCCCGTGAGCACTTGGCTGGCGGGTTTACGTTCGCAGAGTTCCCCATATCAACGCTGCTACGTGGGTGGTCATCGGGGCCGTAGCCACAGCTGTCACAGCCCGGGTAGCAGACGAAATGGTGGCTGGTTCCCGTAGGAAGACAGCCACCTGTGACCGCAACTTCTGAATGACAATCTGCCCGCAGTGCGGGCAGATGTGTCAACGAACGCTGCTTCAGTGTGCTGGACGCCCAGACACCTAATGCAGCGATCGTGTCCATCCCCCTCCTCGATGAGGGTGCCGCACCCAAGAGAACAGCGGGACATGCCGCGCTGGAAATTGCTCAGTCAGTCCTGAAAAGGACCTTTTAGAAAAAATCTCTATCACCTCCGGAACTGCCGAGACGCCCAGGAGAAGGTCGCTGCAGGTAGGGACGATCCGCTGCTACACGTCGTAGATCCAGCAATGTAGAAGAAGAATCCATAGAATTCGTTCTGTTCGTAGTCATGAGCGAAGGCTCTGAAGAACAAAAGGTAAATGAATGCTGCACGCCGGCTTCCTTTTATACCGGATATCCGGGGGCGGAGCCCGGCATGCAAATTTCATTCGCCAAATTTCATTGGCCTTTTCTATAGTAGTCAGAGTTGATTGGTTCTCAAGGGCGAACCCCATCTGTCGTTCTCGACACAACGTCGAGAGACCGACAGAAAGGGAACCCCAGTTTGCCATTTCAGTGTTTTAAAGGAGAAAATAAAAAGCGTTACTTTCTATGATATTTTAATTGATTTGAAATGATGTTTTTTTTAATGTTAGAAATGTATACTGGTATGACACGGGACTTCATAGTGTTGTAAACTTTGAGCTTTCACAAGCGATACATGACCAATGTCAACGATACAGTAAATCCTCTTAATGTTTTAAGGTATACATATTGGGAATGTAAAATGGCAAAGCTAACGAGTAATAACGATAGGTACCAAATAGAGACATATGTAGTCATTGTTGCTGTGGTTATATGTGTTTGGCTCGATCACACTGTAAGTCATAGTTAACTGCATAACAACAACACAACTTCTTTGTTCAGTATTTACATCCATGCAACAGCTTGCAGACTGTTATGCAAAGGCTGTACGCACTCGTCTTTAGCTCCGCCCAAGACACGCCCACGGGACCTCTGTTTTTTAGGAAACAATCGTAAAGCTGTATCTGTCTTCTGTAAATGTGAGAAAACTAAAGACTTTTCGGAGATATGAAGAGCGCAGTACTACTCTACAGGTACTCAAGATTAACATAAGATGGGCAGAAACTGCTTCTGTTACCACACCTTTAAGTGCTTCATCATATCAAATGTTCATCATACATAAGCTTATGGACAGTTAAGCCAGTAGTCTTATATTGGCATTCAAGCGGCCTACTTTTCGCCTTAAGAGCCCTGAGCTCGGGGGTGTACCAAGGAAAAGATATAGTAAATAAAACAACACGTTCTCTCCTAGGAGCTAACATGTCTAAAGCAGTTGACAGATTTGACTGTCGAGTGCTCTGAGATCAGACACAAAAGACTATCCTAGTTAATGTTCTTGACATTTCTAAAACTGATGACTCTTTTTTTGTGCACCCGTTTTGTTCTTATAGGAGATTGTTCAACCCAGTTCCTCTACTGCAGCCAGCACCATACAAACCTCACCTTTGCCGGATACATCTGGACCCAGAGCAGAATCCCCCACAGCCATAACAAGCCAATCAACTCCTTCACAAAGGAAAAGAAGAGGAAAACTAATCCCGTTGTGGAGTCCAGTAAGGAGCAGGAGCGCCATGAAGAGAGCGATGCCAAGACTTAGAGGTTCCTGAGTGTCTTCGATAGAATATAGACAAAATGTAGTTGTTTTGTATAGAATTTTACATTTTGCGCAGTTCTCGTTCTCAAAGTTTTACAAGTTGGACTATTGTTTACAGGGGGTATTGAAAGGCTGTCTTGCACACATCTAACCAACTCTAACCAGTGTAAAATAATTGATGTAGGTTGTTAAAAATAAGCTCACCTTGGTGTAATTTGTTAACTCCTGTGCTGTTTCATAAAGTGTAAATATGGTAAACAAAGACAATAATACTTTACTTTGGGAAAATATTTTTTTTATTGTGCTAATATCAGCCAACAGTTTTCAGAATATAGCAACATGTAACAGTTTTCAGTAAACAATTTACAAAATAGCACCATTTTCAGTCAACATTTTTTAAAATGTAACAGTAAGGCACCAAGAATTCTCTGTCATCCCCATAATAAAACATTTTATCGAAGGGCTTTAAATATGCAAGTATTTTTATATGCAAGTTGATCCATATATATAACAGAAAAGTTGTTCCTACACTCAATGCAGTATGCATTTAGGTGTTCAAAGTACAGCCTGCACACATCAAATGCAATAAAACATACACTGTCCATTAATAACAATAGAACAGATATTTTTAAAAAGGAAGCTCATGACGCATTCCAGTACAGACAAACAGATTTATCTGGTATTCTGTACCATGGCTTTTGACCCACCTGGTAGTTGACACTTCAGAAAATGGGTCCAACTTTAGAGTTTGTTGAAGAATTTTACCACCTTCTATATTGCAAACATTTTTCACCATCACAGGACCAAATTCAAACATATGGAAACTAAAATTTTCTAAAGCCATCTGGCGAAATTTTGCTTGGCCTCAAAACGCATACACGAATCAGAGGACCTATTTTTTCATGCATCTTGGATAGTGTATCAGTAGGTGGTGCTTAGGAATCAATTTCCTATCAGTAAACAGCAGTGGCGGCTGCTGATCTTTTAAAGAGGGGAAGCTCATTTTCGGCCTAAATCATAAAAATTGTCCATTTATTTATATGTAAATTCTGCCCTACGTTCCTTTTCAAGAAAATGCTCTGTAACCCTGTCGTACCAACTAGGCGTCTTTTCCAGTGACTTGACCAGTGTCCTCTCAATGGCCAGCAGAGCTAGGCTGCTTAAACGGCCTTGGCCCATTGTGTTACGGGTGTAGGACTTGAGCCGCTTTAAACAGGAGAAGCTCCTTTCTACACCTGCAGATGTAGCTCCAATTGTTGCCACTAATGAGAACAGTTTGTAAAGCTGAGGCATTGCACTGTCCAACTCCATGTCTTTAAGGAACACCAAGTAATCACACAGCTTTCCCCTGTTACTCTGCAAGTCCTGATCTGAATACAGGACTTGAAGTTCAGACCTCATTCTCCCTGAATCAAAGTGATGGCCATAACTTTTCAGGACACTTTGGAAGGCCTCCTCTGGAAATGCTTGTCTCATGTCATCAAATTTCCCTGGATTGACTAATTCTAAGAAAAGCATACTTTCCAAATTTGAAAAACATCAAGGAATCTGCTCCAAGATGTTATCAAGGATGGCCATGTACAGATTTCTGTAGCGCTCTTGGGGATCCTGCAATTGGGTCAGACGGCGCTTTCTCATGGGCTCATCTCTTGGGTCTGATGTGAGATCTGCTGCTTTGGCATAAACAGCTTGGAAAGCCCCCTCTGACCTCTTCTCTTTGACAAATGCAAGAAGAGACTCAATTCTTTTCTTGCAGTAAAGAACATCCATCGCTCTCTGCTGGACAATATCAAAGACCACATCGGTCTCAGAGAAGATTTGTTCATATGTGTACAACATGAACACAAACTCAAAATCCTCCAGTTTCCTCACGAAGCCTTTGGCACAATCCAGTGTATCATCATCCATTGTCGTATCTGCAATGATGTTATCAAATGTCTGCAGGAGGCCATCATAATTGTTTGCCACAGTGCTCACTATCCGTGATGTGAAATTCCATCGAGTAGGAGCGTCCTTGTCTGGGCAACCTTGAGCAGCCTGCAGACTCCAGAAAAGACGTCCTCTTTGTGGATTTTGAGAAAAATATGGCAAACCCAGAGAGTGATGCAAAAAAAATTCTGCACTCAGGCAAGCATTTGGCCCCCTGTGACAGCACCAGATTCAGTCTGTGTGCATAGCAATGCACAAACATTGCACTGGGGGCTATTGCTTTCACTTTGGCCTGCAGACCATTGAGAGCTGAAGCCATGACAGCAGCCCCATCATAGGTCTGTGCCACAAGCTTATCCTTAATTGTAGCCCTGCATGTTCTCATTTAAAACATCAAAAACGGACTGAGCATCTCGCCCCCCAGAAACGTCAAAAAATCCAATGAAGCGCTCCTGAATTTTACCTGCACTATCCACATAGCGAACAATGACAGAGAGTTGGGCACGGCAGGATATATCAGTGGTTTCATCCACCTGCCATCCAAAAAAGGGAGCATCCTGAATTTCATCTCTGATCTGATCAGAAATGGTGGCTGCAAGAGCAGAGATCAAGTCATTTTGAATAGTGCGGGACATAATAGCAGCATTATCCAATGACCGTCTTGTTTCTAAGCACTGAAAAAAACTGTTTAAAGCAGCCCCATTGAAGTCAATGGACGCTGGGCTTCAACAGAGTAATGCACTGTACGCTACGGGAATGAATGAGAAGGAAATCGAGTCAGCCGACCTAAGTAGCTGATTCTGAACGAAATTGTTTTCGTTCGAGATGAACGTGTTTAACGCATTTTTAGTCAATAAAATGTTAACATAATAGTACATATATTTGACCATTCATTTTTTGACAATTATAGGGTTGGTGTTCTTTTTTTCTTAAAGAAATCGCGACTGGTAAACAGTGATTTGAAGAGATTATGGTGATCCTGGATTAAATAAATTAGGTAACATAATTCCATTAGTCACAACAACACACATTATGAAACATTATAATGGACTTTACCCTTTAAAAACTCTTCATAATGCATTATTCATACATGCTTCAAGCAAAGTCTTATCATAGCATTGTATATCAAGGCTACAATACCTTTGTTTTTTGAACCGCCACTTACATTAGGTTACACAAGGTCCTTAGAAAGAACTGAGCTAATGGGAGAATTTAAATTACCGAGGGGTAGACAGGTGATGGGGATTAACTAATGATGTCCAGATGATGGGAATCAGGTGCGAACTAATCCAACAGCGTGAAGGGTGAAATGAGGGAACGCTTTTCATGAACTTCTTGATTTGACATAAAAATCTAAAACTATATAAAAAGCCAAGCGACAGTATTTCTACATGGGTGTTGGAATAGAATTATGGTGAGTAAATGATGACAGAATTGTCTATTTGGGTGAACTGCTCCAATAAGGGTCTATTTGTCTCACACAAAAACAATATAATATTGATTTATAAATAAAAAAAGATTGAATTACATTAAAAAAAAGTTAGTTACATGGTTCATATTTTTATTTAATCTGACAATTAGAATTCATGTTCATGTTAACTTGCACTCTAAGTGGAACTAAATATTATGAATTTACTTATTATATAAATGATATTAGTCTGGTGAAACTGCATTAAGACAAACATGGTTTTCTATTCCAGTCACAACCCAAATTTACATTAAATGTTCTTTTTGTACTACTGAATCTTTAGTCTGTTTGAGGACTATTTTTTTTGGTCAACTTGCACTTGATGATCACTATTTTAAAATACTAGTTCATTACAATCATGATTCCAAAATGCATAGATTTAACTATTGCATCTAGATTCTTGCAGGTGTGTTTGGTACAGTCACGTAGTGTATACATGCTGTCTGAGAACTGAACTCGTATCCTTGCATTTCCTGTAGCTAAGCTAGTAAAACAGGCACCATAAATAGTATAGTATTGTTTGTATATTTGAATTGAACTGTACCTAAACATTTCCTGGGGAGAAGCATTTTGCAGCAAAACGGAAGCGCGTAAGTGTAATGGATTAATGTTGTTTTATTAAGTTTAAATGCTGCGTCACGTGTTGAAGTCGCGTTTCTCTTTGTTATTGTGAGATTTTGAAGGCATGTCCTGCTGAATTCAGTTTTTTCTGGATTCTTACAGGTGCGTGTGACGTATGTACCCTCCAGATCCTTATGCTCTGCAAACGAAAGACGTCTTGTGGTGTCATCCCATAAAGGTAAAAAAACACTCTCAGGAACCTTCTCTGGATCTGCTCCACATGTGTGTAATGATCTGCCGCTGCTACAAGATCATCAGATTCTGTGGCCATCTGTAAGAATCGTCTGAAAACACATCTCTTCTGTCAGCACCTGACCGATCAGATCTGACTTCTATATCTTTTGTACTCTATCTTTATATATATAAAAAAAAACTTAGCTCTGTACACTGTAGTAGGCTTTGACACATGTTTTTACTGAAGTTATGCTTTTTGTTGTCCTAATGTTGACCCAATAGCTTCCATTGTTTACCCAACTTGTAAGTCGCTTTGGATAAATAGAGGTTTGTAAAAATGTTTTGATTCATTACAATTAAATGGGTGGTCTATGATTTGAACATGGTGTTTTAACGCAGACAAGTAAGTGTTGGGGAGCAGGCCCGGATTAAGACCCTTGGGCACCCATTGGGCACAAGTGTCTTGTAGACCCCTCATACGCACAATAAAGTTTTGAAATAGCCTACAGGGTACCACGCGTAGGAAACACTTCTATTCTTAAACAGGATTACATTGCCAAGTTATAAACCTTAAATCCATATTAAAACCTTATGGTAGGGCTGCACAATTATGGCAAAAATATCAAATTAATATCCCTCTTGATATTGAATTTGGAATTATTAGTGGTTGTGTCTCAGTGGTCGAGCATGGCATTAGCATTGCAATAGGTTGTGGGTTTGATTCCCAGGGAACACACAAAAAAAAAATGTATAGCTTAGAATACACTGTAAATCGCTTTGGATAAAAGCGTCTGGCAAATCTTAATATTGATTAATTTGACATTGAAGTATGTTCTTATAACTTTCTGTGATGCAACTGTACGCCTTTCACGTGTGTCAAACTCCTCTGCAAAGTTTACACCCATCTGGATCTGGAAAGATGTAATGTTGTGTTATGAAATGAACATTACCAAAAAACAGCATAAGAGCTACAATTGTTTTCCTAAATTTACAAATGCCTTGCATCTCCAAAATATTGATATCACATAAATAATACTTGCATTTAAATAAATGTTAAATGGCTTTCTCAGGGCAGGACTAAATTAAAAGCAAAATGCAACTGTTTTTATCACTGTGTTTTTTATTATTATTACGCAAGGCATATCTTTCCTTCTTATTGTTCAGATTTTCACCAAAACTCTAAGTTTTCATTTATGACCTTCTTTTTTTTAAATAAAAACAATGCCAAGAGATGACAAACACTTAAACACTAACCGTGACCTTATTAGCATGCAATTACATGGATGAAAATGATGAGACGAAGTAGATTAAACATATAAACTGAAATTCCCTGAATGGCATAAATCATATCAGGACTAGTTGTGGCAGGTGGCAAGCTATTGCATAACCCAGTGAATTATCTGTGATCAAAATCAAAGGAACTTTTACAATAGACAATAGTTTCATTACAGGGTGGAGCAAAACGGTCGACATTTTTAAGAAGGGAGAGGCATCTGTTTCTAGTAACTGCTGCTGCTGATCAACGACCAAAGATTGTTTGACAGCCTGAATGACTACTGGCTGAACAGCCACACCAGTGTTATTGATTGGCAACAATTTGTGTTTTTGTTTAAAACTAGACTCGAATACCCAGAGTTTTGGCAGAAATCAAGTAGAATAAGGCTGACTAATGCCAAGTTCACACTGCATGCAACAGGGGGCAAAGCAGTGTGTGATCAGCGCACACCAATCATTACGTGTGGGTGTGAAATACCCTCCTGAATCTTGTGTAGTGCCCGCTCTTGTCCCGCAGTTCATCTTCGCCTCCGCTCTCATTCAAGAGCTCAGCCATGTACCCGCTGTAGCTCCCAAGTGCTGTCTTGAGATCCCCACCGTGGCCATACTGGCATTGGCAGCGGCATGCATCTGGGTGACACGCACCTCACTGAACTTCCCCTAGCTCCTACATCGCAGCCATGGAGACCGCCTCTAGTCACCTCGCCACGGTGACCGCTTGTAACTCCTGCTCTCCTGTCTTAACATCACGACCACGCTTCCCAGGTTATAATATGCACGCACGCTATCATAAGCTTTGGGGTAGGGGACAGGTTAATGACACAAATTGCTGTTTAATATGCACACACGCTAAATTGGCGTATCATATGCACGCAAAATCGAACTTTGGAGTACTTATTTCATGGTATTTTACAGCGCGTGTTATTTATACACAATTCATGAGAGTGGGCTGAACAGAGACAGAACAATAACTTTTCTGTAAAGTATTTAAACCCCACAAATGTTTTTATTACTTTGTAAGTTGAATCAGAACATTGATATACGCCTGTCTACAGTATTTGCCAAAGTTAATCATTCATGAAGTCAAAGCCGGACTGCTAAACCAGGAAATATTTACATGTTTTAGTTAATTGCTTGGAGACAAGGACACACCTGATGAAACAGAGAATGTTTCGGGTAAACTGGGACTCTCCCAAATAAACAAGGATGTCCAGGATGTATTTAAGCGTTCGGCCCTTTAGCTTCTCTCAGTACGTTCATCCACCACAGACCTGGCAATTCATGCACGAAGAGAAGAAGAGGAGAACCACATACTGTAGTGCATCAATTAAGGTAATACTGTACATGTACAGCTGATATTGTGTGTTTAATATTGTTAAACTGTAATATTATCATTAGAGTTTAGATTGTTTCAGCTGTAAACATCATATTCAACATGTAGAAGAGAGATACATTGGTTCATGAAGGGCTGTTTCTTGATGTCTTAATTCTTCATGTCTTCTAGGCTAACTGGGAAACGATGCTTGTTTGGTGTGTTTTGGCTTTGTTGGCCCTGGTGCCAGTCTCTACAGCTACTAATCCTGGAGTTAAAGTCCAACTAACTCAGACGGGGCTCGATTATGGTACGAGTGGGCAAAACAACTGCCCGTATGTTTTAGTTCAGTTTCATGTTTAATGAGTTAATCCAACATAGAAGTGAATCAAACATGTTCTCAATCTGGTCCTGAACCAGCTATCGTAAAGTATATGTATCTAAGGCACTCCGTGTTTTGACCGTACTGTAGGTCGGCAGCTTGGAATAGCCCACTCTGCATCAAAGGTTCAGTACCATCAGTCTTCCAGACCAGAGTGGCACAGAAAGGCTTGTTATTGGTAAAGTGGAGTACAGCGTCACAGGGTGAGTTACTTTCTTATCCTACAGTATTCTCCTACAGGTCTTCATGATTTTGTCATATTCTTACAACTGAGAGAAGAATATCATTTACCCTGAAAACTTTTGGACAGGATTCGGATTGTAAACCTGCAACTACCGACATCAACAGTGGGGTTCGTTTCTGGCACTGGAGTTAGGCTTTCAATTGATAATGCCATCATCCAAGCCCAGGGGAACTGGAGAGTCAAATACCTTCGGTTCATGTAAGTACAGAGACTCCCATTGTTAAATAAAATAAAAACACATTTGTACAATCAATACCAGCATAAAGATGAATGTGATGTAACTAAAAACGAATAAAAAATGATCATCTCTATCCCCTCACAGAAAAGCCAGTGGATCATTTGATCTGACTGTGAGTGGAGTGAGCATAAGCGTCAACATTGCAGTAAACAATGATAACCGTGGTCGCCCATCAGTGAGCATGACCAGCTGCACAGCGAACGTGAGGGACGTCGACTTCAGATTCAGTGGCAAACTCAGGTAATACTCGCCCACTTTTATTTGGGAGTTAAACATATCATGCCAATGCTACGTTGGCTTTTAAATATAAATTATTCTTGTATGAATAAAAGGTGCTTCACTAAAATTTCAGGACCATGATACTATGACCATAATCATAGTTATAAACATTGTATTCCACCAAATTAGAATCGAACGAACATGGATTTTTACAAATATTCTTTTTTATAGCATAACACAGTGATTCATTTTGTTAATTGATTTTATAAATTGGATATAAAATCTATTTAAACATTCCCTTAAAGGCGGGTGTCCGAATTACGCTTGTTTAGACAAAGTCGGGCCGAGTACCAAAACAACCTTGTAGCCAATCAGCAGTAAGGTGCACAGGATGGACATTTATCGAGCCGAGCGCTGGCGAAAGCGAAAGATGGGGGTAGGCTGTGTCTGTTTTGGTGATTTGAACATCAACATCGGCTTTGAGAAATCGGACACCCGCCTTTGAGCCAAATACAAAGCAGTATTTTCTTTTAATGTGAAATATCATATTGTTGTGTTTGATGACAGGTTTTTAATTAATTGTCACTCAGGCGTACAGTGTATATGTGTATTTTAACATTTGAGTTCCAACTATGTTCTGTATTTATGGCAGCTGGTTGTATAACCTTTTCCGATCCTTCGTTGAAAGACCTATACGCAATTCTCTGCAGGCACAGGTGAGAAATCTGTCCCATTCGCTGTTGGATTAACAGACATTTAGAGGCTCGCCAATTTAATTTCAAACAATCTGTCTGCTGTTTCAGATCTGCCCTCTGGTGGCTAAGTCCATTCCTGACATTAACGCAGAGCTTGCTACATTAAATGGTGCTATGATTAAATCATTACTAAAGTCATTTGTATAATAATCTTTCATTTCAATTACTCATTTTAACTGTACGAATGACCTTTTTGTTTCGACTTTTCAGTTGTAGCCAAAGTAGACAAGTATGTTGAGATTGACTATTCCATGTTGGGATCTCCTCTCATCTCTAGTGAATCCATTGAGCTTGGTTTGAAGGTAGTAATAATAAGCCTTTTACTTTTCACAGTTTTGGTATCCATTGAAACATAACTTATGTGACACATTTGAAGTTAGCCATTCATCTTTTTTGTTTTACTTTGCATGTTTTAGGGTGTATTCTACAACATCGGGCAACGCAACGAGCCTCCCTTTTCCGCCAAACCTTTCTCACTGCCTTCCCAGAACACGAAAATGCTTTACATTGGACTATCTGCCTACACCGTCAACTCAGCAGCCTTTGCATACCACAATGCTGGTGCCTTCAGCTTTGACATCACAGATGACTTACTTGGTGTATTTGCCAGTCGACGAGCGGTGAGTTTGGCTTCTCACAAATGACAGTTTCTTATGAATTCTAGTGAGCATATGACAAGTAAACTATCATTTGGCAAAAAACAATAGATTGCAAAATAAATCCTAATCTTTTTTAACTACAGATTTCACCTGATTCTGACTTTCGTCTGAATACCAAAACATTTGAAGCTTCCATTCCGCAAGTATGAGAGTCAGGTTATCATCTGATTCAAAGGAGAAAATCTATCGATTTAACATCTTTATTCAATGTTTGAGGTTGCAAAACTGTATCCGGGCCTGATGATGAAGCTGCTGGTTGAGACAGTGAAGGCGCCCATTATTACTTTTGAACCCAACAATGTGACTGTTCAAGTCAGCTCGACAGTGAAGGCTTATGTTATCCACCAAAACAACACACTATCACCAATATTTGTGCTCAATCTGGTAAGTCACCGAGGAGGGACGTGATTGACTAAATAAGATGTGAATTGTGTTTCTTTGTTAACATTTCTATCAATAAACAGGAGGCCAGTGCCAGTGCTCAAGTAAATATAGCTGGACTCAACCTGAAAGCAAGCGTGACCCTGAACAGGTGAATACTAGAGTTCTGTTCACGGTCTAAGCTTGTAAAATTCATTTTATGATTTTACAGGAGATGATTGTGATTGACTCTGTAATTCTTTTAGAATTCAATTGAGCGTAAACCAAAGCTATGTGGGAAAATTTAAGGTAAGAAAATGTTTAACAAGGGTAAAATTTTATTAAGTATAGCTATTCTTTAAAATCTTACACTAACATTCCATTTTAATCAACAGGATCCTAGTCGTCAAGCATTATCACAATTCGACAACATCTTAAAAACAATCCTGGAACTTACAGTAATTCCCAAGGTTAATGGTAAGAATCATTTCACTGTAATACATGTTCTGTAATCAACATTTCTAACATACCTATACTAAATAAAAATGATATAACATGGGTATTATAATCATTTTATGTCTCTTCTCAGCTCGCCTTCAGAACGGTTTTCCTCTTCCTGCCTTGGGGAAGATACAACTTGTAAACCCTGAACTAATGGTTATGAAAGTAAGCTCATATATGTATCATTAAAATTCAATGTTATGCATTTTTTGTTGTCTATGTATTTTGTATGAATGTGTACCTTCTTTTACACAGGACTACTTACTGATTGGGACTGATGGACAATTTCTGGGATAAATGATCCAAATCTATAACTATACTACATTATCAAGACGATCAAATGCATTTTTGTTGGGTTCATATCTGTAAAGCAAAATATTCTAAACATTCTACCTATAATCTTGATTATATTTTCAACAATGTATTTTCTTCGATATTATTTTCTTACATAATCAATTTAATTTGTTCTTTTGTTTCGTGGGTGTTGGGATCGACTGCACTTTAAGTTGATGTTATATATCCATAATGGCTCATAATAAAGAACGGCTTGCATTAAGACAATGTTGTGACAGCATCATCTCATAATAATTGATTAGAGACTTTATCCTTCGCCGTGTTTTTTGTATACTTTTTCTATTTGGTAACATAACTGAGAAACACACAATTTTGCTTTACCAGTCCACACTGTAAACCCGGACAAGTTGAGTGTACTTAAAAATTTTGAAGAAACCGGTTACATTAAAACAGTCAAGTAATGTGTATTTGATATTTGAGAAAAGAGAACTTAGAATTTAGTGCAATGCCCTTTTATATTTGGATGAGCTGAACATTTTAAGTAGACTGAACTTAAAATAATTAGAAACATCAACTGCTCTGTCAAACTGTGAAATGTAAGAAGTTGACTTTACAAAAAAAAATGAGGAAAACGATTATCAATATTTTTAAGTAAATAAGTGTTTTAATTTGAGTTAGTAGAACTCAATTATAATTAGTAGAGATCAAGTATAATTTAATACTGCTGACTCACAATCATTACTTAAGTTAACTATAATAATGTTCACTTTACTAAAAAAAGATTAGGACCTGATTAAACTACCATTATGGTGGTCAGTGTTTGCTTTAGTTGGGTCTTTCAGCCTTCATTTGATAAACACCTTTTCTTTTGGCTGCTATAACAGTGTTTTGTATAAAAATAGTTATTGTAGCAAATAACGTCAAAAGAAAATGTGTTAAGATTTTTTTCTCATGTTGTTTAGTTTCACGTTGTGGTTTTGTAATAACAGTCTGGATGAGCTTCCGTTTGAGATCCACATTTCCTGCAACAATCCATATTAAGAGTTTTTGAACAGTTAAAATGTCTGCATTAAGTCTTTGACTCAGACATCAAGAATCAGTGTATGAATGTCAACAGTGGTCACCAACAAATGAAAAGCTTACAGCCGCAATGCATGCTGGGAGTCATGGATGCGTTTTGTGCTTTGATGGTACCCAGAATGCATTGCGTTTATCTTAAGAGGTCATTTTGGTTGTCACCATTGTTAAGACAAACTGTTTTATTCTTGATGTCTGCTAGTCCATTTCACAAGTGAAATACGTGCTGTTACATACCTTCGTAATATAATCTTATACAATATCATAAATGAGGAAGACTAAATCAGTACCTAAACTGTAAAACATGTAATGACACTCCCGACAAAAAAAGAAATTGCAGTAATTTTGCTGTTAATTCTGACGTACAACCGAAATAAAGTGACAGTTGTGTTTGCAAGTGAAGGTGGTAATAGTGTTTGTTGAGTTAAAAAAAAAAATCATAAATATGGAATTTCACTGTTCATTTCCTAGAGAATTTTACAGTGTTTTTCCATATTTATTTACAAAGTTTTTTTCTGTGAAAACTACATAATTTCTCTGTTAATTTCACGAGCATTTTTTACCGGGTTTTTCTGTAAAAACGAAGGCATTTTTGCTGTTAATTTTACACAAGCTTTAAATAAAAATTATTCAAATAAGCATTTAAAGTGAATTGAAATAAAGTGCAGTCAGTTCGTACATAGCACAGTGCTCATTCACTAAATGCACAGCTAAACAGATGAGACAAACACAGCTAAGTTCATAGTAGGATCAAAAGACTATTGAAATACTGTAGTTATTATTTTGCATAGAACATTTTGTTTATGGGCAATGAATATTGGTCTAATAAGGCCTTGTCTTGTCTAAATTGACCAAATGTAACTGGCTGTGTTTCGGCCTTCAGGTCGTGTTAAAGTCAAGCATTTAAACAATGATAGAGACAAGAAACGACTCACAATGTTTTCATGACACCGGTATTCAAATTAACTCCACCTGCAGGCGGAACTGTGTAACTGCACAGTCTCATCATTCACAAAAACTTAAATTAAAATTCCTCCTTTGAGATGTAAGAGACCGTAATTAAGTTAAGTTTACTTAATTTTTTATATAAGCTTGTCAGTTACATTTTGCAGTGAAATTTTAATGCAGCTGTATTCTCAGATATGTCCACACAAGTACATCTTATTATATAATCGGTGGGCTAGCAATTGTTTATTTATTATTTCATAATTTAGTGTAGAATTACTGGGTGAGCGGTGAATAGCATTGTGGATATAATAGACTAAAAATTATATAATTCAATGTAATTATAAAATAATAAACGTTTTATGTCATTATAGACTTTAAGAGGTGTTAGTGAGGCCAGCAGGGGGCGCTCACCCTGTGGTCTGTGTGGGTCCTAATGCCCCAGTGTAGTGATGGAAAAAAAGCGCCATCCTTCGGATGAGACGTTAAACCGAGGTCCTGAATCCCTGTGGTCATTAAAAATCCCATGGCACTTCTCGTAAAGAGTGGGGGTGTAACCCCGGTGTACAGGCCAGATTCCCTCCAATGGCCCTTGTCAATTCATTCATTCATTCATTCATTCATTCATTCATTCATTCATTCATTCATTCATTATATAACTTTTATCAAAGTGTTCAACAAGCCTTTCACACAATGCCAGATGAAAAACTAATGAAATCATTATTTTTAGATTTATATTTTCATTAGAAGGATGGTAAAAAGTTAGTCTAACATCAGATTTTTGAGTTTTGTCTTTTTGGCCACTTGGGGTCAACCACTTGATCTTTGGGACATCACTGCTCATTCCTGCAGTTATAAATGTGGATAATAACAAATGATTTCAATGAATTCCAGTCTAGTTTTAAATACTGTCTCTATTTTACATGATTCCAACATACAGAATGAATGTCAACCTTCACCAGATTTCATTTAAACAAGTCATTTTCATTGTTGAAAAAGCTAAAGCAGTAAACAAAACACACATCACTGTCATCTGTTAATAATTCACTTAAATTATATATTATCCAAAATAAATGTCATTTAAAGCGGCAGTCAAAACACTTCAACACAGCCTCCATTTGCGCTATTTGTGTCTGTTTATGTTCTTATTTGTTTGGTGTTATATCATCTGCCATGTAATCTGTGTTTATTATGCGCTATCTCACCACTAAACATTCACAGGCCACGACTCAAAACATCAGACTCATCTGCGCAGCTGAGCAGCGCCCAATCACAACTCACGTGAAGAAAAGCATCCGCACGTCACCTGCAGTAGCAGTTACAGACTGAGATGGCGACAAAGAGGCCAATCCTACAGAGTGTTGCTTTAACTTTTATATGAACTCTGAATATTTACAAATCACAAATGAAAAAAACAAAAGAAATCATTGAATTAATGTTAGAAATTGTTGGTTTGTCAATGTTAATGGCATTGAATTAATGTCACTTTTGCAACTGCAATTAATGTTTAAAAAAACCATTGCACCACCATTGTCCTCAGTGTTTTCTTTAGTTGAGCTCCTGACTTAAGAGGTTAAATTGACAGAGTTTGCCGAACATAAGAGTCAAGCAGTAATGCAGTTAAGAAACTTGATAACTAATGTCAATGTTTTGGTTGATGAACACAAAGATACTGTGACAGCATGAACAGGAAAAACAGACTATCTTGCTGACACACTTAGACACCGACACTTGTCATATAAACCTCATTCGTATGACTAACATATAGAAACTAATTCAGATAAACAACTGCAATGCATGCTGGAAGCCCTGAAAGTTTGATGCAAGTATGTATTTGTAGTGTGCCCTTAGATGCTCCCTATTTCTAAGCAACAAAACAGAAAACGAAAACCAGAAAATTAACAAAGGAAAAAAAATATTTGATTTAGATTTATTTCTCTCTTTTCTGGTGCAGATGAAGTTGAGTTTGCGAGATCCAGGAAGGCTGATCCAGAGATGATCTCCTCCAGACTGAACCGCTCCAGATCTCACTTCACTCTCACAGTTGTCCACTGCTGTTTTATTCCCCGGAGCCCAATTCTGATAACTCACGATGTCTTCATTGACCCAGAGCCAGATCCCCACAGAGCAGTAATAATATAACCCCAGCCACACCTCAGCAGTCGAGGCCCGATGAAGAACTTCAGTCACCATGAGCTGAATCTCCTGTGAATCCACTGAGACCAGATCCACATGATTCTCTCTGCAGTATCTCACAGCTTCAGTCCAGCTCAGATTCTTCTGGATCAATATCAGCTCATCTGAACACACAATAAACACAAACACTGAACATGACAACAACTGAACTGAGATCAGTTTCATCATGAAGAAACTTCTGTCTTCAAACACACACATTGACTTTTATTAACTCACCTTCATGACACACAAAAGTGTGAGAGCGACTGCAGAGTTCATCATTCCATTTCCCCTCATTATTCATTTTGGCCGCTGTACAATCTTCAGAACCACCAGCATTATTAGGTTCATTAGTCCCCCAGTATCTGAAGGCGGAGTCAGTGTTATCTGACCACTCCCACGAGTCTCTGAACAGACCAATCCAGACAGACATCTGAGGATCATTAATGATGTTGTGATCAGTTGATTGTCCATCTGGTTCCTCACACTGGTCAGATCAGTATGATACTGTCTGCAGAATCTCTGAGCGTCTCTCCATGTTCTACTAGAAGTGTCAATGATGTATGATTTACTGCTGTCTGTTGAAGGAAATAAAGACTCAAGTCTCATGATTTCCATTCACTAACACTTTAGACGTGAATCTTCAGAGACGCTTTTCTCTTGAATGTTTTGAGCAGCGCTCAGTGTGAATCTGAAGGTGCTGAAACAAACTAGAATGAATATGAGAGTGGAGACGCAGGGCTTGAATTTGTTTAAAACAGAAACAGTATTCTCCACTCTTAACCCGAATTAGTTGACTTTACTAGAAAATTGCGTGTAAACCTGTTGCACTAAAGGGTTTTAGTTTACACACAGCTTGAAACTAAACAGGTTTAGTTAAATGTACAAATCATTTTAGTTGGCAAGTCAAGTTTCCATTAGTAAAGTCGAGTAAAATCATTCTTTTACTTTATTACTTTTTTTAAATATAAAACCGTTCAAACTGAGGCAAGCCTTTAAAACTTTAAGCACATCCAAAAAATGCACATAGCTTTACCACTTCTCACTCAATGATGATCTAAATTAAGACTGGGTTGAGATGAAGGAAAGATGGGAACATCCTAACAAAAGTTTGCTCTTAAAAAACAAGTCCAGTTTTCTAATGATTTAAAAACATTTCTTGGTTAAGTGAATGTTTGAGTTTCTGCCATTTACAACATTTGTAATTATAAGTCGCTCTACAAAACACTATTCCCTTGTTACAGACACCACTTTAATTTATTTCTGTCACAAAAGCTCTTATTCTGAAATAACTGAGATTTGGATGAAAAAAATTAAAAATGAAAATTCTATCATCATTGAATCATCCTCAAGTTGTTCCAAACCTGTACAAACTTCTTATACTTTAACAAATGAAATATGACACAAAACTCAATATTTTATTGTAAAGCATGTAAAAGAAGATATTCAGATCAGATTACCTGAACCACTATAACATTATATTTTTTAATATAAAAATGAAAAGCAGGGTTGTTTTGTATTGTAAATGTAAACGGGAGTTGAACAAACAATTAAAGCAAATTACAATTATTATGAAAAGGTAATCTTGTGTTCATTGTCAAAAAGGGGTTTTGTAGACGTTTGTTATATACGCTTTCCTGTGGCTCAGTGGTACGAGCATTGTGTTAACAACGTTCGATCTCAGGGGATTGCACACACCTATGTATAAATGTATAGGATAATGCAATGTAAGTGTCACAGGTCGGGGCAGACCCCCAATACTCTAGCCCCGAACACCAGTACCACCTCGAGGAGACCCCGGAGTTCCCAAAAAGCAGACAGACAACCAGTTAAAAATGAGCAAATTGGATTTTATTAATTTAGTTAAAACTTGAGCACTCTAAAAACTAATCTTCTTGCCAGCTTCTCTCTTCCAGCCCAGCCAGGGCAGGTGGACGACGGGCCTCTTACCCGTACTTCTCCTGAGGCCGGCCCAACACAACGGTAAGTCTACAGGGGGGAGCTTCCTTTTACAGGTCGTCAATGGTAATTATGCAGACAGGTTTTCCAACATGGGCAAGCAGCAGTAGACACAAAGGGCTTCCTTATATAAGCAACGATGAACATCCAGACAAGGCTTTCTTCATAAGCACACAGTAATGGAAGCAGAAGAGACGTTTCTATGCAAGAAGACGGTACTCACGGTCACGGACATCGGCAAGACAGGTGCTCCACACACTCCAATAACAGTCAGACCAATCCACAGCAATACACGTGTAATTATCCACACCACACAAACTGAAATCCAAGTACTCACAGCAACGTAGGGCTTATACTCCGCCGTCTTGACCGAGACCCGTCTCCTGGAGTCGAAGTGTCTGATAGTAGTATTCTCATTCGTGGGGACATCCGTTCACATCTTCTCCTAGACCCTTATTCACAGCATTTATTCCTCTTCAACCACATTGAATGGTCCGGTCCTTTTACCCTTCTTGATCTCACTCTTCTTGTGTCCACTCGCTACACTGCTGCCTCTTCCTCCAACCGGAACGGGAATGAGAGCTCCACAACAGAAACAACAATAACAACCACCAACCTCCTCTTCCTTCCTCCAACATCCCTTTTATAGCCCATCCTTCTCTGTTTAGTCCCAATCAGCCATCGCCACGTTTAACCGGCACACCTGACGCTTGTTTGCTCGTTGAATCCCCGGCCGAGCGATCCGAACTGGCTGGGTGTTTCCTTTAAATCGGTCCGGTGGGAAACCGCCCCCACAAAAGTAGTTCCGCTTGCCCGTTCTCCTGTTGTCACTCCGTGACATAAGTCGCTTTGGATAAAAGCGTCTGCCAAATGCGTAAATGTAAATGTAAATTTGGTCAATAAAAGCAACTGATGCAATCTCCTGTATCTGACCATTTTTAGGTAAATTCAAGCTCCTCTGAATAAGTCATATCAATGTTTAATCATTCAATATTTATCATTCATAATAAGTAGATGACCTGTTGTCGGTTATATAAACTAATATTACTCAATTTTTATAAGTAATTCATGTTGAGAAATATTAGGTTGACTTTATCTCATTTCTTTTAGTGTGTCATGACTCATAGCTGATACATTTAGGTACTCTTTACTTCAAAACTATAAAATCTTCTCAATCTAATTCAGTGGAAATTGTTGCCTCAATTTAATTGAGTAGATTCAGTAAGTTTGCATATAGTTTACTTTGCTACCTAATATATGTGAGTAAAATGTAACTGATTTGCACGGGTAATATTTACTAACCCTCAAGAATCATTTTTTCAGTGTTTCAACAGCGACAACAAAGCTGTATTTTTAAGCAATTTAGCAAAACACAAACTTATCTGATTACATTTTTTTTTTTATTGTATTTTTATTTCAGTTTTTAAGGGCTTATGTTCACAAATTCGCAAACTTTGCATCACAAATCTTACCACAACTTTCTTCCTTTTTAAACAAAATGACGTATCTGTGTGGATAACGCTGACTGGTCAACTCAGTTGCCAAGGAAGATCACCTTTGACCAATGAGAAACCTTTTGGCAACATCAGATGATGTTGACTGTAACATCAGAGCATTGTTTGTTTACTTTACCTTACATTGTAAAACAACAGTGTCATAAATGATGGAACTCAGTAAAAAAGATATGAAGCGATTACCTTATAAGTGAATCAGACAAAAACAGACATGAAGTATCAGTGTAGAGGGCCAGTTTATTCCCCAACAGGACTTAAATAGTAAACTTACAGGTACACTACTAGCAGACGGTTAATTATATACTTACTAAATAAATAAAAACACTTCAACTTTACTGCTGTATATTTTATAAGTGTTAGGTATCAGTTGGGTGTAAAACTCACTTGGTAGTGCTGCTACACACTCATAAGACACATTCAGGTATTTGTAATTTCCATCACAAGGATCAGTGAAAACTGCATCGCCCACAACCATAGAACAACTCGTTTGTCCATCACATCTGTGTTAATAAATACAAGGAACGGCAAAAATATATAAAGATGATCTGATAATATCTGATAGCTCTTTAATAATGTTTAGTGTTCTCACCGAGTGGCCACCGTTAGAGATCTATTCTGAGAGCACACAACTGCTAAGAGCTCAGTTTCTGGTCTTCCAGTAGAGCAGGTCTGTCTGTTTGTTCGCTCATAATTGGCTGAAAGGATTTTAATAGTTCCCTGGTCTGTTGATAAAAAGTCCCATTACATGTGATTGTGTCAAATCTTTCTATTCTCATCATGTTATGTGGCCTTTAAATCATTGGACAGCATACAAATGAAACTCACCACAGCTGAGAAGGAAAGTCTGTGATTGACAGATAATGAAATCCTTTGATGCACCTGAAGTCAGAGATGAGAAGGGAGTTAGATGTAGTGATGCTACTGTGTTACATCAACAGTTTGTGCATATTTGCTTTAATCTGAGGTGTCCAGCCCTGATCATCTGACCACATGTGTCCTGTGTCTTAACTGTGATGTTTATTATTGTTGTCTTATGATCATGTTTTGTGAAGTGAAGGTTTGCTGTCTCTCACCACTGAAGCAGATGAACTGTGAGGGCACATTACAGTCCTGCTGATGCCATCTTCCATTTCTCATAACAGCACAATTATTTGTGTCAGTTGATGGTTCAGTTTCCCAGTTCAGATATTTCACAGGATCACTCAGAGACCACTTCCATTCATTACCATCTGTATTCTTCAGTCCAATCCAGACCTTCTGACCGTTATTGACAGTGTTCTTCAGCTGGTTCATGTCATTGATGTTGGTGACTGTGGCCAGATCTGTGTAGTTCTCTCTGCAGTATCTCTGAGCTTCAGTCCAGTTCTTCTCAATGTTTATATAGTGATAGCGGCGCTGAGAGCATTCAGATAATGAACAGAGAGCTGAAAGAGAGAGATTTATTCAAACACATTCACTCAGAGCTGATCTAAGCAGGGGTGGATGTACACCACACAATCATCTTTTACTGACGCAACATTTGTGTTGAAGAAGCAGATTCTGACAGATTTGAGCCTGTTAGTCTCACAGAGATGAGCGCTCCAGTCGGCCACTCGGAATCAAATCACATTTTAATAGACTTACACCATAAAAACTAATTGAGAAAGCAACCGAAACTAAGGCAGTCTGATGCAGTAAGATGTTTGAGTCGGCTAGATTATTGTTTTAACATTTACCCATCTAAAATGTATTTGATTATAAAATGTATTCTGTGCTATTAGATGAATTCCCTAATCTAATCTAATCAATTCAGTTTTATTTTCTACTCCTCTATACTCTTCAATACTCTTCTACTCTACTCTAATAGTACTACTCTTTAATTTCCTAATAGTGTCCCATCACTCAAAACTGTAAGGTATATTTATCTAAAGCGACTTACCTTGCATTACACTATACATTTGTTTCTAAAAATGTGCAATCCCTGGGATCGTACCCATGACCTTGGCGTCGCTAACGCCATGCTCTTATGTCCCAGAATGCTCTCATGTTCCAGGTGAGACAACACAGAGAGGAGAAACGAAAGGGCTATCAACACTTGCAAGAGAGAAACCAGCCTAAATCCAGACCCTCCAGGAGCTAGTTTTGACTCTGGCCTTTACATGATGGTATCAAGAAACCAGGACAAAAGGGAGTGGAGGGGTTTATGGCTCTTTTAAAGATTCCAACCATTTGGTTTATGCCAAAGTCTCTACACATATTTATCATTCATAATAAGTAGATGAACTGTTGTCGGTTATATAAACTAATATTACTCCATTTTTATAAGTTATTAATATCTAGAAATATTAGGTTGACTTTATCTAAGTTCTTTTAGTGTGTCATGACCCATTTCTGATAAATTTAGGTTGCCTCAATTTAATTGGGTAGATTCAGTAAGTTTGCATATAGTTTACTTTGCAACCTAATATATGTGAGTAAAATGTAACTGATTTGCACGGGTAATATTTACTAACCCTCAAGAATCATTTATTTCAGTGTACTCAGAGATTTTGGGCTCAAGAAGGTGGATTGGTTTTGAGCGGGTTTCGTCGCCATGGTAATTTAGGCTACACAGTAGAGATGTGCAGATGAGCTAAAATGTCACCCGCAACCGCTGCTTCAAATAAATGATCCACCCGCCACCCGTATCATTTTCTCTGATATAGACGCACCCCATCGTCACTTTAATGACTCTAATTCTTTGTTTTGAGCATGATGTTATCAGATTCAGTGACGTTAGAACTAATCTGCCAATCTCTGATGGTAAAATAATACGATGATCGTAAAATGCTTTAAAAAACAAAAGTTTGTCTTTGGCCAGATGAGCCTACATTCTCTTAATAAAATAAACACAGGCTTTACTCCCTTCAGACTTTGAATGCCGTTTGTTGCAACACACAAACACACACGAATGACTGGATAACGGTACATTTTCTAGCACTGTCTATGTCTGCAAACGCTTAAATCTAATCTTTGGATTTAGCACACACATGATGTTCCATATTCAAGGTCTTGTGGCTTTCATACACACACTCAGTGCCTCACAGTCGTTGCATATCACATACCAGCACTTGATTCATCCTCGTTAACACTTCGCTAAAACGCTCCACACGGTTCTTTTCTTCTTCTCTTTCTTTCATTTCTCATACTAGATCTTTGATGAAACTTTCACCCTTTCTTCTCTTATCTTTGTTTTTTCATTTTTTTCTTCTTGGTTTTTTTCTTTCTTTCTTTCTTTCTTTCTTTTTTATCTTTTTTCTTTTTATCTTTTTATCTTTTTTGTTTTTTTTTTTTTTTTCTTTTTTTCTTTTTTTCTTTCTTTTTTCTTTTTCTTTTTTTCTTTCTTTCTTTTTATCTTTCTTTTTTCTTTCTTTCTTTCCTTCTTTCTTTTTATCTTTGTTTTTTTCTTTCTTTCGTTCGGTCGTTCGTTCGGAACTTGTTTTTGCAATCAAAACATCAGAGAGGAAAGGGTTAAATAAAATGCTGAAGGACCGGCCTTTCTAACTAAATCAAAATAAACGGCACTACTAATCTTTCAACTCCTATGGTTCGGATCAGTTCAGACGAATCCAAAAGAAACCAGCATACATTTTATTTTAAGGGTCCTCTATGAATGTGCAGACCACTGTTTAATCCAAAACAATGAACAAACTGAAAAAAAAACCCAAAGATTTCACTTTCTTTGCATACGCGTTTCGAGTCAACGTAACCGATCCCGTCCAGTTTCGTTTAAATATTGATTCTAATCCGTATTCCAGCGTTCAATCGTCATGTTTTTCTTGTAGTCTAATATATTCTGAACAAAATAAACCCTCTCACGTCTCTTTCCTTCAATCACACACTTTGTGATCATTCAAAATAGCCAGAGAGTGCCTTACCGGCTCACAGAGGTGTCAATCATGGCACCTTGGTTTTTGACTGGATAAAGCCACCCAATGCCTGGCCAGAAACTTTTGATGGATGGTTGTTATAGCCAACCATCGCACAATGAAAACAGGGGATAGTTTAAGCATTTTGCATAGTGCGATTTTGTAGAATTTCACGTTTCGAGCGCAAACATTCATGTGCAAATGATGTTGTGAAAGAGTTTTTCTTGTGTGGTTAGGTGGGCAGAGTAGAATCAAAATGTAGAATCAAGTGTTGACTCCTTATGTCATTTGGTTACTTTGTGTCCATTTGGAGTCTCCAAGTGACGTTTTTGAAAGGACGCCTTGACATTTCTTGAAATAAAAGGTTACAGAAGCTACATTTTTGGGATTATCATCCTCAAATTTGAATCAAAAAGTGATCAGACATTCAGTTTTATCTTTATGGTGTTTCCAAGCTCTTAACATCACATTTCCATCCATGTTTCTCAAGTGAAATTCATTTAAAGTAAGCGGAAGTCACTTTCATGAATGTTTTACCATGTTTTACTCTGTTTTTATGATACTTTAAGATATTATGACTTTTGTGCAACAACATTTCAAGTGTCTAGTTTAATAAAATACCAGAATTATGCAAATAGACCATATGGTTTAAGAGCTGCTGGAGTTTTCATTTGGGTATGTCGTTTTCAGAAAATGCTCAAAAATAGGGCCGCTTGATAAGAGGTTTTAAGAAATGGACCCCCCTCTCTTCCGCCAGTACGCGCATATTTATTTTAAATGAGTGCAAATTAGTGTCTGCCTGATGAAAAATGCATTTAAAACACATTCGCATTTTTAGAGAAATTTTGTTAATATTTATTTATGATCTCATCCACCCGCAATTAATCAGAATGTATTTTTTTATTAATCCAACCCACCCGACCTGCGGATCATCCGCAGCGCCCGCGGATTTAACTGCCATCTGCGCATCACTACTACACAGCTAACCTGTCCCGGAGCAGGTTTTATTCTGGGTTAGAGATCGCAAACCAAAAGTGGCCCAATCAGCTATGAGAAAGTGACGTGAATATCCTCCCGAATCACTCGCTCCAAATTATAAAGGTTTAAAGTAATAAGATGTGAGAGGGAAAATATTTTGCTGCTATGTGTTTATTTGTATATATTTCAAAACACATTGATATAACCATTATATGAGTTGATAATTAATATTTATTAATTCATATTAAACATAGCATTTGAATTAATATAACTTTATTTGTATAAAAGTAACTTTAATATAGCATTTAAAAGTAATGAAGTAAACATATTACCTTTTGATCTTATTGTACACCTATAGAAATAATTTAAATTCGGTTGATTCTGTATTGATAGAGTCAGTAGCTGCCTTCTCAAACTTCAGCAGTGTTTATTCCTGCCTTATAAATGTGTTTCAACTCATGACATTTGTTCATACTTCTACAGGAAAGTGAATTGCGCTGATACTCGCGAGAGGTCAGTCCAACTGATGATGCTTTCCACGTTCCGTGTGTTTGGCAAATTAATTTCACGTTAATAAACTAGAACCGTGACATTAGTTATGAAAGCATTAACCTTAGTATATGTTGTTGTAATTTGATACTGGTTGATAATCATCATCATCATCATCATCATCATCATCATCATCATCATATGATCCCACTGGATCCTGTCTGTCTTTGCCACAACAAATGTATTTCAGTATTCAACATCACCAATGAAAACACTGATCACAATAATGGTGGTTTGTTAAAATTGCAAAAAAAATCTACATTAACAGCGGGTGCAAAAGTGATATTGATTCAATGCAATTAACATTGACAAATCAACAATATTTAACATTGATTCAATGGTTGCTTGCTGCATTCAGATCATTCAACTCAATTTATTTTAAACAATCTCACTCAATTAATTTACTTCCATTTGAAAACTAAAACTTGTCTGGGAAAACATTTATACTTTTTACAGGTGTCCCCAATATTAGGCGTTCAGATGATGTCATAAATAGACGTAGAAAAACCTTTCACTTTTGGCCCCTCAAAGGACATCTTTTCAACGTCAACAAAGATGTATTTTGGACATGCCTTTGCTTGGTGGGTGGGATACGTTTAATAAAGTATTGTCCCTTAATAGAACAGTTATTAATAGACAGACAGATAACTCTGGAGACAATTCTCCTGACATTTAAATCAAACATAGAACCAGTAAAACAAACTCACCAATGACAAGAAGGCTGAAATATAGAGTTTGAGCCATTTCTGAGGGGGGAAAAAACACATTGAAAACGTCTTGGTTACGTATGTAACCTCAGTTTCCTTTCTGTCGGTCTCTCGACGTTGTGTCGAGAACGACAGATGGGGTTCGCCCTTGAGAACCAATCAACTCTGACTACTATAGAAAAGGCCAATGAAATTTGGCGAATGAAATTTGCATGCCGGGCTCCGCCCCCGGATATCCGGTATAAAAGGAAGCCGGCGTGCAGCATTCATTTACCTCTTGTTCTGAAGAGCCTGAGAGCCTCTCACGACTGCAGCAGAATACGATACGTGTTTGTGGCATAAGGGACACAACGTCTCGTTCCCTCCATCAGGGAACTGAGGTTACATACGTAACCAAGACGTTCCCTTTCTGTCGGTCTCTCGACGTTGTGTCGAGAACGACAGATGGGGTTGCCTATGGAAAACGCCACAACGCTGTATCGCGTCACAATCTCAGCGAAGCGACGGTAACAAGCCTGGGCGTGTCAGCTCGAACCTTTCGTGAAACTTGTAACCTTCCAGTGTGGTGGTCGGGGGGTTCCAGAGCTTTCTTGGAGAAAGATGGGTACAGCCCTGACCGGTAACCTTTCACGGACGGGGCCTTACTATAGGCGAGAGGCCGTCCGGCTCGGGTTTACACCGGGAAAAGCGCAACTCTTAATCAGAGAAGCGCTGCAGAGGCCACCTCCTACCCGTGGGGAGGAATATGGTGGAGATATATATATGGTCTCGTCCTTGGAGGAGAACGCATGAAACGTGCGGACTGGGTAGTTCACCGCGAGGTGGAGGTCCACCTGGGGAAGCTCATGGGTTACCATGTGTGGGAACCATTGTGAGGGTATAGCAGACGGAACAGCCCACGGCGGGGGGTGATACTGCGTCTGATAGCACCAGGTCGGTTAGAACTATCTGTGATAGGTCATATGGTATCCCGGCCTAAGGGGGAAGGCTGCTCTGCCCAGCCAAGCCCCAGGGGGTGCTTGCTTAGTGATGGATGGAATGCCTGTTCTTAACCAGTGTCTGGGTAAGAAGGAAGGTTGGTGAGGTACCAGTTTCTTAGCCATGTGTTTGGATAAGAAGAAAGGTAGATAGCACACTGACCCAACCTCTTGGAGGGTGGGAAGATGCTTTCGCAGGCATACGCCCCCCCCGGATGCCAGTCCTACATGTCGCCACGCAGGACGTGGGCTGACACCGGGTTTACGCGAAGGATGTTAACCCTTGCGAAGGTGTTTGGGCGTAGCCCAACCCGCAGCTCTACAGATGTCTGCTAGAGAGGCGCTTCTGGCCAGTGCCCAGGAGGTGGCTATACCCCGTGTGGAGTAAGCCCTCAGTGGGCATGGGAGATTCTGAGATCGGAATGCCGTCGTAACGGCATCCACGACCCAGTGCGCCAACCTCTGCTTGGAGACAGCCTTCCCCTTCTGCTGTCCTCCAATACAGACAAGGAGCTGGTCAGAGCTACTGAAGCCCTGTGTGCGGTCCAGGACACAACACAGATGGGGTTGGGTCTTCCTCCCCGATGGGGAGCGCCTGCAAGTTCACCACTTGGTCCCGAAGGGGAGTAGTGGGAACTTTGGGCACGTATCCGGGCCTGGGTCTCAGGATAACGTGAGAGTTACCAGGGGAATTCAAGGCAATCCGGGGACACAGAGAATGCTTGGAGGTCCCCTACCCTCTTGAAGGAAGCGAGCGCCACAGGGGGGCCGTCTTACTCAGGTGAGGAAGATCGGAGCCTCTGGGGGCTCTTGGACCCACGTTAGGGTCTCAAGAGGGTATGGAGCGGAGATAAGGCGGGTTCCGCCCTCTCGCGCCCGTTAGGAACCTGGTGACCAGGTCGTGTTGCCCTAGAAACTTTCCATCAACTGATTTGTGATGAGTGGCAATAGCGACTACATACACTTTCAGTGTGGAGGGGAGATGTTAGTCTCCAGTCTCGTGAGAAGGGGAACACAGTCCTGATCAAGCACCTCAGTGGGTCTTTCTCGTTGAGAAAGACACCAGGACGAGAAGAGGCACCGTCTAGAGGCGTGTACCGCCTGGTAGATGGGGCCCTAGCCTGGGTGATGGTCTCAGCCGTATAGGGGGAGTAGCCATCTCAGGATCTTCTCGTCCCGTCTAGAGACCAGACATGGGTTTCCCAGAGGTCTGATCTGGGATGCCAGAACGTGTCCTTCCCCTGAGAGAGCAGGTCCTCTGTCAGAGGAATGGGTCAGGGGGAGTCGCTGTCCAGAGCATCAGCTCTGAAGCCAAGTGTGGTTAGACCAGTGCGGTGTAACCAATAACACTTGGTGCTCCTCTTCCCTGATCTTGCACAGTGTCTGTGCAAGGAGGCTCCTGGGGGTGGAAGGTGTGCTTCCGCCCGTCCCGTGGTCAGCTGTGCGCCAGGGCATCCATGCCGAGGGGGGCCTCGGTCAGGGAGTACCAAAGCAGACAATGGGTGGTGTCGTGGGAGGCAAAGAGGTCTATCTGTGCCTGTCCGAACAGCACCCAAATGAGCTGGACCGGGGGTGGAGTCGCCACTCTCCGCAAGGCGTATATTGACGAGAGAGAGCGTCGGCTGTCTGGTTCAGTTCACCTGGGATGTGTGTGGCCTGCAGGGAGCGGATCACCTGCTAACTCCACAGGAGGAGGCGTCGGGCAAGTCGTGTTAGCTGCCGTGAGCGTACGCCACCCTGGCGTGTACGCTACGGCTGTCGTGCTGTCCAGGTGGACCAGCACGTGCTGGCCCCGCACTAGAGGCCGTAGCCTTCTCAGCGCAAGCAGCACAGCCCACAACTCTAGGCAATTGATATGCCAGCGCAGACAGGGGCCCGTCCAGCGCCCCGCTACTGCGTGCCCGTTGCACACTGCGCCCCACCCCTGCAGCGAGGCGTCCGTCGTCACCACGACGTGCCTCGTAACCTGCCCGAGGGGAGTCCCCGCTCGGAGGAAGGTCATGGAAGACCAAGGGGTTAGGGTGCGTCGGCAGCAGGGCGTCATCACCATGCGCCTGCTGCCGGTGTGCCACGCTGTCCTCGGAACTTGACTCTGTAGCCAGTGTTGGAGGGTCTCATGTGCATCAATCCGAGGGGTATTACCCCCGCGGAGGACGCCATGCCAGGAGCCTCTGAAATTGTTTCAGGGGGACCGCCGACTGCCTGAAGTGTTCCAGGCAGTTCAACACTGACTGGGCGCGTGCTGCGGACAGCTGCGCCGTCATGGTGACAGAGTTTAGTTCCATACCGAGAAAGAGGATGCTCTGCACTGGGGAGAGTTTGCTCTTTTCTCGGTTGACCTGAAATCCCAATCGATCTAGATGCCGGAGCATCAGGTCCCTTTGTGTACACAACAGATCTCGCGAGTGTGCCAGTCGTCGAGATAGTTTGGTACCCGCACACCTTTTTCCCGAAGGGGAGAAAGGGCGGTTTCCACGATCTTCGTGAAGACCCGTGGAGACAGGGACAGACCGAAAGGGAGGACTCTGTACTGATATGCCCGCCCCTCGAACGCGAACCGTAGGAACGGCCGGTGTCGAGGGGAATCGAGACATGAAAGTAAGCGTCCTTCAGGTCGATTGCCACGAACCAATCCTGACACCTGATAGATGTCAGGATGCGCCTCTGCGTGAGCACCCTGAACGGCAGCTTTGTGAAGGTGCTTTTCAGGGTACGCAGAACTATGGGCGCAACCCACCATCTTTCCTGGGAACGATGAAGTGCGGGTCGTGACCCACTGAACATCTTGGTTTGAGGGACGAACTCGATGCCTGTTTTGCCAGAAGGGTGGTGACCTCTACCCGAAGTCCGGAGGCGTCCCTGCCTCTGACAGAGGGAGAGATGATGCCCCGAAACTTGGGAGAGTCTCTGGCGAACTGGATCGAGTAACCAAGACGGACCGCCCTCATTAGTCAGCGAGACAGTGTGGGCAGCTCTCGAGCTCCCAGGGACTGTGACAGGGTGACCAAGGGGACGGTCTGCTTCATCATTCCCATGGTGGGTGGTTCGTCGGCTGGCGGAGCTACCCTTCTGTCACGGGGGGTCCCCGGAGGGAAGGTCGGCTCCGCCTTTTTTACCTGCCTGGCGGGACCGCTGCACGCACTGTCGATTTGAGAGTGGTGGCAGCTGTCGTGTGTACGACCCAACGCCTCGCCAGGGCGTAAGGTCGGGTCGCCGGGCACAGTCCAGTGGAGTGTGCGATCGGCTGTAAGTACACCCGGGGGAGAACGGAAAAAACTCTGCGAGTAAGTGGGCGCCAGGCCCTGAAAAGGGCCCGGCTTTGGTGACGAGGCAGGAGCCGTCCCGTACCGACCGATCAGAGCCGTGGCTGTGAAGGTCGGGCCGATGTTGTTCTCCTTGGGGTCTTCCCGTCAGTGTCCCCTCTCGGGAGAAGGTGATGACGGGGTGGAGGTTTCCCCCTCGACCTCCGCTTCCGGGGTGCCGCCTGTGGGGGCACAGAAACCGGAGCCGATGTCGAAGGGGTCCTGGGTTGCCGGGAAGCAGACGTCACGCGGGATCTCGGAGGCCTAGGCGGCCGAGTCGCGGCGTGAAAAAAATGTGGCTAATTGCTACTGTCTGCTTCACCGTCAAAAACTGCTGAGCGCAGTCCTCGGCGGTGTTTACCAACAACCCACCCTGCGAGATGGGTGCATCAAGAAAGCGGACTTCCTTGGTGTCACTCTTCCGCGCAAGGTAAAGCCGGGGGTGACTCTCCTGGACCACTACCGTGGACATCGTCCGACCCAGGGTCCGTGTCGCCGCCTTGGTCGCCATAGAGCGCTGTCAGCGGCGGCACGGAGATCCTGCATTATACCCGGGTCGGCCTTACCCTCGTGGAGCTCTCAACGCCTTGGCCTGGCGGACCTGCAGGATGGCCATGGCATAGAGAGAGAGGAGGCAGCCTGGCCCGCGGCATCGCAAGCTTTCGACACCAGTGGTGCCGAAGTCTTACACGCTTTGGACGGTAGGCGTGGCCGATTCCCCCCAGGTGGTAGCCGTCCGCGGCACAGGTGCACCGCAGGCGGACGTTCCACCCGGGGGATCTCGACGTAGCCCTGGCTGCCCCACCATCGAGGGAAGTAAGGGAGCCGGAGCTGGTTTCACTGGAACGGTCCGTGAGTGGAGCGCTCCAAGTTTTACACAGCTCCTCATGCACCCCCGGGAAAAAACATGGCACCCGGGGTGGGCGCGGTTTGCACCGCGCTCCGACCTCAGGAACCACATATCCCCGGGTTAGCACGGATGACATCACTTCTGCTTCCTCCTGAACTCGACCGCTGGGGGTGGAGCTCGGATTCGTCAGAGTCGGATGCCAATCTCCCTCCGATGCTGCGAGCGACATCTCATCTACGTCACACATCGTTTCCGAGTGTGTGCGTGAGAACCCGGACGGTATGCCACCGCCGGTTGGGGAACGTTCAGAAGAGCGAATCGGGGTGCGATCGGCCCGTGAGCACTTGGCTGGCGGGTTTACGTTCGCAGAGTTCCCCATATCACTAACGCTGCTAACGTGGGTGGTCATCGGGGCCGTAGCCACAGATGTCACGCCCGGGTAGCAGACGAAATGGTGGCTGGTTCCCGTAGGAAGACAGCCACCTGTGACCGTAACTTCTGAATGACAATCTGCCCGCAGTGCGGGCAGATGTGTCAACGAACGCTGCTTCAGTGTGCTGGACGCCCAGACACCTAATGCAGCGATCGTGTCCATCGCCCTCCTCGATGAGGGTGCCGCACCCAAGAGAACAGCGGGACATGCCGCGCTGGAAATTGCTCAGTCAGTCCTGAAAAGGACCTTTTAGAAAAATCTCTATCACCTCCGGAACTGCCGAGACGCCCAGGGGAAGGTCGCTGCAGGTAGGGACGATCCGCTGCTACACGTCGTAGATCCAGCAATGTAGAAGAAGAATCCATAGAATTCGTTCTGTTCGTAGTCATGAGCGAAGGCTCTGAAGAACAAAAGGTAAATGAATGCTGCACGCCGGCTTCCTTTTATACCGGATATCCGGGGGCGGAGCCCGGCATGCAAATTTCATTCGCCAAATTTCATTGGCCTTTTCTATAGTAGTCAGAGTTGATTGGTTCTCAAGGGCGAACCCCATCTGTCGTTCTCGACACAACGTCTCGTTCCCTCCATCAGGGAACTGAGGTTACATACGTAACCAAGACGTTTCTCTCGTTCGTCCTGAATGTTTAAATCCAGACTATAGATCGACACTGTAGGTGCAGAACAATTGAATGTTCATGTTTCTGTAAAGCGTGTCGACACGTGGCAACCAAACATATGTCTCGACATATAGGCCCGTTTAGTCATTTTCTTATAATATAATATATATAATATATATTATATCTATATTATTATTTATAACTTCAAACTTTTAATTATGTTCTAAGAGAAACTTTGCATTTAACATTTTTCATGCAAAGGCTGTTTGAAAACAAGCAAATGTTGAGTTGTGACATGTTCTGAAAGATGAATATACAACGTTCCTTAAACAAAACATCGATTGTACATATTTGTGTTTAAAGACACAGATCATTAAAAGTGAGAATTCGATCATCTAAAAGCTGTTTTGTTAACGTCAAAATTGTAAGAAAAACCTAATTTGCATCGTTTAAATAAATGGTTAAGGAAAATGATGTGGATTTAATAACACATTAAATGATTCGAATTGACATTCAAACTATCAATAATTATTTTTTTATGTAATTCAATTATTTATTTATTAAGTTTGCAGTTTGTTTTTTCAAATTATGAAGTAAAAAGACCCTTTTGTGTTAACGTCACACATCAGCATAAGATGGAGGAAAAAAAAGAGAAACTGCATACGGCGAATACAAACCAGCACAGAGTTGACGTTTAACAAGGTTGTGTTGTTGAACTTTCCTGGAGCACTGTGTTAACAACGCCAAGGTCGTGGGTTGGATCCCAGGGGATTGCACATACTTGAGGAAACAAATGTATAGGATAATGCAATTTAAGTCGCTTTGGATAAAAGCGTCTGCTAAATGTAAAATGTGCTCAGACACAGAAAAACACCATTCAACAATATGTTTAAAATGTGTTATTATTTATTTATGTGTTTGCACAGTTCACTTCAACACAAATATTTTCATAGATGATTTTTTCTGTTCAGGGTTTATAAAGAAGCAGAGCTTTAATCTAATGTGCTCAAACAACCAGATGATTCAAAACTGTTTATAAAATGATGAATTCATCTTCAGACACGATTACTAGTGTATGTAGTGAAACAGATTAAAACGTTTGTATCTAAAAGCATTACAAGTTCAGCTGCTACAGTCAACACACCTCACCAAACACACAAGATAAAACAGACAGAATATAAACGTTGAACTCACATTGTCACATGTCATTGTCTTAATCTGTAATCGTTTGATTGTCACGCTACTATCACGATAATATCATTAAATAACACAAATCTTCAAAGCTTAATTCTAAGATCAATCAAGAATAAATATTTACATTTGACTGGTTTACACAATAATGAGACAAACTGAAATACACGTTTTATAGGATTTGCAATTAAATATAAACGTTTATAATAATTCACAGTTTCTCTCAAATGATCAAAATGACGTCTTTAAACACAACGACTGTGGCGTGATCGGTCAGAAGTCTGAACACACTTTCTGTTTCTCTTCATCTTCATGTTTTGCTGTGAAAACATTTCCATCAGGCTGCAGTCTCCAGGTCACTGTTGTGTCATTGTGTACGCCGACATCTGTCAGTTTCTGCCGAATCTACACAACACAAACAATCATGACACACACTCTGACACTGACTGCAGAAACCGTAAGAGTAAACGGTGAATTATCTCTCAATACGGTCACATTCGGGTTGTATTTATTAACACTAGAACATGATCTAATGGCGATAGACACTTCTACATCATTTAATCTTCTTCATGTTCATTTCAGTATTTACTAAATCAAACATTGTACCTTAATGCTCCATGAACTAACATAAATAATTCTCCTGACATTTACTAACATTGACAACGATACATACTGTACATACATGCACAATATGGATGAAGGTTTTAGGACGGACACTTTTAATACATTTGAAATGAGGATCAGTGTGTGGGATAGATCCCTGTTATTGTAAGGATGCTGTTTAATGTTTGTGACTCTGTTCCGCCACCTCCTGGACATTTAACCCTCCTATTATCCTAGGGGTCAATTTGACCCCATTCAATGTTTAACGTCTGTAAACACATAGTTAAAATCTCTTTTTTTGCTTCAGAATTAATGACTTTTCCTCATTTAATGAGGACAATTCAGTAAACCCAAAATTAACATGATGTGACTTTTTCAATGTCCTATACACATTTTGTGTCATCAGTGTTCCTTGGGGTCAATTTGACCCCAGGTTCTTATAGCTGTATAAAACAAAAGAAATTTCAAAATTTCACAAACAGTATGCTTTTGGTGATATTGTGGTCACTATAACATGCCTTAATTTAATAATATTCCCTATAATTTTATATTTTCTTTATAATATTCAAAAATCTAACGTAACATGGTATTGCGAGAACCACTGATTGTTCACATGACGTGGGGGGGGGGGGGGGAATCTGAATTTTCGCGAGAAACTTTGATATTCCTGTGCCATGGGTGAGGGAAAACTAAATTCTTGCGAGAACTTTGATATTTCCTGTGCCATGCGTGGGTGAAAAACTAAATTATTGCGAGAACTTTTACATTTCCTGTGGTATGGGGCAGGGGAATACATATAAAAGCTTGGACAGAAGACTTCTAAACCATTTGTTTTTGTGCTCTGTGGACACTCTCTTTATGCACTCAATTCAAATATGGCCTCTAAGCAAAGGTATTCTGTCAATGAGGTTTTGTCACAGGTTTTTGGCAGTGAAAGTGACATAGAGGAGAATGTGTCTGAGGTTGATGATAATGTTGAGGAGGACCCTGATTATGAGTCATCCTCCTTAGATGAGAATGAGACTCCTAGTGTTGACCCTCCAGTTGTCTCTCAACCACCTGTAGACACATTACCTTCCAAAAATGGAAAGTTATTATGGTCCCGCTCCCCACTTGAACGTCAGAGTAGACTTAGTGCTGCTAATGTCATCAAAATGGTTCCAGGGCCCACCAGATATGCTGTCAGCCATTTACAAGATATAAAATCAGCATTTGAGCTGTTCATTACACCATCAATTGAACGGGATATACTTGAAATGACAAACTTAGAGGGAAGGAAGGTGTATGGGGACAGCTGGAAAGACTTTGATGTGACTGACTTGAAAGCCTACATTGGGTTGCTCATTTTGGCAGGAGTGTACAAGTCAAAAGGAGAATCAACAGCAAGCCTTTGGAACGCTGACTGGAAGGTCAATATTCCCAGCCACAATGTCTCTAAAGACATTCCATGCTTTCTCCCATGTTATACGCTTTGATGACAAAGAAACAAGACAGGGCCGACGAGAGCGTGACAACTCGCAGCATTACGAGATATGAAGTGAGCGGTTAGTCGGAGGTGGTCACTGTGGATGTTTCGGTGGGCGCTTCCCAAGCAAACCAGCCAAATATGGCATAAAATATGGGCCGCAGCATGGATGCACAGTCCAGCTATGCCTGGAATATGCAGGTGTACACTGGTAAATCCCCTGGAGCAGCACCTGAAAAAAATCAAGGCATGAGGGTGGGTACTAGACATGGCTGAGGGACTGAATTAACATACATTGGAATTATTATGTGTTCCTTAATTATGTGATAATGTTAATGATGTTCTGTTTTAGAAATAATAAATTGACCACAAACATAATTCGTGTTACATTACTTGCAATAGGTATTTTGGATGTACAAGGGGTGCGGAGTGGTGGCGGTGAGGTGTTGTGGGTTTATTTAAAGGTCTTTTTAAGGACTCACCAAATATATATATTACCGGACACAAACCTTTTAGAAAAAAGTCCCATTCTGTAGGTTTAAATTGCTGGGGTCAAATTGACCCCAGTGGGTAAAATATGTTATCAGATTTTAGGGTAACAGGAGGGTTAAGGTAAAACTCATAACATGTTTAGTTTCACTTTCGGTTTCTCTCAGTGAAGATCATCTAAAATAATAAGCATGCAGTTAACTTTGGTTTGTTGATTTCTTCATTTGAGCCTTGGATGTAGATATACATGTCAAGTATATCTGTGTTCAAACATACTGATGTGTGTAAGGAGGTGTTTTTGTTTGATATAATTATCTCTGTATTTGTTTTGGAAAACAAAATGATTTGCCTTCGATAATAATGCTACATGCTTACAGCTTATGGAAATGTGCAAGGTGTCTCTTTGGTTTACAAAAAATAAATATATTTTACAGCATGCACAAAGCTAAAATTATGTTTTGAAGGAACTATGTACAAATATATATGGTGTGGTGTTATTGAACTGTATATGTCATAGATGTAAATATATACAAATATATTGCTTCTTGTTTGTACTTTAGCAATTGAAAAGAACCAGTAAAGTCACGAGACTGGAGTTCTGTTTGTTCGCTATCTGTTAACCCTTTTCTTAAGTAACGCACTGGTGACGACGCAATAATCACAGTGACGCAGGAAGCCAGAAACAAACATGTTGGGGCCCACAAGTGAGTCTGAAAGACTTTACTACCTGTGTGTCAGCTCATTGTGTCGTCTACTACACTTAGGACACACTTTCAACACAAAAACTTAAATAGTCAACGACTGTAAGATGGTCTCCATCACTGCACACAGCAAACTTCCCGGTGTATAAATGAGTCTGAACCTACAGGTGTACAAATTTACACTGAAGCAGAGTCTTTCTGGTGTGAAATGTTCATTTATTCATGCAGATAATGAATCAATTGAGTTGACTTTACTAGTGATGATTGATCTTTAGTGATGACACCTGCTGTTCAAGATCAAAGTCCACTGAAGAAGTGAACAAGAACAGAAGAAAGACTGTAGCCACACAGATTCATGTCATATAAATACACAATCAAATATGCTAATAAAAGACATATGTACATGTCACTAAATAAACTCTTGACTTCTTTGAATATGATCAGTGTTGCTTTAGTTGTATTTAGTGCTGCTGATGTTGTTTTATTGATCAAGTCATTTAAATTCACCATCATGGTGATCAGTGTTTGATTTGGGGACTCGGACTAAAGTCCATCACAGTAAGTTTCCCTTCATGTGTAAAGCTGTGCTGTAAACATACATCATGTTCAAGCATTGTTACTGGGGTAATAATCCCGCTCCCGGTAAATTTCTGACCGCTCCTGCCCGCACCCGCAATTCGTGCGCTCGCTCCCGCCCGTGAACAATTTAGCTTAAAGGATTTAAACAATGTTGAGATTTAATGTTCATAACAACACAGAACATTTGCGCTTAGATGAACGCTCATCTTATGGTGGATAATGTTCATGTGAGGGTTAAGCACCACGCCCTACAAACAACTTGACAAATGACCTGTGAATCCTCGCTCTAATCTTCCTCTCTCTACTTCATTTACTCCATCCTTGCTGGCGGCTATAATTCGCGGGACCCGCACTATTTGTTCATCCTACAAAACTCAACAGTGGTGGTGAAAATAACCAAATTCCGGGCTGGTGCACTATTTCTCGCGAGATTTGGACTGCGTATACTACTGTTGCGTCTGAATACACCTATTTACTGTCCCCGTCACCACTTCCTGGTCGCCACAGGACTTTTTATCCATGATGTAATGTGGATGGGTTCCCTTTTGGGAGGACGCCTGCGAGTGATATCTTTTAACGTGGGGAGACTGATTTAAAAACGATACTTACTTCTTGCGGAGATGAAGCTTGATAGCGATCAGCTGGTACTGATCCGCTCTTGACAATCAGTTTCTGGCGGAAACTGGAACTATGCGCTCATAAGGCGGAGTCTGTGAGCGGTCATGGGCGGGAGTAATCAATGTGACATCATATTGTTCTGGGATCGCCAATATTGTTCTGTGATTGTCACTGTTGTGGTGTAAAGGAGATTACAAAAAGAAGAAAATATGGATTTGTATAATAACAGGGTGTTGTATAATAACACGCTGGTGACTCAATTTCTGGTAGAAAAATAATTAAAAGTGCCTTTTCTGGCTCAGCTCCAACCTGTTCATCTGACCCACATGTGTTTTTTAACTGTGATGTTTATTATTGTTGTCTTATGATCATGTTTTGTGAAGTGAAGGTTTGCTGTCTCTCACCACTGAAGCAGATGAACTGTGACCTCACATTACAGTCCTGCTGACGCCATCTTCCATTCCTCATAACAGCACAATTATTTGTGTCAGTTGATGGTTCAGTTTTCCAGTTCAGATATTTCACAGGATCACTCAGAGACCACTTCCATTTATAACTGTAACCCAGTGCTAAATTTCCTGTTTGGATTTCCTTATAAAAGGAGTATTTATTTTCGGTATCTGTTTTGTTTTCACATAAAAGTGGTTTATTATAAGAGTATCGTTTTCGCGAATGTGCAATGTTAGATATATAGATAGTTGTTTGTATCTTCAACGTGGCATGTAGCTATTGGGGTAAAGGGGTGATAAGCCCCGCCTTGTGGGTGTGAAAAAAAAAAGGAGTGATGGCGGATTAGATCAGAAGTGTGAGGGCAATTTAGAATGCGTTTCCTTGTTTTCTGATTCCGCGGTTTAAATGTGTATCTGTGTTTTTTGTGTAGTCAACTCGACTGCATATATATATATATATAAAGTCATTCCTGCGTAAATTGGACGAACTGTTATTCTGCGGGTGAGCGTTACGGTGCAGTATTCAGTTTGTTCGTCCGGGTTGCAGTAGCGAGGTGGACGATATCGACGGGAATTAAATCGATTGCCGTTGACTGTTTGATCGGCCAGTTCGTGTGTGACGGAGCAGGAAAGGGATTTTCTAGCAAGCAAAGCTAGGAAGCTAAAGTTTCTCCGACGGCGGGATGGCGTGGTGACGGCTGACTGATCGGCGCCGCACGTGTCTGGTTGCTAACGGATACGAAAGCCCCTGAAAACGTCGGGATTTGAGGTACTGTTTGTGTTTCATTTTGTGCTTAAAAGGAAAAAAAAGCGAAGTGGCCAGTTGTGTTTTATTTGGCCTCCACGTACCCGAGCAACGTTCCAGGCCTGCAACGGGGGGAGGGGTTGTGAACTGAGTGAGAGTGTGTGTATGAGTGGGCCCACAATCCGTTTGTTCCAGACAAATTATTTAAATGCTAAATGTTTACATGCTATGTTGATGTGTAATGGGAAACTGTAGTCTGTGTGCATAACAGTCTGAGTTAGAATACGGATTATTTCAGTTGTTAAACGGTCATACTAAGCGGTAACACGTTTAAGTTGATGTGAAAGTTTCTTTGACGCATTTGTTTGCTTGTTGTACGTAAGAAAAAATAAAAATATAAAAAAGGGGTCAAAAGCTCAGTTAAAGGGGTCTGTACAGAATTTATTTCATTTATTTTTCCGAGTGAAATTAGTTATTTTCCTTCATTGGTACAATATATTCTCTTGTTTACTATTTTGTTAATCAATATTGTATTATTTTACCTTTATAAAACCTGTTTCATATGATTTAGTTGAATCACTCAATTCAAATATTACTGCTTAGTTTCTAAGGTTTCGCAGCACTTAAATATAAAGGTAAGGAGCAAAGCAGTGTACAGTTAAGGAGTCATCCTATTCAATTGTAACATAACGTCGAGAGACACCGGGAAAGAACCAGGGATCTTGTCCCTTTTTGTTCTATAGGTTGGTACACCTGAGACCAGAGGGGGCGCTACATAACCATCTGTTCTCTTCAGTCCAATCCAGACATACAGATTGTTATTGACAGTGTTCTTCAGCTCGTTCATGTCATTGATGTTGGTGACTGTGGCCAGATCTGTGTAGTTCTCTCTGCAGTATCTCTGAGCTTCAGTCCAGTTCTTCTCAATGTTTATATAGTGATAGCGGCGCTGAGAGCATTCAGATAATGAACAGAGAGCTGAAAGAGAGAGATTTATTCAAACACATTCACTCAGAGCTGATCTAAGCAGGGGTGGATGTACATCACACAATCATCATTTACTGACGCAACATTTGTATTGAAGAAGCAGATTCTGACAGATTTGAGCCTGTTAGTGCATAAAACTTGACTGAGTGAAAGGAACAAGAGAACTAAAAAATGTAAGATAAGTGAATTTTTTTACAGTGTACAACAACAAAAGACCACAATATTGGACATCTGTGCACATATTATCTTCCTACTTTAAGAGAATACATGTGCGATTGGTTTGTTTGGAAACAATATTTGTAAGGATTTGAATTTTAACCCCCATCACAACACTGCTCACAAAAATAAGCCTGAAAGGACTCATGTGACTGCAACATTTGAATACAGAGAGTTGTTGGCCAAGAGCTTCAGGCAAACTACATTTGAATGAGAAAGAGAGCTGAACATGTGAACGTATCGTTTTAAATAACAAACTTACTTCAATTTTAGGTGAACTGACCCTTTAAATATCAATATGATGCTTCTGTAAAGCTGCTTTGGAACAATGCACATTGTGAAAAGCGCTATATAAATAAATAAACTTGAATTGAATATCAAGCAAATAAACAAGTACAGTAAATTATTTCATTATTAGAATTTATTATTAGAAAATAGATTTAACTATTTGCATTTAAGATAGTCAAACCACAACCTATAAACACTTTTAAGACACACATATGTCGTAGTGAAGGTCTGAGGAGGATTGAATGTTTGGCATAGCAATACTTGGTAACCATTATGTTTATTCACAGTAAGATGTTTTAAACCATATTTATTGTCAAAAGAAATATTGAAAAATCACACTTCTATTAATATAATAACAATGGACTGATGGAATAAAGAGGAATAAAGCTAAGTGAGTCCGGGGACACGATCTGAGAGCCTCATCATATTAGAAACATCATTTTTTGCTTTTTCCGAACGTCATTGTTCCGACCCAGAAACAGAAAACACACACGAGATGAGATGAGATAACATCAGATGTTGACATCAATACTTGTTGTTTTCAGGGCTGTCACGCATTGGGCGCAAGACTCACTCATTTGACTTGTTGGCACGCTCTCACGCCACACATCTGTTTTCTCACGCAGGGCCGTACATCGATGTGACCGCCTTCCTCAAATAAGGTCTCAGGTCAGGCCTTATACATATGGGCACGGGCTTCCATATCCCTCTGGAAGCATGAGACCCCCAGCGCAGAGTGCGGTCATTGATCTCAAACAGGGGACGGCTGAACAACTCGCTGATTGTAGTACGAAAGTCTTCCAGACCTGTTTTTTTAAAGTCATGCCTAAAATGTATAAGTTTGTTGCTTTAAATATATATATTAAAGTAACACACCACACTCGTGTTGAAAAACGTATGAATTTAAATTACATGTCAATTTTGCATCCAATTTATTCACATAAATCCAACAAAAAATGTAAAATGTTTGTTTAAGCTTCACCATCATGTTCTGTTTACGTGAACAAATTAAAATAAGTTTATGTGAACAAATAAAGTGAGATTCAAGGTCGTGTGATGCATCATCTTTACTCTTTAACTCAAATAACTTCTTGTTGCTTGCTTTATATAACTCTTATCCATCTTTAATTCTGGTGAATAAATGGTCAAAAACATCATTTAATTAATAGCATTTAATGTGTTGCAATGGCTCCATGAGTCGAAGAAACATCCGATCCGATCTTAATACAAGCAGAAAAACAGTCCTTAACATATCAAGGCAACTTGACCTCAGTTTCATTGCTTAAACTGGACCTTCTACTAGTTAGGTTTGTTTTCAACATTAAACAGTATTTTACCATTTTCAAGGTATCAACTTCTGCTGTGTCTCTTATTATCTTGTATTCGCTGGCTGACACACATCAGACATGCAAATAAGAGAAAGCACACCTTCTTTCCTGGGTGAACAAGTATACAAATAAGCAGCATGTAAAGTATGAAAATCAGTCTTTCTAGAGAAATAACCAAATGATGGGTGGTGCTGAAGATCTGATCTGATATAATGACATATAAACACACAGAGAGAGAAACAGCAGCAGATTCACCAGAGAAAACACAAAGATGAAAAGTAAGAACTATTTACATCTCATTCCTATTCCAATGATTCTTTTGAAATGACACTTTTTTGTGAATTGATCTGAGAATAACTTTTAATGAAACTTTATCAAGAAACTGGTTTTCTGAAGAGATACAGTAGTGATAGAATTGTTGACTTTTAACTTCATTGACTTTTAAACGTGACAGAAACTAAGCAAACTTTTATGTCATACTCGCAGATTTATTTGATTTTAAATTTGCAAAATAATATTTGTTGGATGCCAAAATGTGCACAAACAGAAGTTTAACATTTGAAGTTTTCAATGTGTTTCTTCCCCAGAAATGGCTCAGATTCTATATTTCAGTCTTCTTGTCATTGGTGAGTTTGTGTTTCTGGTTCTATGTTTGATTTACATGTCAGGAGAATTGACACCAGAGTTATCTGTCTGTCTATTAATAACTGTTCTGTCACAGTTTTATTCAACTGCTAGCTTCCCTTTGACCGATCTGTAGTCACATTTTCAAAACTCTAAACACAACTAGCACAACATCCGTCTGTTGTGACCAGACCATTAACACAATTCATGTTGTTTTCACACAATACTCAGTCGGTTAACACGTTTCTAAAATGCTTAAAATTTTCTTTTCACACAAGCTTTCCCAATACCAAAATTATGGATTTTACAAATGTTTAAATACAGCATGAAAAAAATGAAGAACTTCTGTTCCAAACCCTTGTAAAAAATCTTCTTCGTCTGCAACAACAGGCGCTTACAGTTAAAGACCTGATACAAATTTTCTAAGTGATAATTGAAAAATATCTGATTCCAATTCCAATCTCAATCTGAGACAGAGCTAGATGTTGAAGTCTTTCCATTACATGAGCAAACAAATGCTGAAGATCATATAGATTAAAACTGACATTTATGATTTCTTTATAATTGTCACATTTTCTCACATATCTATCCATATGTATTGATCTATAATAGAAGGATGGTTACATGAGGGATGGCTGGATGATATATGTGTGGATATCTATCTAATATAGACAAATGTACAAACAATGTCCACCTTTAGTTTATTGACAGAAATATCCCAATGAACCCCACCCACTTTTGCTGTAATTGTTTGGTAACGGTAGGTTCTAGAAACACACTTAAAGTGTTCATTTGTAGTAGAGATGGTTTGTGTTGTTTGTGTAAATATAATTAGTTAAGCTCAAATACTTTTTGAGTGATTGAGCTAAAACCATGTTCCCCTATCTCCCCTGTCCCCTATAGTAATGGTGATACAGAAAAGAAAAAAACTCTGTTTTACAGCACAATAGAAAAAAATGTGTTTACAACTTACTGAATTAAAAGAAAATACTTTCCTGTTGTATGTTCTATACAGGTCGGACTGAAACAGGACAAGTAATGCAGCTTATGTAATGTCATTATTTGTTAGCATTTTGACAGTCTGTGCGCTATGATTGACTATATGTTCCTGTTGGATAGAAAACTAGTGCTAATGTTTTGACTGAATGACTGAATGAATTTTGGATTAGATTTGCTGTGTTTTGATAGAGTTGGCATATGTTGAAAAAGGCATTCAGTATTTTGAAAAGTAGAGTTTGTATTTATTTTACAAAATTTGGTTTTGGCAAGAAAATCATCTATTTAGCTAATTGTGTGACGTATGTGTGTTATTGTGTGAAGAGTTTAGAAAAGGTACTTTAAGTACTGATAAAGGCTTGTTAGCAAAAACTGTAAAGAAAAAGAGCCATTTTTTAATAATTACTTTATTAAATAAATCCCACCCCCACGTAAAGGTGTGTCCAAAAGACCTCTTTTCTACATCTTTGTTGATGTCGAAAATATGTCCCTTGAGGGTCCAAAAGTGAAAGTTTTTTTTAAGTCTATTTATGACATCTTCTGAACGCCTAATATTGAGGGACCTCTGCACAGAGGCGTAGAATCCACGTCTATAGCCAAAGATGGGCACAAATGAATAAAAAAGTATTTAGTTGCAAATTACAAATACTTACTCATAAAATGTATTTAAATAAAATACACAATACTGCTGTGAAAAATTTATTTAATTCAAATACAAGTAATTTGTAAATTGAAAATAAAAAATACTATATTTTTAACAAGCAATCATTTAAAGTGCGAGAGTAACAGTGGAGTTAGATACACAGAAGAAAGAAAGAATAGTTTTCTAAACAGCAGTCCATCAACACACTTACATAAATATGTAGGCCTTCCCGTCATTTTAATATTATTATCATATTTTACTTATATCATTCTCCCGCGACCAAAGTCCGTTTACAGAAGTCGTGCCACCCGGCGGCCATGATTGCAATGCCTCTGGGCAGTTAATAGCAAGTCCACTGCCCGCAGAAATAACTGCGACCCGACATCACTAGACATAGCAACACAGCAAAACCTCCAGTGTTGAATTAACACTGTTAGTGTTTATATAATTCTCACTCAGAGTGTTAAAAAGCAACACTGAAGCAGAATTCAAGTTCATGAGATAATAAATGTGATTAATGAAGTGATGATTGATCATTAATGATGACCACCTGCTTATAACAAACGCAATCACCGAAGAAAACATGAAAAATAAGAAGTCACCCTGATAGTGTTTAGTGTTTCCTTTAGTTTGGCTCTTAAACTTGATATCTATTTTTAATCAGCTTTAATAGTGTGTTTTAGAGGCACATTTATAACAGCCGGTTCATTGCTACTGTATCATCTCATTTGTGATGAATATAGGAGATTCATCAAATTTGGACTTCATTTTCTTTAACTATATGCCAGAATTGTTTAGTTAAAGAAACACATATTCTCAGATTGAAGGGACTTAATATTTAAACCTTTCAGACATCAAGAATTATCTTATTAATCTCAACAATGGTGACAAAAAGTTGCATATTTTATTTAAGGTGCAATGCATTCTGGGTAACAAAACTCACACATGACTCCCAGCATGCATTGCAGCTAAAATAAAATATACAACTGTAGTATTTTTGGATTGCAGCATTTAGCTTTCTTTTGTTAACTGTCACCATTGTTGAGATTCATACACTGATTATGCATGTCTAATTGATCCAAACAGTTGGCTTTTCTTTTTTTTAAGAGTGTACTTTCATTATGAGTGCGTCACTGACGACTAAACTGATACAACGAGCATCAGTGACCTAATGAACATCGTCAGTATTGTCATGTTTCACTATCCAGTACTCTCTTCATCAGGAACTTATTAAATGCAAAAATATCTAAAATAACTCCGTTGTGAGTCAATACTTTAACCCAACCACCAGGGAGATACAGAGCTGAAGGAAAGAACAGCAGGCAAGAGAGGAGGTGATGTTAAATAAACTGAAAAATGATTTATTGAATAATCCCAGTTGTGCTATATTGCTCAGTCAAACTCTGTCTGACTAGAAACAGATTCAATGGGTGTTGTTAACCATGCAAGATAACAGTATCAAAACAAGGTCTCTTGACGATATTATGAACCTTGAGATGGAGACTCATATCAAGACAATACCATTCCCAACAAGGTAAAACGATAGTGAAAAAAAGAACGAAATGTAACATATAATAAAAACAAAAGGGAATAATAAAATGAATGAATACATATGATAAATTAATCATGTAATAAATGAGATAAATGAAATAGAATAATAAATTGAAACAAGAAACAACTGTATTTCCCTTTCTGTCGGTCTCTCGACGTTGTGTCGAGAACAACAGATGGGGTTCGCCCTTGAGAACCAATTAACTCTGACTACTATAGAAAAGGCCAATGAAATTTGGCGAATGAAATTTGCATGCCGGTCTCCGCCCCCGGATGTCCGGTATAAAAGGAAGCCGGCGTGCAGCATTCATTTACCTTTTGTTCTTCAGAGCCTTCGCTCATGACTACGAACAGAACAAATTAAATGAAATCTTCTTCTTCTACATTGCCGGATCTACGACGTAGAGCAGCGGATCGTCCCTACCTGCAGCGACCTTCCCCTGGGCGTCTCGGCGGTTCCGGAGGTGTTAGAGATAATTTCTAAAAAGGTCCTTTTCAGGACTGAGCATTCTCCAGCGCGGCATGTCCCGCTGTTCTCTTGGGTGCGGCACCCTCATCGAGGGGGGGATGGACACGATCGCTGCATTAGGTGTCTGGGCGTCCAGCACACTGAAGCAGCGTTCGTTGACACATCTTGCCCGCACTGCGGGCAGATTGTCATTCAGAAGTTGCGGTCACTGGTGGCTGTCTTCCTACGGGAACCAGCCACCATTTCGCTGCTACCCGGGCCTTGACATCTGTGGCTACGGCCCCGATGACCACCCACGTTAGCAGCGTTAGTGATATGGGGAACTCTGCGAACGTAAACCCACCAGCTAAGTGCTCACGGGCCGATCGCAACCCGATTCGCTCTTCTGAACGTTCTCCAACCGGCGGTGGCATACCGTCCGGATCCTCAGGCACGCACTCGGAAACGATGCGTGACGTAGATGAGATGTCGCTCGCAGCATCGGAGGGAGACTGGCATCCGACTCTGATGAATCCGAGCTCCCCCCCCAGGGGGGTCGAGCTCAGGAGGAAGCAGAAGTGATGTCACCATGCTAACCCGGGGATACGTGGTTCCTGGGGTCGGAGCGCGGTGAAAACCAGCTCCAGTCAAACCAGCTCCGGCTCCCTCACTTCCCTCGATGGTGGGGCAGCCAAAGGCTACGTCGAGATCCCCCAGGTGGAATGTGCGGCTGCGGTGCATCTGTGCCGCAGACGGCTGCCACCTGGGGGGAAACGGCCACGCCTTCCGTCCAAGGCGTGTAGGACTTCGGCATCACTGGTGCCGAGGCCTTGCGCTGCCGCGGGCCAGGCTGGCTCCTCTCTCTACGCCATGGCCATCCTGCAGGTCCGCAGGGCCAGGGCGTTGAGAGAGCTCCACGAGGGTAAGACCAACCTGGATATAATGCAGGATCTCCGTGCTACCACTGACGACGCTCTACGGGCGACAAAGGTGGCGGCACGGGCCCTGGGTCGGACGATGTCCACGGCAGTGGTCCAGGAGAGACACCCCCGGCTGAACCTTGCGCAGATGAATGACACCGAGAAAGTCCGCTTTCTTGGTGCATCCGTCTCGCAGGGTGGGTTGTTGGTAACACCGTCGAGGACTGCGCTCAGCAGTTTTTGACGGTGAAGAAGCAGACAGTGGTGATGAGCCACATTTTACCACGCTGCGACTCGGCCGCCCAGAGGCCTCCGAGATCTCGCATGATGTCTGCTTCCCGGCAGCCCAGGACCCCTTCGACATCGGCTCCGGTTCCTGTGCCCCCCGAAAAGTTCCCACTACTCCCTTCCAGGGCAAAGTGGTGAACTTGCAGGCGCTCCCCATCGGGGAGGAAGACCCAACCCGATTCGTGTTGTGTCCAGCGAATGCATTGCGCCTCTACCCAGACCGCACGCAGAGCTCAGAAGCTCTGACCAGCTCCGTGTCTGTGTATTGGAGGACAGCAGAAGGGGAAGGCTGTCTCCAAGCAGAGGCTGGCGCACTGGGTCGTGGATGCCGTTACGATGGCATTCCGATCTCAGAATCTCCCATGCCCATTGGCAGTGAGGGCTCACTCCGCATGGGGTATAGCCACCTCCAGGGCACTGGCTAGAAGCGCCTCCCTAGCAGACATCTGTTGAGCTGAGGGTTGGGCTATGCCCAAACACCTTCGCAAGGGTTAACAACCTTCGCGTAAACCCGGTGTCAGCCCACGTCCTACGTGGCGACATGTAGGACTGGCATCTGGGGGGGCGTATGCCTGCGAAAGCACCTTTCCACCCTCCAGTAGGTTGGGTCAGTGTGCTCTCTACCTCTCTTCTTACCCAAACATATGGCTAAGAATAGGTATCTCACCAACCTCCCTTCTTACCCAAATACTGGTTTAAGAACAGGCACTCCATCCATCACTAAACAAGCACCCCCTGGGGGCTGGCTGGGCAGAGCAGCCTTCCCCCTTAGGCCGGGATACCATATGAACTATCACAGATAGCTCTAACCGGACCTAGTGCTACCGGACGTCTGTAACACCCCCTCCGTGGGCTGTTCCGTATGATGTATCCTCATGAGAACGGTTCCCACTTCTGGTAACCCATGAGCTTCCCCAGGTGGACCTCCACCTCGCGGTTAACTACTCAGTCCGCACGTTCCATGCGTTCTCCTCCAAGGACGAGACCATACCTGTATCCACCATATTCCTCCCCACGGGTAGGAGGTGGCCTCTGCAGCGCATCCCTAATTAAGGAAGTTGCGCTTACCCGGTGTAAACCCGAGCCGGACGGCCTCTCGCCAGTAGAGAGCTAAGGCCTCCGTCCGTGAAAGGTTACCGGTCAGGGCTGTACCCATCTTTCTCCAAGAAAGCTCTGGAACCCCCCGACCACCACACTGGAAGGTTACAGTTTTGCGATACAGCGTTGTGGCGTTTTCCATAGGCAACCCCATCTGTCGTTCTCGACAGAACGTCGAGAGACCGACAGAAAGGGAACGTCTTGGTTACGTATGTAACCTCAGTTCCCTGATGGAGGGAACGAGACGTTGTGTCCCTTATGCCACAAACACGTATCGTATTCTGCTGCAGTCGTGAGAGGCTCTCAGGCTCTTCAGAACAAGAGGTGAGTGAATGCTGCACGCCGGCTTCCTTTTATACCGGACATCCGGGGGCGGAGCCCGGTATGCAAAATTTCATTCGCCAATTTTCATTGGCCTTTTCTATAGTAGTCAAAGTTGATTGGTTCTCAAGGGCGAACCCCATCTGTCGTTCTCGACACAACGTCTCGTTCCCTCCATCAGGGAACTGAGGTTACATACATAACCAAGACGGTTTCTATCCCGATCTATCAGGACAAACAATTCCACATTTAACAAACAAGGGCTTTGAAATGTCACCAGGATTGATGTTCGTAATTTTAATGTTCAGGTGTAAGTGCACGATGCAGAGTAACTACTGCTAATGGTGAAAATAGATGAGAATAGAATTGAATATCTTAGAGACTGAAATCAAACAGGACAGAATGTATTGTAGACTCAAAGCGATTTAAATTGGGTAAATAATCAATCATTGAGCCAGCTCAGAAATCTTACTGCATGACATTGCCTTGTTTCTCTTGTTTTCTTGGTGCAAGTCTGACGTGTTTTAAAATGTGATTTGGTTCTGAGTGGCCGACTGGAGCGCTCATCTCTGTGAGACTAACAGCTCAAATCTGTCAGAATCTGCTTCTTCAATACAAACGTCGCGTCAGTAAATGATGATTGTGTGGTGTACATCCACCCCTGCTTAGATCAGCTCTGAGTGAATGTGTTTGAATAAATCTCTCTCTTTCAGCTCTCTGTTCATTATCTGAATGCTCTCAGCGCCGCTATCACTATATAAACATTGAGAAGACCTGGACTGAAGCTCAGAGATACTGCAGAGAGAACTACACAGATCTGGCCACAGTCACCAACATCAATGACATGAACGAGCTGAAGAACACTGTCAATAACGGTCAGTAGGTCTGGATTGGACTGAAGAATACAGATGGTAATGAATGGAAGTGGTCTCTGGGTGATCCTGTGAAATATCTGAACTGGGAAACTGAACCATCAACTGACACAAATAATTGTGCTGTTATGAGAAATGGAAGATGGCATCAGCAGGACTGTAATGTGAGGTCACAGTTCATCTGCTTCAGTGGTGAGAGACAGCAAACCTTCACTTCACAAAACATGATCATAAGACAACAATAATAAACATCACAATTAAGACCAGTGTTATTTTCGTAAACTAAAACTAAGATAAAAAAAATTAAATATATAAAGTGTTTTAAAAACTAATGATCGTTGTTTAAAACGAACAAAAATAAAACAATAATTATCAAAAATAAATCATAGTTTTCGTAAATAATGAGGTCTTTTCCCATTGTGGCTTAATCTGGCTTGACTGTAAAAGCAGCTGTTCAGTACTATAGATAACGCGTTACGGTCATTTGCATGAAGGAGAAGACAGTAGGACGCCTGCCTAGTCGAAGACGACAGAGCACCATTTTGGATAATTTTGAGTTTTCGAATGAAACTGGAAAAGCAAATGTATCGTCTTGGTGCCAGTTAAGATTTGTGGGGTTGAAACAAGGGGAGAAAATCTGATAAAGCAGAAAGTAAATTTGCAATCGAATCACCGCGTGCAGAACAAAAACTTCATGATAAAAGATTCTGAACAGAGGAGTAATAAAAACCATGACGCTAATGACGTTGCAGTCCCGGCGTGAGAAGCAGCTGACTCTGTCATCGTGTAAATGTGTTCATATATACACACACACACAGACACACACACTGGATTATATCAAAGACTGTATTGTTGTACATTTGATGATTTTGAAAAAAAAATATTCTCTCTGTTTTTGTTTAGATTGACAAGCATACTGTCACAGTTGTGTTATGTTCTGTTAGGTTTTTTCCTCCCATTGTTTGTTTCATTATTAGTTAATTCGTTTTCACTTGTGTTACATCATTGTTAATTAGTCCCAAACCTGATTCTGTTTTCCCTGAGTGTCTTCCTTTTGTATTTAAACCCTGTGTGTTCCTTATTTCTTTGTCTAGTATTGTTAATGTCAGTGTGTCTCATCCTCTGTATAGTTCCCTGTTTATTATTAAAGTTATGTTTTTGGTTTATACTTCGAGTTTTGATTTAGTTTAGAGTAACCACGTGACAGAATACTAGACCCTACAAAAGGCATGGATAACTTGGGGCTCAACGTCTCTCCAGATTATTTTTTGAGATACCATCTCAGTCAGGATGGTCGTCCTCTGGAGAGATACGTGGAGGACTTCCTGGAGCTCAGCCAGCAGGTGAGTTGGCACGATTGCTCACTGAACGCGTGCTTTGTGATGGGGTTGGATGATGACTCCCATCGGTGTCTCGATCCCGAATTTAGGGATAGACCCGTTTGGGAGTTTTTCAGCCTCATCCAATGGATGATGGAATCTCGCCCCAGTGTGGGCGGGACCATCCTGGATGAGGTTGATCATCCAAGCCCATCCAAGCACGCCTTGAGCAGCCCAACTCACCTCCCTCCGGAATCCTCCACCGGAGACAGAGCCTCAGGTAATCCTTCGAAAGCCTCTTCCCGTCCGGCCCCCAGAGCCGTTCCCGGAGGCCGCCGTTAGGGCCAGCCGCCGTTCCCCCTTCCCGTGCCGTTCCCGTACGGCCTTCCCGAGCCTCTCCAGCCGTTCCCGAGCCGCTGCCCAGCCGCCAGAGCCCGCTGCCAGCCGCCAGAGCCCGCTGCCCAGCCGCCAGAGCCCGCTGCCCAGCCCAGAGGCCCAGCCGCCAGAGCCGTGCCCAGCCGCCAGGCCGCCAGCCAGCCGCCCAGCCGCCGCCAGAGCCCGCTGCCCAGCCCAGCCCTAGCTGCCATCTGCCCAGCCGGAGCCCGCTGTCCAGGCCAGAGCTCCCGGACTTCCGGGGGGAGCCATATGGGAGGGATAGCCCTCCAGGCTAGACCGGTCGTTGGCCTCTCCGAACGGCCGGCGCCCTCCAGAGTCCCAGAGCTGGACGTATCGTAGGATGCCCACCCCCCCTTCCCCCTTTGGTACTGTTTTGGCGCGAGGATGCGCCTTGTGGAGGGGGTAATGTCACAGTTGTGTTATGTTCTGTTAGGTTTTTTCCTCCCATTGTTTGTTTCATTATTAGTTAATTAGTTTTCACTTGTTACATCATTGTTAATTAGTCCCGCACCTGATTCTGTTTTCCCTGAGTGTCTTCCTTTTGTATTTAAACCCTGTGTGTTCCTTAGTTCTTTGTCTAGTATTGTTAATGTCAGTGTGTCTCATCCTCTGTATAGTTCCCTGTTTATTATTAAAGTTATGTTTTTGGTTTATACTTCGAGTTTTGATTTAGTTAAGAGTAACCACGTGACACATACATTAAAGCTTTCATTTGGAAATTGGTCTCTTGTAACTCTGTTGCACTATTATTACTAAAACATATAAAAACTTAATATAAAAGGATAATACGTTAATATATAAAAACAATAAGTAAATTAAAACTTAAATTTCAAGAAAAAAACTAACTAAACTGAAATTTGTGGCAAATTTAAAAACTAAGTAATTAATTTTAAAATGCAGAACTAAAATAACCCTGGTTAAAACACAGAACGCATGTGGGTCAGATGAACAGGTTGGAGCTGAACTCTACAGGATTGGACACTTGTGATTTAAGCAAATACTCAAAGACAGTCAATGTAACACAGTAGCATCACTGCATCTAACTCCCTTCTCATCTCTGACTTCAGGTGTTTCGAAGGATTTCATTATCTGTCAATCACAGACTTTTGTTCTCAGCTGTGGTGAGTTCTCTGAATTTCATGCATTTACATGTTCAGTGATTTAAATGCCACAAAAAATGATGAGAAAATAAAGATATGTCAATCACAATTGTCCGTAATGTGACTTTTTATCAACAGACCAGGGAACTATAAAAGTCCTTTCAGCCAATTATGGGCGTACAGACCGACAGACCTGCTCTGCTGGAAGACCAGATTACCAGATCTCAAATGTTCAATGCAGTCTGAGTACATCTCTAAATGAGGTGGCCACTCTGTAAGAACAGACAACATTATTAAAGACCTATCAGATATTATCAGATAATATTTTATATATTTCCGATATATTTTTTTTATAAAACTGTCAGTTCTTTTCCTTGATTCTGATTGGCTGAGCGGAGTTTTAAGCCATTATAAAATACCCTGATATATAACGGCTGACCGCACCACATAGCCTAAATATAATTGTATTTACTTTATTTTATGAAACCTTGCTAAGCATATCGAGTTACCGTTTAATAAAAGCAATAAGCCATGCGAAGCAGTGGGTTACAGTGCATTTTATAACAGCTAAGGGTTTTAGGCACTCCACAACGCCCTTAGCTGTTATAAAATGCACTGTAACCCACTGCTTCTTGGGGCTTTTTGCTTTAATAATATTCATTTATGTCACAGATGTGATGGAAGAACGAGTTGTTCTAAGATTGTGACGTTTTCCACTGATCCTTGTGGTGGAATTTACAAATACCTGAATGTGTCTTATGAGTGTGTTGCAGCACCACCAAGTGAGTTTTACCTCTAACTTACACCAAACCCTTACAATACTGAATACTGAAGTGAAGTTTAAGTGTATTTTAAGTGTTATTTATTTAGTATATAATTAACAGTCTGCTAGTAGTGTCCCTGTAGGTGAACTATTGTAATACTGTTTGAGACTAACTGGCCCTCTTCTAAGTTCATGAAAGTGTACTTTTAAGTGTAGTCTAAGTTTAAGTCTGGGGTTTTTAACTGCAGTCTTCGAGTCTCCCACACAGAATGATTTAGATGTCTCTCGAAAGCGAACCGTATGAACGGGGGATGACGAGGGAGAATCGAGACATGAAAGTACGCATCTTTCAGGTCGATTGCCATGAACCAATCCTGACATCTGATAGACGTCAGAATGCACTTCTGCGTGAGCACATACACAAGCTGCCGTTCAGGGTTACGCAGATCTACACTGTAAAAAGTAATACCTTATATCTACTCAATATAATTAAGGCAACAGATTACAAGCAATTCTTTTAATTAAAAACAACTTATTAGAAATGAGTAGATTTTAATCAATTTTATTGCTTAAAAGTTACACAGTATAATTGAGTAAATGCAAATAGTGACAAAATAAAATTGACTTAAGGTTCCAAGGTCTATTTAATTAAAAATGAATAACAAATAATCCAAAAGAATAATTAAACTTAAAATTTTATTCAGAGAAGGTAGAATTTACCTAAAAATGATCAGACACAAAAGGTTCTGAGATGAGTTTATCTTGGTCAAAAAAACACAGACAGTAAAAGAAGCATTCAGAAAAACACATATATAACTCCGTAAATAAGAATAATAACAAATGAATACCTTCCCTTCTAACACTGTGATCTAACCAGATGATACAAGAAGCCACGACATTTAAAAAGCGATTTCACCGAAGCGGCTCGTAATGCAGCTTTAAACAGCACGCAAAACATATACCCCGCTAGCAAAAGTTTGTTATGAGAACTTTCCTTAGAGGTGTTTCATGCTTTTGAAAACGTTTTAAAAACATTTAGTGTCCAGTTTTTTATTAAGAACGTTCCCGGCTAACAAAAGTCATCATCATGTTGATCAGTGTTTTCTTGACTTGGGCTCTTGACCCTTGACTTTTGTAAGTCATTTTTTCTAGCATGCTGTATTTGTGTGCTGTTAAAGTACATTTGTTATGGAAATGCAGTGAGAAACTGATCGAGTGTTGATTGGGAATCATTAAAATCCCCATGTTGTGGTTTGGTGACACTGAGAAGATGTTGATCATGAGAGAACACTATAAGATCAGTGAGTTTCAGTACATTTTGATATCAAGAAACATTTGTGAAAACAGGATGTGTGTCGCAGTTATGCTGTAGATTAAGTTTTTATTTGCATCCTGTTTTCACAAATGTTTCTTAATATCAAAATGTACTGAAACTCACTGATCTTATAGTGTTCTCTCATGATCAACAGCTCTAAACCAGATGAAATAAGTGAACCGAACCACAACATGATGGGGATTTTAATGATCCCCAAACAACACTCGATCAGTTTCTCACTGCATTTCCATAACAAATGCAATATAACAGCACACAGATACAGCATGCTAGAAAAAATGACTTACAAGAGCCCAACTCAAGAAAACACTGATCAACATGATGATGACTTTTGTTAGCCGGGAACGTTCTTAATAAAAAACTGGACACTAAATGTTTGTAAAACGTTTTCAAAAGCATGAAACACCTCTAAGGAAAGTTCTCATAACAAACTTTTGTTAGCGGGGTATATGTTTTGCGTGCTGTTTAAAGCTGCATTACGAGCCGCATCGCTGAAATCGCTTTTTTAAGTGTCGTGTCTTCTTGTATCATCTGGTTAGGCCACAGTGTTAGAAGGGAAGGAATTTATTTGTTATTATTCTTATTTACGGAGTTATTTGTGTGTTTTTCTGAATGCTTCTTTCATTTACTGTCTGTGTTTCTGACTTTTTCTTCCAAAAGTTTTGACCAAGATAAACTCATCTCAGAACCTTTTGTGTCTGATCATTTTTAGGTAAATTCTACCTTCTCTGAATAATATTTAAAGTTTAATTATTCTTTTTGATTATTTGTTATTCATTTTTAATTAAATAGACCTTAGAACCTTAAGTCAATTTTATTGTGTCACTATTTGCATTTACTTAATTTTATTGTGTAACTTTTAAGCAATAAAATTGATTAAAATCTATTTGCTTGTAATCTGTTGCCTTAATTTTATTGAGTAGATATAAGGTATTACTTTTTACAGTGTAGAATGGCCCCACCTTTTTGGGGACTATGAAGTGCCGGCTGTAAAAGAACTCTGATAGAGGGACGAGCACGATCGCTTCCTCCGCCAGAAGGGTGGCGACCTCGGTCCGAAGCACGGGAGCATCCTTGCCTCTGACTGAGGTTGAGAGGATGCCCTGAAACTTGGGCAGACGTCTGGCTAATTGGATCGCGTAGTCGAAACGGATCGTATCCCGTAGCCACCGTGACGGTTTGGGAAGCTCTTGTCAGGCTCCCAGGGACAGAGCCAGGGGGGCTAGGGGTACGATCTGCTTCCTCGACCTCCTGGGGGGTGGTTGGATGGCTGGCAGTGCGAATGTTTGTGATCCGCAAATGCAGACATGCGCGCAACATGAAAAAAGACAACATAAGTCCTAATAATCAGTAATAATGTTCCAAGTAGAGGCAACAAAAGTGGTGTTTATAATGTCTTTTTGTATTTAGTATTTATTTGGGGTTTATTGTCTTTGTTGAGTGGCGATGAGACGTGGCGTAACACTGGTTGATCAAGAGCTCAAAGCGCTGCCGTTATTTATTATGTGACCATTCCCTGCTGTAACGCTAGCTTGTTTCTATCTCACACAAACACTGTATGATGTATATGGTTGTTTGTTTATAGTCTTTATAACATCATATATAAAAGGTAAAACAGTTAGCTATAGTTTTTAACTATTTATCATCTTATTTTTTAAATAAAACCTTACCAATCCTTTACATCCTGCTCAAGACGCGCTGGCAAAGTTGATGTATTGGCTTGATCGTCTTTATTTTCCGTATCAGATTCGGGCTCAAATTGATATAAGGAATGAACTTTTATCACCTGTCAGGAGAATTGCGTGGGAACATGATGTTCCGAATATGGTAAGAGGAGTTACATTTCTGTGAAACACTTGCTGTATTCGACCAATCACTACGCACTGGTTAACTGGCCAATCATAGCACACCTCGCTTTTCACAGCGATGAGCTTTGTAAAAAATCAGCGCGTTCCAGAGAGGCGGAGCAAAGAGGAGAATCAAACATGCACAGTATGTGGAAAATACAGCGTTTTTTAACCCTAAATCGTGTATACACGTTACATAACATCTAAAACAAACCGTAATATTCGGTTTGGCCTTGTCATATCACCCCTTTAAATACTTTAGCTGGCGCTGGACACACCTTCAATTATCTCCCAATAACACGCAAAACCAGCACGAGAACAAACACGACTTTAACACGTCACACGGCGGCAGTAAACAAAGCAGATAAACTGCGTTTTAACTCAATAAGACAGGATTCATCAATTACACTTAGGAGCTTCAGCTGCAACAAAATGCTTCTCCCACTTTCTGCTTGGCACGTGAACAAGTTAAGCATTTATCAAGACTTTTAGATGAAATATGTTTCTGTAGATTGACATCTGAACTGTAAGTGTTGTAATGAATGAAAATCACGAGACTTGAATCTTTATTTCCTTCAACAGACAGCAGTAAATCATACATCATGAATACTTCTAGTACAACATGGAGTGAAGCTCAGAGATTCTGCAGACAGCATCATACTGATCTGACCAGTGTGAGGAACCAGATGGACAATCACCTGATCAACAACATCATTAATAATGCTGAGACGTCTGTCTGGATTGGTCTGTTCAGAGGCTCGTGGGAGTGGTCAGATAACACTGACTCCGCCTTCAGATCTGGGACTCTGGTCAACCCCTTAATGCTGGTGGTTCTGAAGATTGTACAATGGCCAATATGAATAATGAGGGGAAATGGTGTGATGCATCTTGCAGTGACTCTTACACGTTTGTGTGTCATGAAGGTGAGTTAATAATGTGTGTGTTTGACAACAGAAGTTTCTTCATGATGAAACTGATCTCAGTTCAGTGTTGTGTTGTCATGTTCAGTTGTTTGTGTTTATTGTGTGTTCAGATGAGCTGATATTGATCCAGAAGAATCTGAGCTGGACTGAAGCTGTGAGATACTGCAGAGAGAATCATGTGGATCTGGTCTCAGTGGATTCACAGGAGATTCAGCTCATGGTGAAAGCAGCGGTTCATCGGGCCTCGACTGCTGAGGTGTGGCTGGGGTTATATTATTACTGCTCTGTGGGGATCTGGCTCTGGGTCAATGAAGACATCGTGAGTTATCAGAATTGGGCTCCAGGGAATAAAACAGCAGTGGACAACTCTGAGAGTGAAGTGAGATCTGGAGCGGTTAGTCTGGAGGAGATCATCTCTGGATCAGCCTTCCTGGATCTCACAAACTCAACTTCATCTGTAGAAGAAAAGAGAAATAAAGAGACTTTTGTCTTCCTTTGTTAACTTTCTGGTTTTGTTTTTTAGCAATAGGGCGCATTTACCTGACAGGGATCAGGGACTGTATTTTAGAGGAAGGAAGGCTTAAACTTAGTTTATTTCAATACATTTGCATTTATTACATCGTTTGGGTTTCATACATTTATTGTAATAAGGTACTTGAGGCTAGTGCTTTATCGTAAATATATCATGACCAAAAGCGGTTTTCTGCTTCACATAGCACCTTAAATTATTCCTTAAGATTATTCTGTACTTGAGGTGAAATCTGGTGAAGGTTGACTTCCATTCTGCATGTGTTGGATTCACGTAATGGTGATGGATCAGTTTAAATAAACTCGGATCTACAGACTATGTTTTCTCTCCTGACTTTTCACTCCACCTGCAATCGTCAGTTATTAAAAATGTTTAGATGTATTATATATAAGTGGCAGCATATTGATGCAGACTAAATGTGGCACTTTAAACTGAAATTAACTGAAATAATGACATTTTATTCACATTTGAAAATGCACAAATGAAAACATTCTGCTTCCACCAGCCAGCACAGTCATGTGGGTCTCAGGCAGTTTTGTCCACGGGTTCCACGTAAGCCCCACATGGGTCAGCCCGGATGAAATGAACACTGCTTAGTGTGCATACGACAGGCTGCTAAATGTAACACTGAATGTTGGAGTGAATGAGATAATGAAGTGATGACAAGCAGAATCGCTGAATGACAGAGAAACAACAAAAACAGAAATATATGAAACAGAAGAACTGACTTCAGCCACAGCCTTTGATGAAATCAAGTGAAGATTTCATCAACAGAAAACATTTCATCTTCACAAACACTTTTACCATCTTCACTTACTGCAACACTTTTTTCAGTTGTTTGAGAATAAACTGAGGTTAAAGGTCAAGTGTATGAAACTGAATGTCATCTAGCGGTGATGTTGTGAATTGCAACCCAATGGCTCACTCCACCCCGCCCTTTCGAAGCCCATTGGCTGCACAGGAGTAAGATGTCATCACATTTTCATTTATTTGCCGAATGTGAAAACTAATTTACAAAGGTCTCTGTAAAGAAGTTTGTCTGTTTAGAGCTACTGAAGAAACAAGATGGTGAATTCCATGTGAGGGGACCCGAGTAGTATAATCATATACTGTGTGTCAAAACGTCAAAGGTCAGTCAACCTGTCAATCAATTGCTACTTTTCTGGCCTGTCAGTCTTGATGACATTTATGTTTTACGACTGTTGTGAGACCTCTGTCCCCCACCCCTCCCTACTGTAGGCTACCTACACAGTACACACCCCCCCACACCCTAATCAAAAACTGTGCTTTCAGCATGGCTGATGTTCTACTAGGCTACATGCTGCGTAAATTAGAGAGAGATCAAGTCAATGTTTATGTGATGGTTCTTCTAAGAGTGTGTTGTTTCTGTGTTTTATGACTTTTCTCTGGCAAATGAGGGTTTGAAAAGTTGGGTTCCGTATTCTTATCAAAGTGTCATTGCCCCCCACTCTCTCAAATAAGGATTTTCAAATGTGGTTTCATGGCCTGTCAGTCTTGTTTCATGTTTCATGACTTTTGTTGTTGTATCCCTGTCGCTAGTCTCAGCCTCAGACATCACACCCATGATCCGATGGCTGAACGTATGATTCATATGGAACACTTTTCTGAAAACACTTCAGCGAGTTCGAAGTCGATGTCTGATTGGTTAAATTCCACAGAATTTCCGGCAGACGTGTGTGTTCTTAAACAGTCCGCCAGGAAACAAAACAGAGAGTTTCGATTGAATTAGAAAGCCTCCGTGTTTACATCAGTGACGATAAGCGTTCACCAAGACCGACTGAACGCTGCTTTTTTAAATGAATGTGAGGTTCACGGGATAGACTCCTTAAAAGACATCCAAGAGTTTTGTTTGAGGCACTTAGTGGAGTCTTTAAGAGATATTTTAACTTGTTTGCCGACTAGATATGTCAAAATTCTTATCTTTCAAGCGTGGCCGACCGTCACCCAGAATTTGGAGGGTTCCCATAAAGATCAAAAGTTGTTTGCCCTCTCACATCTATTATGGAAGATCAAGTTAAATACCTCAATGAGACGGGGATATCCGCCGCATATGCGGGCAAAGATGAAAGAACAGACGCTGACATAGGAGTTGGACGGTTTAGTATTGTGCTTGGTTCTACAGAAGTGATTGTTGGAGTTAAAAAGTGGAGAGATATGCTCCAAAAAATGTTTACTGGGAACGTCTTATTGGCATGGCTGGTGACGAAGTGCACACCGTTGTACAATGGTAAGTAACGCTATTGTTTTTTCAGATGCCAAGTAGGCTATGTGTATTTTCTGTATTAATGTCAGGATCCTGTCCTTCCTGTCCTGAGTTTTCGAGCCTTGTGGACAGGGTCGTGACAGTACCATGTCTTGTGTGTTATGTCTTGTGTGGAGACACGTGTCGGTATGTTTTGACATTTCGGCGCGTGTCCTCCGGTCTTTCGTTTAGCTCCGCCCCCTTGTTTCTCCGTTAGTGTTTCATCTCCCTCACCTGTCCCATTATCTTCCCGCTAATGTTTAGTCTTGTCACCTGCCCGTCTCGGTCCTTGTGTACTTATCCTTCATTAGTCTTTCCCTTTATAAGTCGTGTTTTAATTCCCAGTCCTGGTCGGTGTATTGTTCCATGTTCTTGCGTTTTACTCGCCCTTGTTCTATTCCTGTGGATTACGGTTTGCTGTGGACTTTCTCCTTTCATGTTGGATTGATTATTTTGGATTTTTCTACGTGTTTGGTTTTTCCCCCTTGTGGGAAGTTATTGGTTTGAAGTTTTATATTATTTATCGTGCTTTCCCCCATCGAGGGTGTTTGTTTTGTTTTATAATAAAGTATTTTGTTTTATTCTTCACCTGCCTGCATTTGGGTTCTGTTGTACTATTTCGTGACAATTAATGCATAAAACTTACTAAACAGCCGTTTTATTTGTTTGGTTATATTCCGTGTATTGACATGTGTGTTTAAGTTAAATTGCAGCTGCATTATGTCACCAATTGTCATTTCACTTTATTTATTATGACTGAACTTGTATACTTAAATGTTCTGATTTCTTTGTATGAATTCAATATTTGGCTTGATGGCTACATCTGGTGGAAATTTTGTGTCAATAGCCCACTTAGAAATCCCCTTACTGATAAAAATGCTGATGTGTCAAATACTTATTTTCCCCGCTGTAACTGGAACCAGCCCGCCCAATATCTCAAAAGAAGAATCTTCATTTGCTTTTGCTCTGATGGCAGCATCAGCATTCTGCTTGGTCAACTCGTCACCAGCTAAAATCACCTGGACAACTAGCTTACGTTTTCTTCCCGGGAGGTGTAGGGAAAATACCGCACGTTGATGTACTGCCACGCTTTCACCATATCGGCAGAAGACTTCTCATCCACCTCAAGAAGTCCCAGGGAGTGCTTTCTGTTTTTTGTGACATGATGTCAGTGTAAATATGTAAGTCAGTAAATATGCCACTGTACATTGTTGGAAGTGCAGCAAAATGCTGAACAAGAACCCGACCAACCAATTCTTTGTTTTCACTACGTAGCCTCTGTTTGTCGTCCAAGTTCGGAAAAAATTCTGAGAGTGGTACGTCCATGACTGATACACTGTCTGGGCAAGAATCAGCAATCACCCGTTCATGGTTTCCCAGCATCAGCAGCCAATGAAAGTCCAAACCTTGATGGCTAATGGTGTGATGTTACTGTCAGGTCCAACTTATCAATGGCGATCTGCACTGGTGCCCTAGGTGTGTGTTCCTGAAGACAAAAGAAAAATGTGTTTAAAAACTTGAACTACAATTACACTCTTATACTTTTTTATTGGGGAATAAGTTAACTTTTAGATTTTTCAATTGAATATTTATGGATACTTTTAATACATTTAAACAGATGATACAAAACGTAAGACAACCTATGTTATATGCCTTTGATTATATGACGGCAGTAAAAAATATGATCTCAGTGATATTTGTCAACTGTCTGGATGTTTACGCTCTACAAGACCGATACACGAATAATGACATTTCTTTTTCATTCCAGAATTCACACAATTCTCTAATCTTATTGAATCTATCAATACATATTTTTTGTGCACCACCATGTCTCAACACCAATGAATTTCTGTACATTGAAGAGGTCATGAACTTTGATCTTGCTTTAAGAAGTAAGAGTCCAGCCATTGTCACCTCAAGCTTCTTTTTACTCCAGGGTCGTCTTTTCTGTCTTTTTGCCTCTTTAGTTCTATTTGTTGTGAAGTCTGTTGCTGCACTTGCAGATTGTAAGAACTGCATAAATGTAGGTGCTGCAGTCTTCCATTCAACCAATACTCTGTCACGTTTAAAGTCAGTGAGGTGTGAGAGTCTTTTGCTAGAGACTGGAACTTGGTGCTTGTTAAGACTGTGCATTCCTTAGCAACTTGCTGGAGGACAACATCAATGACCGACTCGGACTGCCCAGGAATTTTCATTATACTTTTGGCCAAAGCACTGTGACGTCCTTTGGTAATATTATTTAGAAAGATTTTTATGGGCTGCTGCACTCAGAAACGGTAAGTTACTGATCGGTTATCAGTGTTTATTCATTTTAGAAGATTATTAATATATCAAAACAGTAACGTTAATTTGTATAACACCTATTTAAATACATAATAGCTGTATGATAGTTAAAACAGCATAAAGACAGTGTACATATGATTAAAGCATGCTACAAAATCATTTACAGATACATATTAACAAAAACACTTTGAAATGAGTGTAACTTCATGTGACGTTTTTGGTCTTTAGTCATTATTTTGCTGTTTTCAGTCTTGCGTGCTTATTCCGGTTGCCATGGTCACTCGCTCTTAACAGCCACCAGTGTTAAATAATATTAAAAGAAAAAAAAAAAAAAACATTTTATACATTTCATACAAACCACTTAGACTATATGTCTTACCTGAATGATTTTTTTTGTCAGAGGAAACATTCCTATCTCGGTGATGATCCCGCCGCTGTACCCGGGCCACAACGCTGCTCTACCCGCTGCTGTGACTGGGAGACGGCTAATGTAACGTATTACCAGTAGAGACCATCAGATACCATTATGGTTTCCATTAAAACCATTCTAACCATTAAAAGGTTAAACATATATTTTAGCAGGGTGGTGTGTCTGGTGTGTCAGTTTATTACAATAAATATTTTTTACATCACATCATGTGATCTCTTACCTTAACACTTGCTGTGTCTCCGATGCAGCAAAACATCATATATGTATATCAAGAGTTCGGTTTTCAAATGAAAAAAAGTCATGTTTTTTATTATGTTATCATGTTTTAATGGTGTTTTCTTTTGTTAGTTAGATGTTTATTTGTTGTTATTATGGCTTAAATCAAAACACACCAACTGCAGGTTGATTGATATTTCCATGGAATGCACAATAAAAAAACATTTTGGAACCAAACTCCTCTTATATAAATACATATATATATAATATAAAAGGAGAGAAACAAGAGCAGTGGTACAGTAAACTTATCTAAGCTGTAGGAGAGATTTTTAACCGTAATTTGTAAATAAACAAAAACAGGATGGTGCCATTTTTTGTGGCACACAAAGAAACATTCATGTAAATAGCGTTGCAGGACAAACTTACATTCTGTAATTGTAAACGTTTAATGGTGAATCCACAGGGACAAAAAATATTTTAACAATGCAATTTGGTACCCAGTTATTGAGATAAACAGCTTGTAACCTTTGCTGAAAAAAACAACAGAACAATGGCCAAGCACGATAGACAATGTCATGGTTATAATGGTAATTGTATTGGTTTGAATGGAAATCATAATATTGTTTACTGAGATTTGATGGCATGTATTGTTGGAGTGTTATCTAGCAGATTAATCCAATTGAAATAATGCCTGAAACAAACTACACAAATTCATGTTGTAATATTTTTAATGCAAAAAGCTAATGGTTCAAATTTATATTTTATTGGAATCCATTAGAATTTCTGTGGTGTTTGTTTTTCAGCAGGGACAGTATTCTCAGAGAGATGCAAATGATGTTCATCTTGTTCACAACAGGGATGGAAAAATATAAACTGGCAGGTATAGAGATGGTTGAATAAACCATATATACACTCACCTGAAGGATTATAAGGAACACCATACTAATACTGTGTTTGACACCTTTTCGCCTTCAGAACTGCCTTAATTCTACGTGGCATTGATTCAACAAGGTGCTGAAAGCATTCTTTAGAAATGTTGGCCCATATTGATAGGACAGCATCTTGCAGTTGATGGAGATTTGTGGGATGCATGAAGCTCCCGTTCCACCACATCCCAAAGATGCTCTATTGGGTTGAGATCTGGTGACTGTGGGGTCATTTTAGTACAGTGAACTCATTGTCATGTTCAAGAAACCAATTTGAAATGATTGGAGCTTTGTGACATGGTGCATTATCCTGCTGGAAGTAGCCATCAGAGGATGGGTACATGGTGGTCATAAAGGGATGGACATGGTCAGAAACAATGCTCAGGTAGGCCGTGGCATTTAAACGATGCCCAATTGGCACTAAGGGGCCTAAAGTGTCCCAAGAAAACATCCCCCACACCATTACACCACCACCATAATTGCATTAATGAGAAATTGAACAGTTGTTCCTAATAATCCTTTAGGTGAGTGTATACTGTATATATATATTAACCTTGCAGGTGATTGAGATATAATGCTGATTGTTGGGCATGTACATTTACATTTACATTTAGACATTTAGCAGACGCTTTTATCCAAAGCGACTTACAAAGAGTTTAGGAGCAATAAGCGATATGTCATACAGGAGCCATAATACATTAAGTGCCAATACAAAGTTACTGGTTTCAACAAAAGCCAGAACACTACCAGTTGAGAGAAAGAGAGAGGTTTTTTTTTGTCTCTCAAGTATTCGCAGAAGAGAAGGGTTTTAAAGTAAATCCTTATGAAAATCAACCATGGTTTTACCATAGTGTAACTATTACATTTGTAGAAAAACCGTAACTATTTTTTAAGTAACTAAGGGAAAACCAACAAATGTAAACATATTTTACAAGGATCTCCCACTTCATATGAAATCATCTTACTGGTACATTTCCACTTCACAGATCTGTAGAATAAGAGTCAGTTCTGCACACGACCGTGAAACACAAGAGCACGTGAGGAAAGATCTTGCTCACAGACAGAGATGGGCAGTATTTTCATTACATGTATTTGAAATACTGTAAGAACCGCAGTATCAGCCCGTACACGCCCCAACGCCCGTTACCCTTCCCATGGATGGTTTACCCTTCTTAAGTTTGCTGTGGATGTTCCTTTGTTGCTTTATAAAGTGGATTTAGTTACGTTGGAGTCCTTCGTGTATGTATCTTGTGTGTATCGTTACAAATACGTATTTAATGTCATTTGTATTTTCCTTAACAAAGAAAAGTCAAATGTAATTTGTAATTAAATACTTTGAGAGACTGCATTTTGTATTTTAAAATACCACCGCAAATGTTGATGCTGAAATATGTAATAAAATTTTAGCTATCAATAATAATTTGAGCTAAACAGCTTGTGGCACAGCAAATGCAAGCTGAACAGAAATATAAAAAATATTCAAATTCATTTTATTAAACAGTAAAGAACCCTGTTCTAGACTTTGATCTTTCATTCCATTAAGGATACTACACATCTCATTTCCCTTTACTGCCATAGTAGGGAAAATAAATTCCATGGGAGTCAATGGGAATGAGACATTCTGACATTCTTCCAAATATCTTTAGAAATCTTTAGAATCTCTAGAAATGTATACAGGTTTGGTGGGTGCGTGAATGATGACAGAATTTTCATTATTGGGTGAAGTATCCCTTTAAATTGCAGAAAATATTTAAGATGATAATATTTGAAGGCATATTTGAACATACCTTTAATAATTTTATAAATGTGGAAGTTATTGATGTGCTGTAGAAAAACAGATAGACATTCATTGCTAGATTTAAAGTGATTCTACATGCATACCTGACTGTGTCCAGGGAAATCAGTTTAATCATCTTTTTATTTTAAGAGAAGACGTAGATGTACACGTGTCATTTGTCTATACAACATATGTTGTCTGCTTTTACAGTTTTTGCCCGTTGCTTGAACACATTTTGCAAAACTTCGCTCATTGTGCCAAAACTCTACACACAAGTAAACATGACACAACACTGGGAAATATACCATTCACATCTGTGTCAAAACTCTACTATCAAAACCTAACATTCCTTTGTCAAAATGTAACTCTGATGACAAAATGACACATACTTGCATCATATGCACACACTTTCAGATCAGGGGGAACACACTAGTCTACTTTATATACAACACTGCAGTCTTTGATTTTCACTGTTTATTCAGAAGGCATATTTTCAGGAGGCACATTTTCAAACAACCAAAGAAGCAAATAGGCCTACTTAATATTGTACATTGCAGTAGCATGAATTCAGATAAAGTAAAAAAAAATACTAATAATAATAGAAAAAACACTATACTGTAAACACAGAAAATCATGGCAATTGTGCATACGTGGGCTCATGGATCCTGCCGTCTGTTGGGGTCTGGCCACAGGACCTCTTCGGCGCTAGGCACCGGGGAAAATATCCCCTTGCATGTCGAAACCATCCATGGATTGCTGTTACCTGAATGTCGATGCAGGCCTATTCCATTGCCTGCAGAAGAGGCATGCGGGCATGTGGTTGGCGGTCATATACACGCCATCTTCAAGCCGAAAAGAATTCCTCTATAGGGTTTAAAAATGTCGAGTAAGGGGGCAAGTATACCACTTCAAATTGATTGTGTTTGGTGAACCAGGCCTGGACCAGAGCAGCCCGATGGAAACTGACATTATCCCATACCACCACAAACCTGGGCTGATCTGGTCTGTTCTGTAGAACTATATTATGGAGAGCATCTAGAAATGTGAGTATATGTTGGCTATTGTATGGACCTAGTTTTGCATGATGATGCAGAAGCCCTGGAAGGCTTATGGCGGCACACAATGTGATATTTTCCCCGCGCTGCCCCGGGACGTGCACAATTGACCCCGTTGTCTTGTTTTGCTCAGGTCGAATCCAGCTTCATCAATGAAAATGAATTCATGAGTCTGTGCAGCTCCATCCATGGCCAATATTCTCTGTAACAAAAAACAAAAACACATATTACTGTACTACAGTGCTACACATCCAGAACCCTCACCCCATCACACAGGTACCTGTGTAGCTCTCCGAATGGATCCATGTGGTACTGATATGGTACATATTCAGCTGCTCCAATACTGTATTGTAAATGTAAAGGACAGTTACACTTACCTGTACATATTCAGCTCGAAGTCCTTTGACCCTGACACTGTTCCTCTCAAATGGGACCCTGTAGAGCTGCTTCATGGTGTTCCCAAGATGCGTCTGATGGTGGTGATGCTCACATGGTTTATGTTGTTGAACACTTGCCTGTCTGCGAGTATTTTCTGTCGTAGCTGGTGGAGACGGATGGCATTGTCTGCCCTCACTAGGTCCACAACGGCAAGTTCCTGCTGTAGTGTGAACAGGCGTTGGCGTCCTCCCCCAGAAGGTCTTCTAGTCATTCTAGAGAAATACAACCACAAATTGTCATCGGTTTGCTTCTTTTTCTTAAAGTACTTTACTGTATATACTGTATCATCCACTGTACTGAAACATCTGACGGTAAAAGTCATCAAATACAATCAGTTTCTTCAAATTTCTTTATTTTTCTTTATATACAGTAACTAAGCAGTTTTGCTTGTATGTAGAAACCAAAGACACATGTAAACAAACATCAAGTCATATTTTACAACTGTTTAAACAGTACAGCTGCAATGCAAATATGAAAGCTTGGTTCGTCTGCAATTCTTTTCGCTTTTTCGCTTCGTCCGCAATCTGAACGAGCTTTACATATCTTGTGTTTTGTGCGAAGGCCTTCATGCACATGCTTGGATTTGTATGGATGCTTGTGTGCTCATATATGCGTGTATGTGCGCACAAGCAATGTTACGCGTGGACATACGCACTTCATGTGCATATCTGAGTGTGTGTGCATGCATATGTTGAATCATGTGTATTTGTGTTTGTATGCAATCATTTGAGTGAAAAGTGCAAAAAACATCTGGAGAACTGGTGTCAAAAAAGGCTCATGAATGAAAACTATGTACATGAGTGAGACTAAAAATACGTTTTTGCATGTACTGTAGCATATTCTTCATGGTTGAAGTGCTAGATTCTTTTGTTCTTTAGTTTTTTTGAGAATGTCTGAATAAAAATCAGTAAAAATGTATTTCCGTTTTTTTATTTTTGTCTCTTTAAATTCTATTTACAAACCCTTGTGTTATTGAAAGACAGTTGTTTTCTGGAAAAAAACGATACTATGCAGATGATGATAGGACATTGTGTTAGAATTTGACAGTCAAAAGAACAAAATGTGTGAAAGCAACATATTTCCCCTTCAGGCCCTAAAGGGTCAAGTGACAAAGTTATTAAAACTGTTATTATGCATTTTGTAATAATGTATTATGGGGACTTACAAATATAGCTACAGTATAACACAATTAGATGTCTTGAGAAAGTAAAATGAATACAATTCTGTCTAATATGTAATAAAATAATATTTATTTAATTTACAGATGGTTTGAAGATTTCTTTACAGATGGATACCACTGATAAATTAACAAACAATTTCTCAACTATAAATAACCTTGCATTATACTTTACATTGTATATGAGTAAGTCGCTTTGGATAAAAGCTTCTGCCGAATGCTGAAATGTAAATGATAAGTCCAGCAGACTCTTAGCGAGCCAGAACCATACGGACAGAAAGACAATCATATAAGCAGTTTAGTTGCTATGTTGGTGAGAAACTGTTAAACACAAAAGTGTTCCCGTAACATAGTGACTAACACAACTTTCCCAGGACACTAGTTTATTTTAGCTTTTTATAACGTCTCTCACTGCAAATGTGTGACAGTTGGTAACCCTGATAATAATAATATTTATTTGTTAATAATAAATCACAACTTCAGGTCGAGTTTAAAATGAGTGAATTATTCTACATTTAAGTTGCATCACCTGATCAGCTTTGGTTCTGGCTTTCTTTGCAACAAATGACATGTTTTGGTAAACACTGTTACAAAGACCACAAACTCACATAAATGGTGAAAGCAAACTGCACAACTACAGGAAACACTGATCACCATAATGTGACCGAACATTTGGATAAAACATCGACATCTAAAGATCTGTTCATTCTCAATAAAAGTGTCTGTAGCGGTCTGACAGAATCAAGTCGATCTGGTGAGTAATAAGTGAAGCTGGTAATGCTGTTTGTGGAGTTATTTAATCCTCTTCTGCTGAGATCCAGAGATATTTAATGTGCTTTTTATCTTCAGTTGATCTCATGTGAGGCTGTGGCTGAAGTCAGTTGTAGTTCTTGTGTTTCTCTTTCCTTCAGTGATTCTGCTCATTATCATCAGGTGTTCATCCCTAATGCTCAATCATCACTTCATTCATCACCTTATTATCTCATTCACTTTAACTCTGACTCAGAGTTACTTTAACACTCTTTAGAGTGGGACCCAATGTTCTCTGATCAGAGTTCATTTTACTCTGGGAAACACTAGTCAGTCTGTACTGCAAATATCCACTTCAGATCAACCATAGATACAGAGATAAAGGAGAGAACAGCAGGCGAAGTGATGATGGAATAAAATGAGTTTTATTGAATAATCTTCATCTGAATTAAAAAGCTTATTACTGTATACCAACAATGACAGTGGAAATGACTGCTTTACAAATACAGCTCTCAATATAAGATTATACAACATTGAAAGGATACGCTGCTGAAAAATCTGCCATGAATTCCTATCCTCAAGACGTCTGTCACCCATAGGACCTCCGCTTACCTTCAGAACACAAATGAAGAGTTTTGTTGAGGTCCGGGAGCTTTCTGACTCTTCCATAGACTGCAACGCAACCAAACTTCAGAGCGCTTCAAGCGTCAGGAAGCTTCTGGACCTCTTAAAAAACAATCTTGATTTGCGTTCTGATGGTAAACGGAGGTCCTGGGTCCCGTTTCAATAAGGAGGTTCAACCAACCTACTAAGGTAGGCTTACCCTGGGTTAAGCGTGTGAACCACGACCATAAAAAGCCATGATCAATGGAGCTTCGATATTACGATTCACCACGGCAACGGCACCAAAATAAGCAACATGGCGGCAGAAAGCGCTTGAGAGTGACGCACACTTTCCGCTCTGTATACAGTGGATTTACTGATGTGCTGAGAATGACTTAAGTTTATATAATAAATAGACAAATGTACCAATAAAAAAATATTATCATTAAATGAATGAAACAACAGAAATAAAACAGAAATTATAAAACATATCTTGTGTTCTCACTCACCATCAGTGCTCTACTTAAACAAATGAAACGTCATGTGTACAGGACATCTGTAGGGTGTCAGACTCTCGTGTAAAGTTAGTCTGATCGACGGTTGGAACCCTGCTCGGAGCAGATTTCAGTTGGAGTGGCTGCACGTCAGAATGACTTGTTTATTACCTTTATCGCTTCATTTCTGCATGTATGTCTGTATTTATCAATTTCTTAATTCACGTTCTTTATTTACACACTTTATTAAGTCATTTCTCATCGTCCATAGAAAACTATGCCCTGATGTAATACACGTACGGTGGCTGATGTTTTTGATGTAAGGATGGATGAGATATGTTTTGATATATCTAATTCACTGTAAAGAAAAACGGTACAGTTTCAATATAAATGCACAGGGACATGACAAAATTCCACTCGGGTCCTAAATTGCTCTCCTGAAATCAAAGTGCATCCCTATGAATTAATGCAGCTTCCTCATACTGAATCCTCTATTAAATCACATATGACTTATAAGTCTCTGATGGTCTCTGTGTGATCATGTGTGTCATGAATGGCTGTATTAATGAATGAGTGAGGTACAGCACTTGTGCTTTAAAAGGGAAGGAGATGGAAATAAACTCTGGGTTAACCAAAGTAAACCTGCTCCTGACCAGGTTAGGTTCACAGAGTAAGTTACTATGGTTACTGACTCTCAGTATAAGTGACCTCTCCTTTAGAAACAGACTTGAGCTGCCCCCTTTCTCAGGTTTGACACACCTCACATTCTGAGACCCAGAGTTTCCCTCATTTCAGGGTCAATATACTCTGAGTTTTCACTAAACCTCCTTTCTGAAACAGCCCCTGGAGTTGATGAACGACATCATTTTCATTTCTGAGTATTCCTTTAAGAAAAGTTAATAAAATAATGAAATGAATACATCATTTATAACTCAATTAATCAATTAAATATGATAAATTAGTAGAGAATAACATTAAGGTTAAAAAAATAAGGAATGAAATACAACACTAATGTATCACTCGAGCCAGAATTCACACACTCACACAGGTTTCTTTTAAGAAACACAGATCCTAAAATCTATCGTTCTATAACCGCATCATGAAAACATTGTGTTCTATTCACAAGCCTTTTTCAGAGCACCATCGATTCGATCATGTTTTACTGAAAAAACATTTCCATTTGACTGCACTTTCCATGTCAATCTCGTCTCCTCATCGATCCCTCGATCTCTCACTTTCTGTTTTATCTACAGAACAGAAACAAACAGAATTTTTTGGTCAGACTAATAATTAACACTGCAAAAACACACAACCCCACATCAGATAAAGGTGTGATATAGAAATCAAAACACAATGTGAAGATGTGCAAATCTCATAAGTCCATATTTTGTTAACTACAGAACAAAGCAAATGTACCATTTAAAGAAAAACATGTTATTTTGAAATGGATGGCGTGACGGGTTAACTCATTATCAAATAAATGTTTGTAATACACATTGCTCATAATGAATCAACACCTTTTTTCAATACTTTTACAACCTCTTATTGGTGAAGACTGAGCTGTTCTTTTTCTAGCTTCGCTCTGTGTTTCACAATGGAAATTGCTTTAGGCGTGAGTGACCGACTGCAGAAGCTCTTATGACATCACGTCTGTCTTTGACATCACAGTTTGATATTGAACGTGTCATTCGTGCTTTCTTCCCGTGGGAGACTGCAGCAGCTCTCTTAGCTCGCCCTGACTGATAAAGTGATCAACAGGTGCACCGTCATTGTAATCCACCACCGAACGCCACGTCTGTGTTTTATGTGTCAATGCAGACCTTATAGTTACAACAGACTCGAGTGCTCATCCAGGAAAGAAAGAGGGCAGTGATAAAGCGGTGATGGCAACCACCGAGGAGAACTGAGCGAGAGGGGGTGGGGCAAGCCTTTTAGACCCTCACTGACTACTAGCCCCCACCACAGGTCTGCGACGACGACACATTTACATTTATGCATTTGGCAGACGCTTTTATCCTAAGCGTATTACATTGCTTTATCCTATACATTTTACATAGGTATTTGCAATCCCCTGGGATCGAACCCACAACCTTGCGTTGTTAGCGCAATGCTCTTACCACTGAGCCACAGGAAAGCTCCCAGATCCCCTCCCAGATGCACTCAATCACTTTTATTCACGGTGTGAAATGTAGAATGAAACCTGCACTAAAACTGCCCACACCTCCCAACGACCAGGCGCTCTGTCTGTCCTCAGCCGGCGTAAGAAAGACCCTATCTAGGATTAACCCACACAAGGCTGCGGGTCCTGACAACATACCTGGCCATGTACTGAGAGACTGGGCTGCACAGCTGACAGATGTCCTAACAGATATATTCAACACGTTGCAGAGCCAGGCAGTCGTCCCTACATGTTTAAAATCCACAACAATCATACCGGTACCGAAGAAATCACCTGTCATATGTCCTGTCTAAATGACTACCGTCCCATAGCACTGACTCCAATCATAATGAAGTGCTTTGAGAGGTTAGTCATTCACAACATCCAAACCAGCCTCCCCAACACATTTGATCAGCTCCAGTTTGCATATCATCCAAACCGCTCTACAGATTATGCAATTTCCTCCACCCTCCACCTGGCTCTTACCCACCTAGAAAATAAAGACTACTATGTTAGAATGGTGTTCATTGACTTCAGCTCAGCATTCAACACAGTAATCCCACAACAGCTCATCAACAAACTAAACCTGATGGGCCTTAACAACTCCCTCTGTAATTGGATCCTTGACTATCTTACCGGAAGACCTCAGTCAGTCCGTGTCAAGCAGAACACCTTGAGCACTACCACACTGAGCACAGGTGCCCCACAGGGCTCTGTGCTCAGCCCGCTGCTCTTTACACTGCTGACACACGACTGCACTGCTAAGTTCAGCTTCAACCACATCATCAAGTTTGCTGATGACACAACGGTGGTAGGTCTCATCAGCAACAATGTTGAAACGCTCTACACAGAGAAAGTGGCACAGCTGGCTGAATGGTGTGGCACTAACAACCTGTACATCAATGTGGGGAAGACAAAGGAGGTTGTGATGGACTTCAGGAGAAACTCTGTTGAAGAGAGTCAGCAGCACTTAATTCCTGGGGGTGCACATCACAGAGGATCTCACCTGGAACATCCAACACCATGTCACACTCCAAGAAGGCACAACAACGCCTACACTTTCTTCGCCGCCTGAAAAGAACAAGTCTCCCTCTATCCTCACCACTTTCTACAGGGGAACCATTGAAAGCGCGCTGACCAGCTGCATCACTGTCTGGTATGGGAACTGTAGTGCAGCAGACCGCAAGACCCTACAGCGAACACAGCTGCAAGGATCATCGGTGCCCTCTCCCCTCCATCCTAGACATTTTCCATGCACAATGCTACAGAAAAACCAACAGTATCATGAGGTATCACCCACCCCTCCTGCAGACGTCAGGAAGATGGTTCAGGAGCATCAGAGCCCGCTCCGCCAGACTGCTCAACAGCTTTTTCCCTCAGGCTGTGACAGCCCTGAACTCTAATCACCCCGCCCATCTCTGAATCCCCACACAAACACTCTCCTCCATTCACACCAGACACTTTTTACACACTACTGTGTGTACATAATCCCCAAAAATACTCAAATATATGAATGTTTACATGCTCATGAACTATAAATAATCTTACACTGTTCCCCAGACAGCTGCTTGTCTTACGATGTTTCTCTTTGAACATGTACAGTATTTATGTGAAATAAAGGTTAACATTTATATATAGTATAATTATAGTCAATCTGTCAGTAGGTTAGTTGTGTATAGTTTTTTTATAGCATTTTACTTAAATGTTGTATGACTGTACTATGTACCACCGTGGTCCTGTGAGGCACGACATGTCGGTCCACTGTATGTCCCCATATGTAGCGAATGACAATAAAGCTCAACTTGTAACTTGTCAGACCAATCAGAGACAACAGTGTTTTTATTTTAACATTATAGTAAAAATGTTTAATATGTACAAGTAATACTAGTTTATGTATGTGTATAAACGCTGTTAAAATAATTTGTTGACTTAACTTAGCTTGACTTTCTATTAATTCTGTGTTTTTAAGTGTGTGTGGCATTCCTCCACTGGGGGGTGCCAGAGGATGTCAGGGGACTCGCACTCAGAGTGGTGAAAAATATGTAATGGGGGCAGTCGTGGTCTAATGGTTAGAGACATATATCCCTCACTTATGTGGTAGGTTTAAATGGATAGTTCACCCCAAAATAAAAACTCATCATTTCCTCTTGTCGTGCCAAACCTGTATGAGTTTCATTCTTCCACACAACACAAAAGAAGATATTTGAAGAATGTTTGGAACGGAACAACGGCGGTACCCATTCACTTCTATTGTATGGACACAAAAGTCAATACCGCCATTGTTCAGTTAAAATATTTGTTTTTGCTTTTTGAAAGAAAGAAAGAAATGACAAGAGGGTGAATGAATGATGAAAGAATTTTCATTTTTGGGTGAACTGTCCTTTTAATGATGTTGGATCATCTTATTTTATTCACTTCAACACTGAATCAGTGTCACTAATGGACACAAACACTGAATAGTGTAATCATTTGACTCATGACTCAACTGTTACAAGCTGAATCCTTCACAGCGTACCATTTTAAAGACACTTTATAATAAAGTGTGTTTCTGATGGTCGTTTCCTAAAATGAGTAGCAAAGCATTAAACATAAAACTTACAAGTCAAACAGATGAAAGGAAGGACATGTGAGCAAAGCCGATCCTCTATCAGACCATCAGCTCGTACAGAGCCACAAGGTTGGTTCAGCCCACTAACATCAGGTTGTCCAATCAACCAGTTAATGGAGGAAGTGTTGACCTTTGACCCATCTGACCACATCCACAAGTCCCTGTGCAGACCGATCCATGCATTATAACCGTGTGTCATTGATGCCAACTGGTCATTCTCAGATGGACTCCGAATGAAGGCCAGATCTGTGTAATGCTGTCTGCAGTAGCTCCGAGCCTCATGCCACGTCGTCCAGAAATGAGAGATAATAATAAACGTATTTGTTCCGTTTTCTGCAATAAAATGTGAAAGAAAGTTGATTGTTGTAGGTTTGAACAGGGTTAGCTTTACACTGTCTTTATCAAATCTGAATGATTTGGTACAAATATTGAATGACCAGTTTTTGGCTGAAACCTTGCAATTGGTTGTTCCACCTGATGTCAAACTCCACAAATGAACTTATTCAGAGATATGCACATTTACTGTGTTTGAATATTTTTATTGAATATTTCTTAGCTTTTCCTTCTAAACTTTGACGACACACAGAATTGTGTCTATAGATCAGTTTCAGAAAGGGTATTACATGCCTTGAAGCGGCAGTCTGCAAGTTCTTTTGAGTAAAAATGAGCTAAAACCAGTTATTGAGCAAGTACGCAAAAGAACGGTGTTTAAAACTGTGTGGATGCGAGTGACAGGAGATTTGTAGCGTGTACTCACAACTGCTGGGTAGGATTTTATACAACTTTTAGTATTATTTATGGCGGCGTTTAGTACTTTTACTTTTAAACGCCAAGCAGTGTTGACATCCGGGGATTCATCATTTGTGCAAAACAACTAAGAACGAACTGATGACAGTTTACAAAGAAAAGTGAATGTGATCGGACTCGTGCGAAAACAAGAATGAATATTGGCAAGGCATTTCAAAGGCGGCGTGAACTCCGTGATCTGAAAGGATTGTAAACGGATGCAGACATGACTTTATTTCTTCTGAACAGATGAGACATTTCAATAGATAACACAAAAACCGTAGCTCCCTTGTTGTGTTATTACAGACGGGTACAGTTTCATCGGTTGTTCTTTCTCTCTTTATGTTTATTATGATGAATGTAATTTAAGCCCTATTCGCCCAGGATTAGTATTATCTGGGGACCTCGTGTGATTTAGAAATGACTTCCCCACATCTGTATTTCATGTGGTCCGAATTAGCACGGACAAGTGAAGCCTGTGATTTTATTTAAATGTATGGACTTATATCCTGGATATGATGGCAAGGCTTTGCATATAGTATATATAGTTGTATGATGTATAATTATTTATGGCCGTGCCTGTCAGCATTGGAGACCCGCGTTCAGGGATCTTCTGTCCGGTTGGCGTTACAGGAGTTTCCATGAGAGATAATAAATCTGGAGACTCCCGGTCAAAACGGCAGTGTTGGCAGCTCCATTTGCGCTATTTGTGTCTGTTTATGTTCTTATTTGTTTGGTGTTATGACATCTGCCATGTAATCTGTGTTTATTATGCGCTATCTCACCGCTGAACATTCACAGGCCACGACTCAAAACATCCGACTCATCTGCGCAGCTGAGCAGCGCCCAATCACAACTCACGTGAAGAAATACATCCGCACGTCACCTGCAGTAGCAGTTACAGACTGAGATGGCGACTAAGAGGCCAATCCTACAGACTGCTGCTTTAAAAGAAACCGTTTAGAAAACAATGAAAGTTCTCTCATGATTGACTCAATCTGGACTAACTAGCTTCTCCAATGATATTGTTTCATGGTGGTTAAGCAGTGATGACGGAAACACACCCCTGGTTGGGATGCTCGGACAAAGCAACATTTCACTAACTGAGTTACTGTATTTAAACCAGCTAGAGAAAACAATCAACAATGATGTGTGTTTGTATTATTTTTCTTACCGTTGTAACAAACAAAGCAGAATTTACTGTTGCACGGATAATCATTCCATGTGCCACTCCCAAATAAAGCACATTCCTCTTTTCCATTGTAGTGTTTGGCTCTCCAGTTGACCAAAGCTTGAACGTAATCTTCTCATCTGTGTAAATCCATCGCCAGCTATTGATGTCATTGTATAACCCAATCCAGGTTATTGATGTCAGTGCAGACTCAATGGTTTTTTGTACATTTGTCCAGTCTTCAGTGCTCTGAACAGTGGCCAGGTCAATGTGATTCTGTCTGCAGTAAGCTTGTGCTTCATGCCAGGTCTTCTTCTCCTGGATCAGAACATACTGACGTGATATTGCTTGGGTGAGCAGACAAAGTCCTGTTGAGAGGAACATGCTGAGTAACAGTGTTCAGAAATCTCTCAATGTCAGAACCCTTTATTCCTATAAACAGGCGCAGATTAACGCAACAGGCTTGCCCAGCTTTATTTTATACAAAGTTTATGTAATGCACAGTGGTTTACATCCACAGATGCGTTTTTAGAGGCTGTTAATATTTGGCGTATACGTTTCTTGTATAAAACTGGAGCTTGGGCTCTCGTGGTGTTTTCTGTTGCAAAGTAACCAGGAATGTAGAGGAAACGCTGTAGTATCTGAATGCGATTGTCCTGACGCCCCTCGCAGCGTTGCCTTGTGTCTCAGCTTGATTCTATTGAACACTGGTGCGTTTGCATTCATCTTACGTCATCACGAACGTGCATAACACATGATAGCAAACAGAACACGGGTCAGATTATTGTGTTTTCATTCACTTGATGTTATTATGCGCAGCGCAGAGTTGTAATCGGCTAAAGCGCATGGCCAGGGTTTGGTACCCGCGTGACAGCTTTTACATGAGCAATTTTTCATGCAAAACGTGCTCTGTTCCAAACTTAACTGCAAACGTGAAAGGCAGCTGTAAGCCACCTAAGGGGGGTCTCACCCAAAGAGCAGTCTAGGGACCCCTGATCACCTTAATCCGCCCCTGACTAGAAACTCACAAAGTTTATCATCTGCATACTTAACATGTCACGAAAATCACAGAAATACACTAAACCAATTATCCGTTTATTTGGAATGAACAGAAAAGAAGATATTTTGAAGAATGTAGAAAAACAAACAGTTTGGGGCACTTTTTACTATCATTGTCATTTTCCCTTCTTTGGTAGTCAATGGGGTTCAAGAACTGTTTGGTTACAAGCGTTCTTCCAAAAATCTTTCTTATAAAGAAATGTATTTAGATATGGAACAACTAGAGTGAGTAATTCAACACAGATCTTTTGGGTGAACTATCCCTTTAAGAATTTAACCATATGTTATCTGCTATTTTTGATGTCTTAAGACTCTTTTTATCCGTCGATATGAACAAAACTTCGGCTGATTGACGTGCTGTGTTTTTGTTGTTGTTGTTTGCACTAGGGAGGCTTCAGAGAGCGCTGTCTTGCAGTTCAGGCATGTTGTTTGGTCTCAGCACTTAAAACTATAGAATCTGTTTGGAGTTCATAAAGTGGTCAGTTGTAGATATGACCACTTTATGAAGTTACATTGGGTCCCTATTGCGGCTCGCATCAAATTCAAATCCCTCCTCCTGGCCTACAAGTCCACCACTGGTTTGGCTCCCCCTTATCTTCTTTCGCTAATGCAGACGTATGTACCCACCAGATCTCTGCGCTCTGCAAACGAACGACGTCTTGTGGTGCCATCCCAAAAAGGTAAAAAATCGATCTCACGAACCTTCTCTGGATCGGTACCACTTTTGTGGAACGATCTGCCCGCGGCAACAAGATCTGCAGATTCTGTAGCTATCTTTAAGAATCGTCTGAAAACACATCTCTTCCGTCAACACCTTACCGATTAGTTCTGACTTCTATCTCTTTTCTACTAAAAAAAAAAAAAAACACCTAACTTAACTTAGCCCTGTATACTGTGGTAGGCTTTATGAGGCCAGTTTTATTGATTGCACGTTTGCTTTTTGTTGTACTTGCGTTGTCCGAATTGCTTCAATTGTTTACCCCATCTGTAAGTCGCTTTGGATAAAAGCGTCTGCCAAATGACTAAATGTAAATGTAAATGTAAATGTAGTTCTCAACTCAACATTATGCACAAAAAGTAAACCTGTGAACTAATAGTATAAGTAACCTTTGTAAGGATATAGTGATAACATCAAATGTAAAACTAAAAAAATCTGTAAAATCTTTCAAATTAAAACTTGTTTAACTGTGTGACTATTTTGGCCTGACTTTTTTAAAGACCTGCCAAAACTGTTATTATTTTTTCTGCATAATAGTTACAACAAAGTTACATGTAGTTGACTTACCACATTTTGCTTATTAGCAGAAGCCCCATGTGAGTTTCCTTGTTCCTCAGCATCACTTCCCTGTGTGGGATAAATTACATTTGGAGGTAAGCTGCAGCTTTTTCATGAACATGACACCTTATCCAGTCCTTTTGAGTCTTTTAAAAAAATTAGCTGCAGTTTCAAACATAAACTTAATGTAATAGAAATCCAAATAAGTAACAAAGTACTTTTGTTGAGAACCTTACCGTGAGCGTCACCTCAGAGTCACAGTCTGTGTACATTTCATGCTATGAAATATGGAAACATTTAAAATTACAACAGGAAAACACATTGAAAAACTGAAATTTACATAAAGAAATGTCCCGTTATGGCAGGAGAAAAACCCAGCAGCAGCAGCAGTTCAAGCAACACATAAACTTCAATACATACAGTATAAAGCAAAGAGGAACGTAACTAAAATATAAACATGAAACAACAACTTCCCACAAGGGGGCAAAGCAAGAAAACTAGACTTACTCTTTCAATGAAAAGACGAGACCAGAGAAAGTGCATGGCAAGACAAAACAACAATAAATGTCTCTCTCCAAATTAAACACGTGGGTCTGTCATGATTCTGCCACAAGACTCAGAAAAGCATGACAAGAGGATGCAGAGTCATGACACAGAAATATTCAACTCTACAAACATCTGGTGCTTTACCTCGGGACGGATATACAGAGCAGAGCGCCCCAAGACGCCACCCGATCGAATGGATTGGGGAGTGCAGTGATCCAGGGCAACCACAACCCTATGCCTGTTGACCTTACAAAGGTCAAAGTTTCTGTTTTAAGCTGAGGGTATATTGACCTAAGAAAGTCCTTAAAGCCACCTTCGTTGAGACTTTTTGGAACACTGAAGACTTTTACCTCTTCAGCTAAAAATAAAAAAAGATAACCAAAATTGTGAACAAAATACAGCAGTTGATAACATCTTATTTGCAATGTTGACCATTTATTATATGCTTGTCCTTACAAACGAGTGTAATAGATTGGTCTTACCTTGCCGGCAGTTGAATTTCATTTGATGACTTAACATGAGTGCAATCCTCATTGACCATTTGCAGTGCCCCTGAGTATCTGGAGTACTTGTAGAAATGGTCACACAGTGAAGTACAGTTTAGATATATATTTAAGCAACCAAACACAACATAGGTTATCATCCAAGTTCTGTCTTGTCAAAATTTAGATGATAACACATAAAATATATCATGGTATACATGGTCAAGTGAAAAAGCATATGAAAACTTCAATAAATGTCATTGATTAACTGGAGTCTCTGCAACATGCAATGCCGCAGCATGTCCTTGAAATACGACTACAATTCAAGACCAATGAGGCAAACTTCTTAAAATGACCTTAACAAATCACAATCACTTGATAACTCAAGACATTGTGAGATGAACATGATAAGAACACATACAAGGCAGTGATGGAAACTAGGTGCACGAGTAATATGTTTTTATACAATGTGATCAATACAAAGGGAAGTTAGAGCAGGTGTTTACTTACATATTGCTGTGGTCTGTCACCATTCCATTAATACTGGATTGCAAACTAAAATACAAAATCAATATGAACAGTTAAATATGTATGTCATATTTTCTTTATGTCTATATGCGGGGGAACTTATTTTATCTCACTTATTTGAGAACATGTAATTGAAGTAATACTGAAGAATGGACAAAAGTATTTGGACGCCTACTTCTACTGAACAGGTTTGACTACTTAAGTAATTTATGTGAGCCCAAATCCTAATGCTATAGCATATAATGATGTTTAATTAACAAAGTTCGGGAGGAGCCGGAGCATATAATCAGCCGGCTGGTCTATAATCAGCGATCAAACCATCTTACCTGCTCGTTCTCCTAAGATTAAGCATCCCTCCTCCACCCCGGCTCCTCTCCCAAGCTCACTATCCCACAGGAACCCCGGGGGGTGTGCTCTGGGCTCAGACCGGTTCCGAGCTCGGCGCACTCACCCGTACCAAGGTAGAGTGTTTCGGGCGCGGATAGACCTGGCGAGCTTGGAGCCCGCTTCCCGGACAGCACGCCAAATACGCATAACCTTCATAACCAAGCTCTATCACTATCCCTATCAATATCACTGTTATCTGTGTAGGTGAACTCGTGAAATGACATTTTAGAGAAGGACATCCTTGAAATTTGACAAAAAACAGCTTAGGATGAACACCTTTTTAATTCTAACATGACAATGTCCCTATGTACAAAGCAAGGTAAAAAAAAATGATTGATTCAGTCTGATGTGGAAGAACTTCCCTGGTCTGCATAATGCATAGACGAACACCTTTAGTAGGATTTGCAGGGCTTTAAGGCTAACACTTATCACCCAAAACCATCAGTTTTTAAACAGGGGCAAAAACTGTTTTTACAAAACCGATGCAACAAAGATTGTATTTGTTTTATTTCAAATGGTATTGTATCATATTGAAGTAATTTTACAAATCAATTTTTTGAAATGATGATAATTATTAACACCATTTCAGCATCTATGGTTATAATAATGGTGAGCGTGACTGAACGTCATTTTTAATAACAAGAGCCATACTGTACAGCCTCTGCACATGATCGCGGTCTTCATGTAGTATTTGGTGGAGGATGGCTTACCAGCGTCTGGTGCATTTAGTGCCACCTGCAGAAAGGGAGTGCTGAGGCTGCACAGTATAGTTAATATTTAAAAAAATGACGTTCAGTTTTATGAAAATATCGAATGATTTGCTTCACAAGACATCAAAATGTCGCCAGGAGCTGCTTTTTTGGAATGATGTGCTTTAGGAACTCCTAGACGCCATATACTCCCATTATATGAAGCAAGAGGGCTGCAGATTTACCAAACAATCTTCTTTATGGTTCTAAACAGCAAATTGGAGTTTTTGGGTGAACTATCACATTAATAATACTTGAGTATTTTACTCATACTGAAAGTAGGCTCACATCAGCACTAGTTGTCAACACTTACAGTAAGATACATGTCAGTGAATAACTAGAAATAGTTGAAGGAGAGCAATCGCATCAGACTGAACACCTCAAAGTGGCAACAAATCAAGGTGAACGCCAAAGCGTTTGTCTATTACAAACACCTGAGTCACCGCTAAGCTCAAGCGCTAATAAGGAAACCAATATCATTCAGAAAGGTATCTTCAGTAAAACAAATAAATAAAATAATTTTGAATAAAATTACAAAAGTATAAGCCTTTTTTCACTGGACATGCTGTTTTGGCATTATCCCTTGCTGCAGTCATGTCATTTTCCAACATAAAACACCAGCAATGTCAACTACCTGATAATGCACCCACGTTCACATAATGAAGCCATATTGACAAGTTTCAATAAGTAAGTCAGGGCAAAATGCAATGTATAGTACCTTCAATGCCATATTAATGGCAATATTGCTTGTTCTGTAGCAGAACTAAAATGCTGCAAGTAAAGACAGGTGCCATGCAATATGTTGTAGTAAAGTAAAGAGTAAAAGTTGCTCAAGTCTTTAATCCTCAACCACAAAGTAGCAAAAAAGATACTTAAGTACAGTAACTAATTACATTTACTCCAATACTTTACACCACTGTAAACAGTAATCACAGAGTTACATTTAATACCTTGGAAAATGGCATTTAAGACTTTTTATGGGCCTTAATATTCTGTAAATTGTATTAACTTTTAATACCTTTTAAGACCCCATGGACAAGGAGATCTGTATTAGTAGGGGCCTCCCCATACTTTGTTTTATATGAAGTACGTTTCTGTCACAATGCTCAAACAAAGCCTATTTAGCAACTATAAGAATGTCAGAGGACTGACACAGGCTTACCTGGTGTTGCAGTGTACTCTGTGCATTGCGAGAACATGCAATGGAACTTGCTGCTTGCATGTGTTGCATGTTTCTGTCAAAGCCTTTCCCTCTCCCACACTGTCATCCTTAAATGCAATTCACACAGAAACTATAATGAAGAACTATCAGGAAGAACATAAAGCACACAAATGTAATTGACATTGCTTACGTTTTGTTTATCTCCATTCAGGGCTAGATCACACTGCAGAGGTACAAAGGCAACTGCTTTGTTCAGACTACTTTGATTCTTTAGAAAATTAATGGAATATCCCTCTGGAGGCATGACTAAATCCATTAGTTGTTTGCTCCTGCAGCAACGCATAAGTTTGAAGCCTCCTGATTGTCTGAGGGGAGGAAAAGCCTCTTCAAGAGTCTTGATAAAGTCCTGCGGTGTGCATTGCACATCGAAAAATTTGACCTTTTTCTTGCCAAGACCACTTGCCTGGAGACACATACTTTCCTCAAAACCAGGGATTTGGAATGTATTTACCATTGAACAGCAAAAAAAAGTGTGTTCCCATGGCTGAGTGACAGGTTTTCTTTTTTGGGAGTTTTTACTGTATGGCTGAAACAGCCTGTTCAAAGATGCAGTGACCATGTCTGGGCGGTTGGCTGGAAACCGAGCCAAAGAGGAGAATGGGAGCTGGCCAGTTGGAGGCAGAGTTGATTGTGCTGGTGGCAAAGTTGTGTGAGATACAGTAGTTGACCTAATTATTCCATCCGTCGGTCCTGCAGTGTGCATGACAGGTGTGCTTGAAGAGAGTGCTGTTGATTGTCCAGTTTGCACTTCTGTTTGGTTTCCAAGCAGTTGACCTAGCTCCATTATAAGTGCATTTGCCCTGTATGAAGGAAAAAAAGTATAACTATTACAACATAGAAGTAACTTAAAGCAGATTCCTTTAAATTCCCCTGTGTTTCAGTTTGTACGTGTTGGCTCAATTTCTATATTTACTATCAGCATGAATTTCTTTATATAAAATAAGCAGATTACCAAAGAGCTTGCCAGCTTTGAATTGTAAACAGATGAAATTCAATACCCCAAATGTAATGTGGTTATGATATACTTCTAATAATCTTTTATTATGTACTTGTAATAATCTGTGTCATTACTCAAAAATATTATGAACAATTTTCAATAGCAATTGATAAATGTGATAATCCAAATTCAATATAGTTATAATGAGTAACTATAGATAGGGATGGACAAAATCATAATCATAAATATTTATGTCAATATTGTTATTAGTCATGTTTCAGAAAAGCTTCAATAAATCTTCTTTCAAATTTGTGAAAAGACACTACACTAAAAAACATAGAAACAAGACAATATCAGTCTAATTGTGTAGTACTGAGCTAATCAACTCCTATGGAAATAAAACATTCAGTTAAAATAACCAGTTGTCATCAGGAGACCGCATGCAGCGCTGCAAGAACGACAGATGGATGATATGAAAATAGCTCAAGGGTTATTTTGAGGGACTTTGATTTCGAATTGCTCTCGCGGTAATTTAATGTCCTTCGCCTGTCGTTCCTTGTGGCGAAGCATGTCGAGCACACCAATAAATTATCACTATTATGAAAGAACCAAAGTTAAGAACTGCTGTACTTAAATACTTGAAATAATATTTACTGCCACTCTGCAATACGCACACGCCGCCCCAGAAGCATTTCCCAAACAAATAACAGTTAAGTTAGTCAAGATTTTTTAACGCTTAAATGGAAAATAGACTATAGCTCACTGTAACATCACTTTCATAAGAAGGGTAAAATGTTCTATGAAAATTTTAACGTTGTTACACGATAATCATTCCAGAAATACGCAGAGTACATAAGCAAATATATATATGCAATATCGAGACTTAAAATGAATGTACTTTGCCAAACTCGAATGTCTTCTTATAGCCAACCATTTCATTCATCTATAGAAGAAATGTTCTTTATAATCAGAAAGAGATATAACATAAGCCTAAAGAACAAATATAAAAAGAGAATTACCGTTCGCGCTGACCGAAAGACATTTTAGAGATAGCTATGCTTGGCGCAAAATTTGCTATCGAGTCAGAGCGCAACACGTCATAATACGAAAACCACGCCCACCTGGGGGTGGAGGCGATCCAAACCTCTACATTAACTGTCCATGTCCAAAATGTGTTTGTGTATGTACATTGAGTTGTGTTGTCTAGTCTGGACACAAAACATTTTTTAACCTATGTTTGTAAATATCAGTGTTATAACAGGCACAACAAAAGAGTTAATGATCTCGTGTAAGTTTACAAAAAAAGATATATGTTTTTTTCTTGTAAGTTTACGGGCGCGTAAGTTTGCAAATTCCTTTGTAATTTTGTCTGCAAAATCCTTTGCATCGTGTACTATTTCTAATTTGTGGAGTTAGACAGGAGTCACCTTATGTAGCCCAGCCCCCAACACAATTACGAGCATCTATGCAGGTTTTAGTGGTACTTGAAAGTTGAGACAACATGTTTGCTGCGATTGGGCGTGGTAGCGGATACCCCCCAGCGTTTCAGAGCAGAGAATCCAGCGTACTTTTCAAAAGTTTGTGATTGTTTTATTTACTTTGCGTTTTCATCATTCAAATTTTGTTGTATGGTTAATATCATTTTTTGCGGTATGACAACCTTTTTAATTCCATCGAGTAACCCCTTGAATTGAAATGGTTTCTTTTTTTAAATTAGATTTTTTATTTTCACCTACAACACACATGAAGCTTCCAAACATTAGAGTGAAAGACATTATTCACATTTAAATTAGCCTATTATTTATAACTGATGAATATCATATATACAAATAGTACAGAATAAGAAAAAGAAACACAGATGTACTATATGTCTGCATCCTTGTGAGTTTTATAGTCATATCTCCGACACAAAAAGGTTGATTATAGCCATCAGTCTGATATTAAAACATTTCTCAAATATCTGAAAAATAGAACAAACACAGAAAACAAGTACTTAGGTTTGTTCAGCCATAAAAGCTTGGACCTCTGACATGGCATGCAAGTATATGTCTGCACCGAAGACCTCACTGGTCTGAAATGGGTCAATGCAAGCTCGCAAATGCCCCTCGACTCTCTGAAGCAAGTCCAAAGGGGCTTCCGGAACTTCAACAGTTGCTGAATCTGGTGCTGCAATAGGTCCATCCCAGTCAATGCCTCAATTCGTATCATCAATCTGTTGAAAAAAAGCTAATATTGTAATATTTCATGAGTAATCTGCAAACAATCCTGTATGTAACAAGGAAAAGGGTGTCACCTGGTCAGGATTGTCTTGTTGACCCAAAAGCAGACCAGCCATCCACAACTGCTGTGGGGTCCTGTTTCCCTCTGTGGCAAGTGGATGCTTGTCCCACATCCGGGTGAACAGTTGGAGATGCCAGTTCAGTCGTGGCAGAAAGACATAGTGTAGGCATAGTGTATGAAGGTCTTGGTCCGCATCCAGCGCACCAATATTTTCAAGCTACCGGAAAGTGGTGTAGTAATTTGAAATAACAGTACACCACACATCACGCCACAGCCTTTCAATTCTTTGGTTGTGGACACTTTTCCCAGTGATATGGCTTCTTCTCTCTGACATAGATCAGTCGGACAAACAGGAAAGATAAAGGAAGACAGACAGAGTCTTAAGTACCTTATCGCTTTTATGAAACAGTTCCCACCAGGGCTGGAAATTGCATACATTTGCTCGGGGGACTCTAGTTTGGGGAGAGGGTCATTCCAGATGACTTGGATGGGGTAAAATAACTAATAACATTACAAAATATATGTTTCCCTATTCAGATGATTTAATCTGTCCTCAGGCTAAAGAAAAGGTTGTAGTGTGAAAATTGCATATTTAGTTAATGAATATTTTAAATCACAGTGCCATGTGACAAGCTTGATGACGCATTATAAAATAATATTTGCAATGAAAATCTTACAATGGATAGTCATTTTTAAATCCTTTGAAGTTTTTATAACAAATTAAATTAACCATTTACATTTTTTGTGTGTAACTTTATTCCCCCTCGAAATTAACTCCCCGGACTCGGACCCCCGTTCACGTTTCCATTTACATCCCTGGTTACCACATCATTAAATGTTTATAGCCAACTAATTAATTGAAGTCTTCCTTCCTCTGGAAAAAAATATCAAAAATAAACCGACTAATCGACAGTGAACAGCAACAGAATGTTTTGTTAACGTTGCTAAAGGGGCTGTGCAGTAATAGACAGAATCATTAGGTCAAGCGGTCATAGCTGTGCTTTATCGGAATAAATCACAGCTATTGACCAATCAGAATCAATGACTGAAACTAACAATTGTACAATAAAACAATGACAAATGCTAATGTAGTTGTAATCGTGTGTGGAATATTTTGGGGATATGTCCACCATTACATGGAAGCAGTTTGTTTAGAAAATATATTGCATATTATGAAGTATATGTAGATACACCTCAAGGACACATTAACTAGAACATGACAACTATCTTACCAGGGCCCCGTTCTGGATGTTCGAGCATGTATCTAGCCACCTCAATATTTTCTCCTCCCTTGTCACTACGCACACGGTGAGGCAAGCCATGCTGACTGACAGCAGTAAGGAAAAACTGCAGCACAGTTGATGCCCTGTTGTTTGTATTGGCTTGAAGATACATTATGCGCCGACTGAATCCATCTATGCCTCCATGTATGACCATTCTCCATCTGTAAGGATTCACAAAAAGATTTGACTATTGATAGTGGAATAACTAAGCAAGATGTTGATTTCTGCACTTCTGTTAATGCCTGGTTCAGCTCTGCAACCAAATCAGTCCTCATGAGAATACAGCAGATAGTTTGGGATAATAAGCGAATGTTTGACAACCCTCCCTACTCTCCGTGATCTTTACACATCCAGATTGAGAAAAAGCACACATCATCTTTGAACATCGCTACAGAGCACCAAGCACGAGAATGGCCAGGCACAAAAACAGTTTTTATCCATCTCATGAATCGTTAAAGCAGCAGCAAACACTTTATAGATTATTAATTTAACTAACATGATCACATTTCCTTGCATTCGTACATATCATAGCTGCATAAAAGTACCATATTTTGTATATATTGTGCATCTTTTATTCTTCCCTAAAGTATTTACGGTTTCTTCCCGTTTACGTATCCTATTTTTTTTATTTCATGTCCTATCTGTCACAGTCAGTCTGTTGTGCTCTAGTAGCTTGTAGTACCATAACAAACTCCTATGTAGAAAGTAAATTGCATTAATGTACCGAAGCATCAGCAATTTGTTTAAGAGAACGTCTTGGTTACGTCTGTAACCTCAGTTCCCTGATGGAGGGAACGAGACGTTGTGTCGAGAACGACAGAAGGGTTCGCCCTTGAGAACCAATCAACTCTGACTACCATAGAAAAGGCCAATGAAATTTGCCGAATGAAATTCGCAACATTCATGTACCTATTGTTCTGATGAGCCTAAAAGCCTCTCATGACTGCAGCAGAGGACGATACGTGTTGTGACATAAGGGACACAACGTCTTGTTCCCTCCATCAGGGAACTGAGGTTACAGACGCAACCAAGACGTTCCCTTTCTGTCGGTCTCTCGACGTTGTGTCGTCCTATGGAAAACGGCACAACGCTGTATTGTGTCACAATCTCTAGCGAAGCGACGGTAACAGGCCTGGGCGTGTCAGCACGAGGCTTTCGCGAAACTGTAACCTTCCAGTGTGTGGGTCGGGGTGTCTCAGTGCTTTCTTGGAGAAAGATGAGTACAGCCCTGACAGGTAACCCTTCACGGACGGAGGCCATAGCTTTCTACTGGCGAGAGGCTGTCTGGATCGAGTTTACACCGGGTGAGCGCAACTTCCTTAATTAGGGATGCTCTGCAGAGGCCACCTCCTACCCGGGGGGAGGAATATGGTGGATATAGGTATCGTCTCGTCCTTTGGGGGAGAACGCATGGAACGTGCGGACTGAGTAGTTAACCGCAAAGGTGGAGGTCCACCTGGGGAAGCTCATGGGTTACCAGAAGTGGGAACCGTTCTCATGAGGATACATCAGACGGAACAGCCCACGGAGGGGGTGTTACAGACGTCCGGTAGCACTAGGTCCGGTAAGAGCTATCTGCTCGTCCCGGCCTAAGGGGGAAGGGTGCTCTGCCCAGCCAACCCACAGGGGGTGCTTGCTTAGTGATGGATCGAATGCCTCTTTTTAACCGGTGTTCGGGTAAGAAGGGAGGTGTGTGGGATACCTGTTCTTAGCCATCGTGTTTGGGTAAGAGAGAAGGTAAATAGCACACTGACCCAGCCTGCTGGAGGGTGGGGAGGTGCATTCGCAGGCATTCGCCGGATGCCAGTCCTACATGTCGCCACGCAGGACGTGGGCTGACACCGGGTTTACGCAAAGGTTGTAAAACCTGAAAATGTCTACCAGGGAGGCGCCTCTAGCCAGTGCCCAGGAGGTGGCTATACCCCGTGTGGAGTGAGCCCTCACTGCCAATGGGCATGGGAGATTCTGAGATCGGTATGCCGTCGTGACGGCATCCATGATCCAGTGCGCCAGCCTCTGCTTGGAGACAGCCTTCCCCTTCTGCTGTCCTCCAAAACAAACAATGAGCTGGTCAGAGCTCCTGAAGCTCTACGTGCAGTCCAAGTAGAGTCGCAGTACGATGGAGTTGGGTCTTCCTCCCCGATGGGGAGCGCCTGCAAGTTCACCACGTGGTCTCGGAAGGGAGTAGTGGGAACTTTGGGCACGTATCCGGTCTTAAGATAACTTGAGATTTCCCAGGGCCGAATTCGAGGCAATCCGGGGACAAGGAGAATGCTTGAAGGAACCAGTAACACTTGTTGCTCCTCTTCCCTGACCTTGCACAGTGTCTGTGGGGGAAGGCGTACTTCTGCTTGTCCGGTGGCCAGCTGTGCGCCAGGGCATCCATGCCGAGGGGAGACACGGACAGGGGAGTACCAAAGCGGGAATTGGGTGGTGTCTTGGGAGGCAAACAGGTCTACCTGTGCCTGCCCGAACAGCACCCAAACTCTAGGCAATTGATATGCCAGCGCAGGCGGGGTCCGTCCGGCGCCCCGCTACTGCGTTTCCGTTGCACAATGCTACCCACCCCTGCAGAGAGGCATCCGTTGTCACCACGACATGCCATGTGACCTGCCCAAGGGGGACCCCAGTCTGGAGAAAGGTCATGGAAGACCAAGGGGTTAGGGTGCGTCGGCAGAAGGGCGTCATCTCCATGCGCCTGCTGCCGGTGTGCCACGCTCTCCTTGGAACTCGACTCTGTAGCCAGTGTTGAAGCGGTCTCATGTGCATCAACCCGAGGGGTATTACCCCCGCGGAGGATGCCATGTGTCCCAGGAGCCTCCAGTTCAACACTGACTGGGCACGTGCTGCGGACAGCTGCGCCGTCATGGTGACAGAGTTTAGTTCCATACCGAGAAAGAGGATGCTCTGCACTGGGGAGAGTTTGCTCTTTTCTCGGTTGACCTGAAATCCCAATCGATCTAGATGCCGGAGCATCAGGTCCCTCTGTGTACACAACAGATCTCGCGAGTGTGCTAAGATAAGCCAGTCGTCGAGATAGTTTAGTACCCTCAGGGACAGACCGAAAGGGAGGACTCCGTACTGATATGCCCGCCCCTCGAATGCGAACCGTAGGAACGGCCGGTGTCGAGGGGGATCGAGACATGAAAGTAAGCGTCCTTCAGGTCGATTGCCACGAACCAGTCCTGACACCTGATAGATGTCAGAATTCGCCTCTGTGTGAGCATCCTGAACGGCAGCTTGTGAAGGTGCTTGTTCAGGGTGCACAGATCTAGAATGGGGCGCAACCCTCCGTCTTTTTTGGGAACGATGAAGTACGGGCTGTAAAACCCGCTGAACATCTTGGCTTGAGGGACGGACTCGAGAGTGGTGTCAGCTGTCGTGTATGTACGACCTTATGCCTCGCCAGGGCTTGAGGTGGGGTTGCCGAGCACAGTCCAGGGGAGTGTGAGATCGGCCGGAATGGGTACCCAGGGAGAACAGAAACTATCTTTGTGAGTAAGTGGGCGCCAGGCCCTGAAAAGGCTTTGGAGACGAGGCAGGAATCGTCCTGTACCGACCGGTCAGAGGTGTAGCTGTGAGGGTCTGGCCCGATGTTATTCTCCCTGGGGTCTTCCCGTCGGGTTCGCTTCTTACGAGAAGGTTGCTGACGGGGTGGAGGTTTCCCCTGATGTCGAAGGGGCCCTGGGCTGCTGGGAAGCAGACGTCGCGCGGGATCTCGGAGGCCTCTGGTAGGATGTGGCTAATCGCCTCCGTCTGCTTCTTCTGCTGAGCGAAGTCCTCTACGGTGTCACCAAACAGCCCACCCTGCGAGATGGGTGCATCGAGAAAGCAGACCTTCTCGGTGTCACTCATATTCGCAAGGTTAAGCCAAAGGGTGCCTCTCTTGGACGATCTGGATGGTGTGCCACCGTCGGTTGGGGAACGGTCAGAAGAGCGAATCGGGGTGCGATCAGCCGTGAGCACTTGGCTGGCGGGTTTACGTTTGCAGAGGTCCCCACATCACTAACGCTGCTAACACTAGCGGACGTCGGGGCCTTAGCCACCGATGTCACAGCCCGGGTAGCAGACGAAATAGTGCCTGGTTCCCGGAGGCAGTGCGGGCAAGATGTGTCAACGAACGCTGCCTCAGTGTGCTGGACGCCCAGACACCTGATGCAGCGATCGTGTCCCGCCCCCTCCTTGATGAGAGTGCTCAGTCCTGAAGGTAGGGATGATCCGCTGCAACACGTTGTAGATCCGGCAATGCAGTAGTAGATTAATTCTTTGAATTCGGAGTTCTACTCATGAGCAAAGGCTCTGAAGAACAAAAGGTAAATGAATGCTGCACGCCGGCTTCCTTTTATTCCGGATATGCGGGGGCGGAGACCGGCATGCAAATTTCATTTGCCAAATTTCATTGTTGTTTTCTATAGTAGTCAGAGTTGATCGGTTCTCAAGGGCGAACCCCATCTGTCGTTCTCGACACAACGTCGAGAGACTGACAGAAAGGGAACAAGACAGCTTTTATGATGTTCAGAAGGGATTATATTATTTTAATTGTTATCCGACAAATTATCCAAAGCTACAAAGAAAAACTGAAACAACAATAAATATTAATATGAATACTGCTCTAACCTGATCAGTTTATGGTTGCCATCTATGTGCCACAGGGAGAGAGGACCGGAACGGAGTATGGCACTCTTGGGACAATGTTAAATTGAAGCCCACGAATAAAATTTCCAACAGGATCAACAGCTTTCAGATTTTGCCGCACCCGGACCTGCTGAACCCTTTAAGTGTCACGTGTAGGCATTCAGAGGACAAAGAGAACGACCATGAGTAAACAAAATAGGGTTTTAATAATAAATCCAAACTGCAACTGAGACACACGGTCCCAGCAAACACGTAGCATTAACAGTAACGGACAACGAACTAAGGAAACAGACAGGCTTAAATACATTGGGAAACATTATTACTAGAATGGGAACAGGTGTGGGACTAATTCAATAAACAGAATGAGGGACAGGTGAAGGCAAAATCAATGGGGCAAAACACAGGGAAAACAGGCAGGGGAGAAACGTGAGTGTTACATTAAGAGTACAGGCAAAATAAAAACAAAATTTCCCAGATTATGAAATGTTTGGTAGCCTATAGACGATAAATACCAGTAATAATATAACAATTGCATATTACCCTTTTCACATAAAAATGCTAACCATAACACACTTTTAATTAGCAGCTTACTATATTTTCTTGAATGCATGGATGGATTTCTGTATTAACTAATAACATATGTTTTGAAATTAATGATTTCAAGGAAACATAGTACCCTATGAATTAAAATAGAACTTAGTCTCAAATTTTTTAGATAAAATGTATATTATGTTAAATGATATGATCGGCAAGTATCTAAATTACCTGTTCCCTTTCAAAAGCTACACTCGATGCTGCGTTTCAAACGCTATGGGAGAACAGTCTTTGTTCGACCGGTTGTGAAGCACGTGTGTCAAACACGGCAAATTTTTTGGCTTTAAATAACCTCGGCAGGTGACGTGGCTAATTACACCAGCACCTGCAGGTTATAAATACGCGTGATGCGGACGCGTCTTCAGGTTCTTTTGTCTTCAAGGACCGCTTTGTGTGTGCGTGTGTGTGAGGGAGAAATCTCCCTCTTTACCGTTCTGGTTTTTCAAAACAAGTCTTTCATAAAAAGACATCGAAATACTTACACTAGTGTCTGAGCATTTCTAAAAAGGTTTCTTAGCCTAGTGTAAAACAAAGTTTAAATAAACTCATGGCTGACTCGGATCGGAGATGTGTTCCTCCCTGTGAGAGGATCCTCTCCGATTTTGACAAGCATGAGTTCTGCTTTGAATGCTTGGGGGCTGACCATGCCGCCCAGGGACTTGAGGGAGAGTGCGAACTCTGTGATGTCTTTGACTTCAGAGTTCTGCGCACTCGGCTCGCCTTTTTTAAACGAGACCGAGCCACCTCTTCCTCGTCCTGGGGTTCGCGGTTTGATCTTGCTGAGGCGCGGGAGACGGATCCGTCCGCTTCTCCCGTGCATTCGCCAAACCGCGACATCCTCGCGTCCGCTTCTGAAGCGTGCCTCGGCACTTCTTCTGAGGCGGCAGAGGATGAGGCTTCCCTTGTTTCTGCGGGGTTTGATAGCACCGCCTCGGGGCGGTCCTCTCGCGATATTAAAGCGGTTGAGGATCTTCTTGGGGCGGTAACCAAAGCAGTCGATAGGCTCAAACTCGACTGGCCGCAGGAACAAGAGGCTCCCAAGGGTTCAAAGCTCGACGACAGATATCTGTCCCCAACATCGGGCTCTCCCTTTCTTTGAGGATCTTCACGGCGAGCTGTCACGCTTGTGGCAGAAACCTCACTCTTCCCGTGTTTTCGTGCCATCGACGTCGATTTATTCGACCATCGTTGGCGCGAAGACACGGGGGTACACACGATGCCCAGGTGGAAGACGCTGGCTAGCTATCTCTCCCCTGGGACATCGTCATCCCTGAAAAAGCTTTCTCTTCCCACCAAGCCTTGCAGAGTTACATCTGCGCTGGTGGGAAAGGCTTTTCAGGCAGCGGGTCAGGCTGGTGCTGCCCTGCACACCATGGCGGTTCTGCAGGCGTACCAGGCTGACCTGCTGGATGATGTCAGCACTGACGGGGTTATTGACGAAGCAGCATTCTCAAAACTACGCTGCGCCACAGATTTGTCTCTCCGCGCAACCAAGCAAATGGCTCGTGCCATCGGCCGTTCCATGGCTGCTTTGGTTGTTGCGGAGAGGCATCTGTGGCTGAACCTCACGGGCATCAAGGTTAGGGACAGAGCCTTTCTCCTTGATGCCCCAGTCTCGCCTTCCGGACTGTTTGGCGATGCGGTCAATACCGTAGTCACCAGTTTCCGGGAGGCGAGACACCACGAGGAGGCCTTCGTCAAGTATTTACCCCATCGTGCCCAAGCGTCTGGAGTGTCGGCCACCCACTCCGGACCAGTCCCCCAGTCCCGGCCAGGCACACAGTCTCGGGGAGGTCCGGTCTACCTGCGTGAGGTACTCAGGGAGAGTGTGGCGAGCCGCGTTCCCCCTCGCAGAGGCAGGGGAGCGGCCCGCCGTGCCCCTCAGGCCACCTCGGGAGGGGCGGACCTGAGGCATGTTATCTCATCTAAGAAGAAGAGACCCTGAGACATGTGTGCCCGGGACTGTGGGGGGAAGCCCCCCCGGGGAGGGGTGCTCAAATTTCCAAGAGAAGTTGGAGGCTCCTCTTCGGTACCCTCACAAAACCGGCTTGCAATCTCCGCAGCTAACAGCGTCTCGGGGATTAGCGGTTGCAAAAAAACTAGATATTCGGTTGCCTCCTGTAACACTTCAGGATGCCGAATGTCTGCCATACCCCCAAGAAGACGAAGTGTCAACTTTGATACCCCTTTCAGAGAATCTGGCAGCGTGGAAACTACTGCCAGGTATCTCTCCATGGGTGGAAAGGACCGTAGCCAAGGGCTACAGGATTCAATTTGCATATCGCCCTCCGCGTTTCAACGGCGTGGTCTCCACTTCCGTGCAACCGGAGCGAGCGCATCTGTTGACACAAGAATTACAAGCTCTGCTGGACAAAGGGGCCATAGAACGTGTTCCCTTATCAGACACAGAGTCAGGCTACTACAGCCGTTATTTTCTAGTTCCCAAGAAGGATGGGGGGTTGCGTCCAATTCTAGATCTTCGCGGATTGAATCGCTACTTGAAGATACTAAAGTTCAAAATGTTAACAATCAAGATGATTGTGTATCAAATTCAGTGTCACGACTGGTTCGTGACAATCGATCTCAAAGACGCATACTTTCACATAGAGATCTTGCCACAACACAGAAGATTCCTGAGGTTCGCTTTCGGGGGCGAAGCTTACCAGTATCGGTTCTTCCATTCGGCCTAGCCTTGTCACCCCGCACGTATACAAAATGCATGGATGCAGCTCTGGCTCCTCTGCGACTCCGGGGCATCCGCATATTGAATTACATAGACGACTGGCTGATTTTAGCTCAGTCTCGAGAGCTAGCGCTTCGACATCGGGATGTCGTCCTAGCTCATCTCAAAGCTCTCGGGTTGAGACTCAACATCAAAAAGAGCGTTCTTACCCCTATACAAAATATAACATATCTCGGGGTCATATGGGACTCGATCGAAATGCAGGCACAACTGTCTCCTGCACATGTCAAGTCCGTCCAAAACACCCTCAGGAGCATCAGGCTAGGCCAGAAAGTGACAAATCATTACTTTCAAAGAGTGCTAGGTCTCATGGCGGCGGCTTCCACAGTGATACCTCTGGGCCTCCTGCATATGAGACCGTTTCAGTTGTGGCTCAGAGCCAGGGGGTTTCATCCAAGGGCCAACCCCCAGAGGCATATAAGGGTGACGCGCCAGGGGCTTCGCACCCTTTCTATGTGGTTCAGACCTCGGTTTCTGACCTTAGGTCCCACTCTTGGTCCGTGTTGTCGTCGCAAGATGCTAACGACAGACGCATCCCTCACGGTTGGGGGTGCGGTCTTAGATGGCCGTCCAGCCCAAGGGATCTGGAGAGGTCACCTTCTCGATTGGCACATCAATTGCCTCGAAATGATGGCTGTATTTCGGGCCCTGAAATACTTACTCCGGCAGTTACGAGGCTACCATGTCCTAGTGCGGGTGGACAACACTTCAGTAGTCTCGTACATAAATCACCAGGGCGGACTGCGGTCGCGCCACCTGAACAAATTGGCCCAGCAGATTCTGCCCTGGGCAGAGGGCAAATTCCTGTCCCTCAGAGCGATTCACATCCCGGGGCATATGAATGTGGGAGCAGACCTGCTGTCCAGACAAGCTGTGACAAACGGGGAATGGAAACTCCACCCCGAAGTAGTCAAACAAATCTGGGAAAGATTTTACGAAGCAGAGGTGGACCTCTTTGCTACGCAGGAGACGGCACAATGTCCCCTCTACTTCTCTCTGAGTCATCCAGCTCCCCTGGGTCTGGACGCGATGGCCCATACATGGCCCACTGCGTCTTTACGCATTTCCTCCGACAGCTCTGCTCCCGGGAGTCCTGGCGAAGGTCCGTCAACAGGGGTCCCGCATCTTGTTGATAGCTCCCCGTTGGCCAACCAGAATCTGGTTCTCGGACCTAGTATCCCTCCTGGACGACTCGCCATGGGCGATCCCAGTCAGGAGAGATCTTTTGTCTCAGGCACAGGGGACAATATTTCATCCCCGCCCCGAGCTTTGGAACCTCCATGTCTGGCCCCTGAAGGGCACCAGCTGAGAGATGCTGGACTTCCGCCCAACGTAGTGGAGACCATTCTAAGCGCTAGGGCTCCCTCCACTAGAAGGAGCTACGCCCTAAGATGGAGTGTTTTTGATAGATGGTGCATTGCACATAATACAGACCCAATTCACTGCCAGATCGTTTCAGTGTTGGAGTTTCTGCAAGAGAAACTGTCCTCACGGACAAGCCCCGGTACTCTCAGGGTTTATGTGGCCGCCATTTCGGCCTGCCACGCCTTGATTGATGGGGTTTCTGTGGGAAAACACCCTTTAGTCGCCCGCTTTATTTGTGGTGTGAGGCGGCTGATGCCTCCTTCTAGACAGACAGTCCCCTCATGGGACTTAGCAATAGTGCTTGAGGGTCTGATTAGCGCACCTTTTGAACCTATGGAGTCAGCACTTGTCAGGCTTCTGACTTTTAAAATGGTTTTTCTAATGGCAATCACCTCTCTTAAGAGAATTGGAGATCTGCAGGCGCTCTCGACCTCGCCCTCCTGCTTAAACTTTGCCCCTGGGATGGTCAAAGCTATTCTGCATCCTCACCCAAGTTATCTGCCAAAAGTTCCATTCTCCACCGTGCATCCGGTTGTTCTTGAGGCCTTCTGCCCTCCGCCATTCACGACGTCGGAGCAGGAACGATTACACTTACTGTGTCCAGTACGTGCTCTGTGCACACATGCCACACAACCTTGGGGGGTCCAGACACTTCCAGTGCGGCGGCATTGGTATTCTCGTTCCCATAGCATTTGAAACGCAGCATCGAGTGTAGCTTTTGAAAGGGAACGTCCCGGGTTACTTGGTGTAACCCTGTTCCCTGAAAAAGCGGGAACGAGATGCTGCGCCTCAATGCCGCACTGAAGATGTGCCCGGACGTCCTTTCAGACAAAGTTGGAACCTGAAGACGCGTCTGCATCACGCGTATTTATAACCTGCAGGTGCTGGTGTAATTAGCCACGTCACCTGCCGAGGTTATTTAAAGCCAAAAAATGTTGGCGTGTTTGACACACGTGCTTCACAACCGGTCGAACAAAGACTGTTCTCCCATAGCGTTTGAAACGCAGCATCTCGTTCCCGCTTTTTCAGGGAACAGGGTTACACCAAGTAACCCGGGACGATTCCTTGAGAGTTGAGATGTCCAATCACAGTCCTTATACCTGAATTTGGGCAATGGGCAATGAAGTCAGTGATTACATGCCGGAGGTCTTCATCTGTGATGTCTGAATAAGTCTGTCGCACAGACAGTCCATATTCAGACATTCTCCTATGAACAGTTCTCTTGCTAACACCAAAAATTAGTGCTATGTCACCAACTCTGAAGTTGTTTTCCAGAAGAAAAAGCAGCTGCTCCCTTGACATCACAGGGCTGAATCTTGATTCCACAACCGTCTGAATTATCATATGCAAAATATGAAAAACACGTTCTTCACTTGGCAATTCTACAACAGCAGCTAAAATTGCCAAGGCACTACCAATGTTCTCTAAGCTGATGAGAAGTCGATCTATCTCATGTTCAGGCCTTAGAATATCAGCTGCCAATTCATCCAGGGCATCTGCGATGTGGTTCAGATGGCTGAAAACAAAGATGACAACATTTGAACATTAGGGTGAGATTTCCCGCACAATGATTATCTTGAACCAGGACTACACTTTAGTTAAATTAGGATACTTAAGTCATTTTAAAAATATATACTTCACAGAGCAATGAAGGGTGAGTCGTCATTTGCAAGGTACTTTGGCTCTTTTTAATACCTTATTTAATGTTATAAATCCGCTAAGTGCATGTTTGAGGATAGCTCGTGTGTAATTAGCATGCCCGGCCTGGTTTCATACAGGCAACAGTCTTGCACAGATAGTATTACATACTATTCAATACGTGAAAGTAGTCTACGGCAGGGGGATTTGCACACACATCACATTATTTCTCACACTTTCAAAACACATCTAGTATTTCGCAAAATAATATATATTCAATGTGTACGTGTAAAATAAAGTCTGTGTCTATGTGAGAACTGATTATTTAAGAGATACCAACCAATCAAAACACCCAAGCACACATCTCTGCAGTAGACTTTATTGAGACAGGATTTTCTTTTTTTCAAACGCACCAATTTAGGCTACATTAAGATATAGGCTTAATGGGAAATTTCAAATTCTTGTAAACCAATAGCTCCAACTACCCTATTCCATACATCACAATATTACCGGTTAAAACCCTTTAATAAAGAATTTCATAACCTGCAGGCCTAAATAACCAATTGTAAACTCAGCTAGATATATCAGATGTCATTTTGTCCAGTAACGTTAACTTCTGTCAGGCACGGGCTTAGAGACTGTTGACACAAGGTTACGAAGTTGGTTAGGGGTTAGGCTACGACTTCAATCTTATAGACAACAGCGTTTATTTTTGATTATATGTTTGCAGTTAGTAAGGGTAACGGTAGACACTTTTTAGATTGTCACGTGCTCCCAGAATTTCGATAATTTTCTCATGCGCGAAAATTCCTGTTATTCCCGTTTTTACGACAGTCGACTTGATCCGTTGTGGTGCCGAATTTTGACTCGTGCTGCACGATTTGTACTGCGCACGTACAAAAGCGCGTCTAGGACACTTAGATATGTGGTGAAGAGTGATGAGTTAATGTGATTATGGATTATTTTGCATTTGATGTACAACTTAAAGTAAAATAAAAACATCTTGAAAGGAGAAATTCTTGAGAGCCCTATACAGCTGTGGAAGGTAAAATGGTAAAATTATACCCTCAAATGTAACTTAATACATAGAAACTGACTGTGTACACAATATGCCATGTATGTGTTAACAGTACATGACCTGTTCAGCTCCCGTATTTGGGTGCCCTGCTAAAGAAAAATAGATTTGATAACAGAACTATTAGCTTTCTACCATTAAAACCATTACTAGTCTTTTTTGTAGTGTTTTGGGGATTATTCTGAGGTTTACATCTGCCACAGTAGAGACCATAGTTTCCATCCCAAGCTATACATTTATATTATAACCATTCAATTCGAAATCAATGTTGTTGTCTACAATTACACAATACTTCCAAACTGATGCTCCCTCTGTAGCGCAATAACAGCATTTTCAGTACCCTGGGAATAAAGCACGCAGTGTCCAGTGCTTGCCATCCCCAGACCAATGGGCAGGTAATTCTTTGTATGTCTGTGAGTTCTGTTGTTGTCTTGCAGTCATTCATCAATTTTATAAATGCATTGATATGTACAGGACGAAATAACAAATCAAAACATCAAACGTACCCTTAGAAGTTTGTATACATCCACAATGATTGATATGGGTCCTGCTGTGGTGTACGGAATCGACACTGCAAAGCATGTTGTGTTTTGACAAAATTATTATACTTCTTATATCTTCCAATTATTGTAAATGGTAAAACTGAATTGATGAATGTATTGAATATTTAATGTCAATTTGTTTTTCCCTTTTAATATAAATGTAATGGTTAATGTTAAGCTTCCTGTGATCAGTACTCCACTAGACACAGTCCTTACTTCCTCCTTTCCATCGACACCCACATCTGATGGTCATGAATGCCTGTACCGTGGGTGATGACTTTGACATTGGTATCGCAGAAGATGACAGAGTCAAGGAGATTAAACTTCTCAATGTAACGGATTATATTTAGAAACTAAAAGGTAAATGAAGTAGTGAATTACTCTCCGAATTAGATTTATAGGCACAGAGTGATCTGTGTATTTCCTTTGCTATGATTCTGTTTTGTATCTAACTCTGAGCCCTTGTTATGTCTTCGTTACGCAGTATATATATATATATATATATATGTTTCAGTATACTTAACAGTATAGTATATATTTATTAGTATATGTTTGGCAATTTTTTCTTGGACTGTGTTTGTTTATGTTTGTGTTCAGCTGCCTAAGTAGATACTATCACTAGTTCCTTATGCTAAGTTGGCCTGACATGGAGATGGTTTTAACCGGGCAGCTTACATTGCATATGATATACATTTTGTTTCTCTGTATGTGCAATCCGTGGGATCGAACCCATGACCTTAGCATTGCTAGTGCCATGCTCTAACAATTGTGCTACAGCATTCCTTTGTTGGTTCTGTTCTTTCTTTTAGGTTCTTAGCAGCATAGAGAGAGCACAGAGCATGCAACAAAAGTCACTCCAAAATTACAAGTGCAAGTTTGTGCGAGTGTATTCAGTTCAGGCTGGCGGTGGCGATGTTCTGCTCTCTCGGGACCCCAATAAAGGAAGGACAGTCACAGGAGACACATTTACAAGTCAGCACCAAGGACCATTTACTGTGGCCAGCATCTCTTCCAAAGGGGTGGCTACTATTGTGAAGGGGTCAACTTGCCAGAGGTTCAATTTGTCAAGACTGAGTACATACTACAGATTGAAAAGTAAGGGTTTGAAAAAGCACTTACTCTCTATATAACAGTTTACAATGAAATGCTAGATTCAAAAATATTGGTTAAATTTATATAATTCCTGTTGTAACTACTTGTCATATATTTGTGTTTCATCAGATCCCTCTGAGAGGATGTTTCTCGAGGACCACATTTACTCAATGTTCAAGTGGCAGATAGATTATCGAAGGACTTGAGCCTACTCAAGATGAACTGGTAAGCATTTGCTCTATTTAGCAAATCTTTACATATTTACATGATAACAATAAAAGGAGTCATTTTACGCGGCTAAAACGAATATTATTGATTGCTTTAGATGTAATGCAATGTATATACACGATTTAAGGTTAAAAAAGCTGTACTTTTCACAAACCGTGCATGTTTGTATCTCCTCTTAGCCCGGCCTCCCTGAAACACGCGGATATTTTACAAAGCTCATCACTCTGAAACGCAAGGTGTGCTATGATTGGCCAGTTCACTACTGCTAAGTGATTGGTTGAACACTGCAAGAGTGTGACGGAAATGTAACCATATTTTGAACATCGCGTCATACAGAGTGTGTGTGAGAGAGATAGCTCGCTTTATAGCACGGAATGATAACATGATAAATAAGCACTTTGGCAATTCTACATTAACCAGTGATATGCCATGACTCGTCGCGACTCAACAGAGACAAAAAAAACATTATAAACACGACATGTGTTGCCTCTAGTTGGAACATTATTACTGATCATTAGGACTTATGTTGTCTTTTTCACGTTGCGCGCATGTCTGCAATTGCAGATCAAAAACACACGATAAACTCAACTCGCGTTAGTCCGTGAGTCTTCTTAGGCTTAGCTTACTCCAGGAGAACTAGGCCTTAGTCAAATATCTACATGCTGATGGTAAGAATGTTTAATTTGTCTGAGCTGTAAGATAATAAAAGCAAACTCTTACAATTTCTTTGTGTTTCATAGGATGCACCTGCACATGGTGTCAATTAACATTCACAGAGGTAAGCTGGATTTTCACACAAGTAAACAAATGCCATCAAACAACTGGAGTGTGTGTGCGTTTGTGCATGTGTGTGTTTTAGGAGGAGGTTCCATCGATTCGCCAATCGTGGTGCATTCAACTGATGGAGACACAAATGAGATATGGCTTGTAGATCTAAATTTTGAGTCCAGTTTCACTAGATCTCTCTCCGTCAGGAACAAATTAAACTTGGAAATATCCACTCCGTTGTGAGTCAATCCTTTAACTCAACCACCAGGGAGATATAGAGCTGAAGGGAAGAACAGCAGGCAGGAGACGAAGTGATATTCAATAAACAGAAAAATGATTTATTGAATAATCTCAGTTGTGGGTTGATGCTCAGTCAAACTTCGTCTGACTAGAAACAGATTCAGTATGTGTTTTTAACCATTCAAGATTACAGTATCAAAACATTGTCTCATGACATTAATATGGACCTTGAGATGGAGACCAACGGATACTCATATCAGCATAAGACACAATACAACTCCCAACGAGGTTAAACAACAGGAAAGTAAGCAACAGAAGAGAATAATAAAATAAATGAATGAATACATATGATAGATGAATATTGTAATAAATGGGATAAATGAAATAGAATAATAAAATGAAATAAAACAGGAAACAAGTGTATGTTTCTATCCAGATCTATCAAGACACTACAGCCAAGTTAATAATCCCTCTTGCCATTTTGCTACAGAATTTTTGCAGTTACTGGACTGCTTAAACCTCAGACAATATGTTGATGTTCCCACACACATCAAGGGGAACACTCTTGATTTGGTCATCACTGAGTCTGCTCCCCTAAGTGAACTATTTGTGTATGATCTGGGTGTATCTGACCATAAGGTCATCTCAATGGAGCTGCCTTTATTGTCTTCCTATATCAAACACAAACGTGAAATAAGTTTCAGAAACCTGAAGAACATAAACACAGAAGACCTGTCTGCAAGCCTTCAACATCTTAATTCTGCAGATTTCTCAACGGCCACTGAATCTGTGGAATTTTACCATAAGACATTGAGCAGTATTTTGGATTTCCATGCACCCATCAAAGTCAGAACAATTATGTTTTCCCGTTCAGCTCCTTGGTTCACAAGTGACCTGCGGAAAATGAAGGCTGCTGGTCGTGCCCTTGAGCGGCAGTACAAAGCCTCTGGACTTACTGTTTATAAACTGGCTTATCGGGACCACCAAAAAGCTTATTCAAAGTCCATCAAAGAAGCACGGTCACAGTACTATTCAAATATTATTCAAAATAGTTCTGGCAATTCTAAAAAGTTGTTCTCTACCATAAATCATCTGCTTAAACCTCAAGTTGCTCCGCTCACAGGAGCCACGGAAGAACAATGTAATAATTTTATGACATTTTTTAAAACAAAAATTGCCAAAATTCGCTCCTCCTTCTCTGTCCCCTCCTCCTCGTCGGTTCCAACTGCTGATCTGCAGTCTGGTGTTTCGAGACTGCTCTGCTGTTTTCCAGAAATCACTCTACTTGAGGTTGAGGATACTATTAGGGGGATGGGATCCTCCTCTTGTGCCCTCGACCCCTTTCCTACAGCTTTGGTGAAAGCAAATATTTCTGCCATCAGTTCCCTTATCACCATGATAATAAACCAATCTCTTCAATCTGGTCATGTACCTTCTGCTTTAAAAACAGCAATAATCAGACCACTACTCAAGAAACCTACCTTTGATCCTCAAACTCTGGCTAATTATAGGCCCATATCCAACCTGCCATTTCTTTCCAAGGTTCTGGAGAAAGTTGTTGCCAGACACCTTCAGGACCATCTCAAATGCAACAACATTTTTGAAAAGTTTCAGTCTGGTTTCCGTTCTGCTCATAGCACGGAAACAGCCTTAGTGAGAGTTACAAACGACCTGCTGATGACAGCTGATGCTGGTTCACCATCCCTCCTTGTCCTTCTGGACCTCTCTGCAGCGTTTGACACCGTTGACCACGGTATACTTCTCAACCGGCTACACCATTCTATTGGACTTAATAACACCGTTCTGTGCTGGTTTGAGTCATACCTCACAGACAGATCTGAATCTGTGGCGATGGGAAGCTCAAGGTCCCGTTCACATGCTGTAGATTGTGGGGTACCACAAGGGTCAGTTCTTGGACCTATTTTATTTATTCTTTACATGCTCCCCCTTGGTAAAGTCATCAGCCGCTTGGGAATTTCTTTCCATTGTTACGCTGATGATACACAATTATATATGAAAACTGATATTAATCCGTCATCATCTTCAACAACTTTAACCACACTCACTGCCTGTCTGGAAGAGATAAGGGAGTGGATGAATCAAAACTTTCTCCAGTTGAACAGTTCAAAAACAGAAGCTATTCTCATTGGTTCCCCCCTCATCAGACTAGAACATCGACCATAAACTGTATTACATTTTCAGGGCAGCACATTCCCCTATCAACAGTAGTTACAAATCTCGGCGTCAGGTTTTGACCCTCTTCTAAACTTTGAGGCCCATATCAAACATCTTTGCAAAACATCTTTTCATCACCTCAGGAATATAGCCAGACTCCGCCCCTCACTCTCCATACATGATGCAGAAAAACTCGTCCACGCCTTTGTCTCCTCCAGACTGGACTACTGTAATGCTCTGCTCATTGGGATTCCCGACAAGAGCATCCAGAAGCTCCAGTATATACAGAACAGTGCTGCCAGGATTCTGATGAGGGTGCGTAAATACGAGCACATTACTCCAATTCTTCAATCTCTACATTGGCTTCCAATTTCTGCTCGGATCGAATATAAAGTCCTTCTCCTCACACATCAGTGTATCCATGGAAATGCTCCTTCCTACCTTAAAGAACTTCTTACTCCACAGATCGCAGCACGTTCTCTCCGTTCCACAAACACTCACAGGCTCCTTCCTCCAAGGACCAAGACTCGCACAATTGGGGACAGAGCCTTCTGTGCCGCCGCCCCTCGCCTGTGGAATGCCCTCCCTGAACATCTGAGGGCTCCACAAACGACTGATGGTCTTAAAAAGAGTTTAAAAACGTACCTTTTTAAAAAGTCCTTCAATGTCCCTTCTTGAACATCTGAGGGCTTCACAAATGACTGATTTTATGTTTCTTTTAGTGCTTAAATTGTGTTAATCTTAGTTGGTATTTGTTTTTAATTGACTTCTTAAATTGCCTAATTAACTGTTTTATTTTATTACGACACTTTTGTAGCACTTTGAGATTTTCCTTAAAATGTAAAGTGCTTTATAAATAAAATTATTATTATTATTATTATTATTAAGATAATAAATCACATCTGTAAAGTCACTGTTGGGAAAATGAGAAATTTCCCCAAAAATACAGTGAACCCTTGTGCCTGTCTGTAGGGTCCCAAATTCCACCACCACCAAACTGAAACCCAGCAGAGAAGTTGTGGTTGAAGAGGACATTGAGAAGGTAAATGATTATAGTCTGATTTCACTCCACCACCATGTTTAAATCGAAAGCGAGGAGGTGGGAAGAAAACGGAAGGACCAATAGACTGCAATGTTTGGACTACCATCGGGTGTCTGCGACATGAAAATTACAACATGGCAGTGGAGTAAAAGCAGTCTATTGTTGCATGCATGTTGAATATGTGTCTACAGACATGCACTCACATGTACATACATGAATTCAAACTTGTCTTTACTTTAACAGGTGGGCAGCCACCCATTGTCAGAGACCTGCATTCAGCATTGGACTAAGTACAAAGTCACAGAAACGTATTCCGTGGAGGGGTGACAGAGCCTGTGTTTTTGTGGATGCATAGGGATGATCCTCAGAAAAGGTGCTGAGGGGTCAAGGAAGGATGACTTTTGTTACTATTTCAGTTACACTGTATTGATAAACAAGGCCTAATGGTCAATGCCATGTTCATCAATCAGCAATTTAAGTGGATGAATAGATGAGTGAGCGAGCGAGAGAGGGAGGGAGGGAGGTAGTGAGTTAATGAATGACCAAAGAAGGAACAATTTTATATATAAATCATTTGGATAAATTCTGAAAATTCTGCGGAATTTTATATAATCTATAAATAAAACACACACATTGTAAATAGTGTCTAACAAATGTAAACGATCAAGTTGAATTTTATTAAAATTTTCAATTATGTAATTGGGATAACAATTTGTGCCACATATTAAACTGCCATGTCTGCCAAAAAAAGTATTTAATAAGAGAATCACTAATAAAAACAACTAGTATCATTATCTTTTATACATATAAAAAAAACATTTCTTGTATATATAAAAATCTGTTTGTCACTTCTGACATATGACATTTTGTCATACTGTATTTTCATTGGTATTGAAAAATAAAATAAAAAAGGCAACGTTTTCCAGAAACTATTTTCCGCTCTAAACAGGATTATTAGTGTATCCCTCATACGCTTCTCCTAAAAATTACAAAATATATTGTGTTTAAAGTCGTTTGATGTTAAGTTCAATGGTCAATGTTAATGTTCAATATAGAGTTTATTGAAAATATTTCCGGTACGGAACGAGTAGTGTAAAAAACATTTTTTTTAACTGGTGTAAATCGTTACGACCGGAAGTAGACGCAGTTTCACGCATACGGTACCCATGTTTATATCACTTTATATTCATATAAAACATGTAGCATCAAAGGCATACATGTCAGTCTTAGTGCTCATCGTAAATACATTTTAATTAAATGTGTGACGCCTAAAAGCTAATTGAAAAACAGCAATATTTAAGTTTTCATAATATAACAAAATAGGCTACTTAATAAATAAAAATGCACATTTACTGGTTCAATACACAATGGTGCAACTTTTCCTCCCTTTCACAACATTCCCTATTCTGAATTCATTAAAAAAAAACATGTGACTGACCAACCAGCATTTAGTTGGGGCTAATCAGTCTTATTTTTGGATTCAAATGAGACCAGTCTATAATCACGGTGATATAAATATTGGAAACAAGAATGGATTGGGCATTCTATAAAACATTTTCTTACCAGTGATTGTAAATCTGATCAGTTTGCTTGCACAGACAGACCATAGATGGGCTACCAAAAGAAGTGAAGTAGACCATTATACTAATACAGAAGCGTAATATAACGTATACAGGTCTGTACACAAACAACACATTTGTTGACAATGCTCTTTTTAAGCAGTCTGCTTTACAAAAGTGATTCTCAAAATGTGGGGTGCCGGCCCCATGTGGGTTCCAGCGGTATTGCAAGTTTTACAAAATACAGTTATGAATTTAACTGCAAAAATATACATGAAGTTATTATTTACTAGCTTTTCAAGCTGATAAAATGTGTAAACAGTGTGAAGTTTTGTGGATTACAAATACAATACATGTATTATCCTACTTCGCACGAACATGATTCACCAAAAAAAAACTACTGTGTTCTTTAAAAAACTCTACACTATAATTTATAGCATAACTACAGTGAGTTGATAAACTATATTAGAATTTAACATTTATTATAGTGGATATAGCATATTATTTTTTCTGATTATACATATACAAACTTATTCACACATATGAGGTCTATGAAACTTTATGGCTGTTGTTTGTTGGGGCGGGGAAATGGGAATTATTGAATTATCTGAATTTTGGAAAGCTCTGCTCTACAGTATGCACAAGAGCAGGAACATACAAACATATGTTCTATGGATAATCATACCTCTTGACATCTGGAAATCCAAATATTTAGCTAAAAAAAATATTCGCAGCACTGTTGGCCACCCACACATAAACATGTAGATCCATACATACAGACACACAAACTATATACATGGTGTATTCTGTACCAGAAACTGATCAGAATCAGAAAGAGATTTATTGCCCAGTATGTTGACACACACATAAAAAACTTGTTTTGGTGACAGCAGAAGCCTACGCCTCCAGTACACAGAAACAACAACAGCAGTACACAGAGACCTTATCACAGTATAATACAATGTACAGATAATATTAAAAATAAGCGTTATTTCGGCTAAGTACAATTCAAAACATCAAACAACAGTTCCTAGTTTTAAAACAATCCATTAAAACTGCAGCCTCACATTTCTACCGCAAGATGACGTGTGTATCAGGCGTGTTGTACGGCGACGTACCTCGTCCATACCCCCTAACAAAGCAAAATTGTGTAGATCAGATAATATGTACCAAACTTCTACAAGCTTCACTGACTCCTGAGACAGGAAAGAAACGGGATCAGAGTAATTCATAAAACAATGCAGTAGAATAAGCATTTACAGTAAGATGTGAAGCTAAGTTCATTTTACATTTTTGCATTAAAAAAAGTTGAATGTCTTCTTCAAATTAAAATTAGGAGACAGGACATAGAGTGTTGCCCAATTAGTTTCAACATGTCACAACCTGATGGAAAGTGAATCCAATAACTGTTATTTATTTACATGTCACTATGTCATAAATTGACCGTTAAGTATTAAAATATTTGCTTGTTAAGAATGTACAAAAAGATTGTATCGCATCTTTCTAAATATTCTGTCTATCCCTCAGTTAAATTACTCCCAACTTTACTGAATTAAAAGGCAGTGAAATAAATCACAGAACTGTTTGTAACACATGAAAGGGGTACACTGGTCATTGTGTAAAAAACTTGATCTAGTCTTACTTGGGCCAAAGAAGAAGAGTGCTCAATTTCCTTCTGCATCACTCTGCAACACAGCCAGCCTATATATGATGGCCTAACAAAATAAATACACAAAAGCAAGTCTTCATGCACAGGTCTGTACACAAGTGGCACCATGGTAGACATGCTGATTACAGTACTTTGCATTATGTGCAAGAGCAGGAGCATGCGCAACAACACAATATGGTTTGGCATACTCTGGAAACATAACAGCACAAACTGAACTTTATCAGTGAAACTCAGTTGTGTTCTACACAGTACTGTCTTTTCACACTTGGTTTTGGGTTTTAGGTTCAACATCTATTGCAAGATTAGACATCTGCAAATTTAAAGATTAAACAGAAATAATGCTACATTACAACACATCGAATGATTATAGACCAAATCTATCACAGTAGTTTGTAATAAGTTCACAGTGGAACTACCTATATCAGTTTAATAACTATGATTAGGCTAAACTTAATTCAAAAATATATATTAAACTAACTTTAATACTGAAGACAGCAGATCACTTTGTTACAAACTTTTAATGTACTAAAACCATGATACTATACTATTACTTTTAAAAAAACATGGTTCATTTTTGAGAGGGTGCTTTTATCATCTGTTAAACTTAAATTCATGTTCTGAATAAATCATCATATTTCAAGATAAACTAACAGTTGGTTTTGTAACAAGCTTAGCGGCTAATATAATCACTTAGCCAACTTTTACGAATAACTATAATATTGTTGTACAACTTGTATAAGTGTCCTTTTGTTGCTAGAATTTTTAAGTTCATCCAGTTCCGCATATCACACAATAAAACTCGTTTTCTAGAACTGCATCCTTAGGGTTACAAAAAAAATCACACTTCAAGTTTGACGACGAGTCGACGACGTGTGTATCATACGTGCTTAGTGACGACGTGTGTATCATACGTGCTTAGTGACGACGTGTGTATCATACGTGCTTAGTGACGACGTGTGTATCATACGTGCTTAGTGACGACGTGTGTATCAGGCGTCACGTGAGGCGACGTACCTAGTTCAGACGTAGTTAGTAGACGTTCATTTTTAATAAAATTCGAACATACGCCGTCGTAACGTCGCCGCTAGTTGACGTTCCTACCATGACGTCGCCGTGACGTCGCCGCCAGTCTATCGTCTGCGTTCCCTATCAAATCCATTCATAACTCCACGCGGACTGACGGCGACGAGAGGGTAGGCTGCTCCTTCTCCTTCTCCTGGTTAGGCTTCGAATTGGCAGAAAATACATCTCATACTTTTAAGGGCCACCCATGACGTCACGTAAGAGCGCTTCTGGTAGCCTATGAGTTCGGGAACATACTTTATTGATCAGATCTGTGGCGCGGTGTAAATGAAGCAAAGATCAGTTACGTGAAAGTTTTCGTTGCTGTTCCGAGGTTAAGAAAACGCCAGATGTTTCCAAACTTGCTTTAAACCATAACATACTTATTTTGAAAATGTAGTTTGTGTTTCACATTTAATAGAAAAAAAGCCTTGATGACCTAAAATGAAGATTATTTGGCTATTCACTCGCCCTCTAGTTATTCCAAACCTGCGTGACTCTGAGGCAGAACACAAGATATTTTGAAGAATGTTGGTTAACCAAACAAAGGTGTTTGCATTTGTAACGGGACTGTAAGTCTCGCCTCGTAGGGGAAAATTAAAACACTACCCTGGAAGACTTAAGAGCGGAGGAATCTTATTCCCCGCTCCGGTGCTTTGAGCCTCAGTATGCATGTTATGTGTATATGTTTTACCTTACACTATTTTCAAATATTCTACAGGAGTAGGCAGTGTAGGCTTCAGGTGAGTATGTCAATACGGTGGCTTCCTGAAGTGCATGAGGTGAAGAATAAATTTAAATTCACATCCCCACCCACCTAATCCTAACAGTGTAAGTGAGACGCCCCTACCCCAAGGTAAGTCCAAAAATAACTGTACAATGTCTTAATTTTAACAATTAGTCATTTATTTTCTGTCTCTTAGTAAATTATGTTTCTGCTGGAAGGGTCTGTTTCAATAACAAAATAACAAAAAAAATTAATTAAAATAAACAGTTCAAGATTTTTTTGTTTCCTTGAAATAGCTTCAAATGATTAACACTTTCACAGCAAATCTCTTAACACCTCAAAAGTGTTCCCTCAAATAAATGGCAGTACAAGACCACAAACTTATTTACATACAACAGGTATTGATATAAATTTTACGATTCAGATATTACAAACACAGTTCGTTCAAAACTCAGTTCTTTATCAGTGAAGTGTTCGTGTATGTGTGTGTGTGTGTGTGTGTGTGTGTGTGTGTGTGTGTGTGTGTGTGTGTGTGTGTGTGTGTGTGTGCGCGCGTGTGCGCGTACCGAACCGTTGTACCGGTCTGTGACAACGACAACCTTGATGCGATGACTTGCGATGACTTGAAACACAGCTGTAATGGTTAAGTGAACAGCTGAGACAGGACAGTGAGATGTCGTAAGGATGGCAGGGCAAATAAAAAACACAAGAAAGTTTCCGCGTGACCCAGGAAAAACTCAGGAAATGTCCGGAGCAAAATGGCGCAGCTCAGTTCAGCTCGCACGCGGCGCGCATAGCTAAATGATCTGGATCACAAAAAAAAAGGTATTTCAAAAAAACGAATCACACCTTAAAAATCGATCGATCAGCTCACATACGCATTCATACGTTTTCTGAAGGAAACTCACGGCCCTAGCAACTCTCTCTCGTGCTCTCAGCCGGTCTCCAACACCGTTCTCTGTTAGAAACCTCTGTTTCAGCTGCGTCTACAGTTTCACATCACAATGTTGATGTACACTAAACTCACGAAACTTCATCCGAACGTGCACCACTGTCTTACACTACAGCTGCAACGGAAAAAATGTCGACCTCTAGTACATCAATCATGGCGTGTCTCTCTCGCAAAAACTGATGCTCCTCCCTTATTTCTATATGCGCATAATGACGTAGAAGAAAACGCGCGTGCGGAAATGATCGTTCTGTTTTACGACGATTTACGACCAGTGTTGCCACAGTTACTGATTACTGATTATCCCTTTAAAAAGTAACTTAGTTACTGTACAGATTACTTGATTTTAAAAGTAACTACGTTAGATTACAAATTAAGCCGCCTCAACATAAAAATGACAACCGGTTTTGCCAACACTCACTTTATTGGAAGCGTATTTTTAACAGTAATGTCAACAATGTATCTCCTGACATTTTAAGTTGAACTTAAAAACTTTTTCCTGAAAAAATACATGTATTTATAAAAAAATAATAAAGACAGTCTTTCTTGACCTGACTTATTTAACTGTTAACACTTTAATAATGGCAAAGCTTACTATTTATAATCTACATTATTTATAAATGTAACTATTCAATTATTTTTAACATGTTTTATGAACATTCAACCTGTTGTTCACAGCATTAGAGCAGCAAGGAGTGATTTTAAAAAACAAAACAAGTGTAAAGCGCACAAAACGAGAGCGAGTCAACCTTGTTTAAGGGCAGCATTTCCTCTACAACATACTGCCCGGCCAACTTCTTCAACTCTCCCCCACTTACTGGTTTTGCACCAAAGTCCAGCATTTGTTGTTTGGGTGGTGGGGGACCTCCTGCTCTCTGCTTCGCACCACCTGGTGGGACTTGCCCTGTAAATTGGACTGTGCAGTGCTGCGACTCCAATTGTTTCTTCAAATTTGACATAGTGTTTTTGTAGCTAGATAGCAGTTTGTCGCCAGCAAAGATTGTACAACGAACCTTAATATTGCCATCTAGCAGACACAAACTCAAAAGGGTGACTGTATTTCCGGCTAGAAAACGCACATCTCTCTCCTCCCTCCATTGTTGTTTACGTTTGTGTCGCTGCGTGGTAGGGGCTATTACACGTGAATTGTCCTCTTGCTAAAAAACGTGAATTGTCGCATAATGTTATGTGACTTCACTCCCTGAGACGCAAGAAGAAAGGAAAAAACAAATTTTTTAATAAGGAAAATGACAAAAATAGTAACGCAAAGTGACTTGGATAAGTAACTTTAATCTGATTAATGGTTTGGAAATAGTAACGCGTTGGATTACTTGTTACTGAAAAAAGTGGTCAGATTAGAGATACGCGTTACCGGCATCACTGTTTGTAAGTAAAAAACTTGACGCAAGCGTGCACGTTATAAAAAGCTGCCCGAAGTAGTAGGAACCAACCGTGCTATCATATGTAGTTAGGTTTATCTTTAAAAGTGTTTAAACTGTGTTGTTCGTCTTTCATTTTGTTTAACAGAGGTGATCCAAAATTGCCGGTGGTCCGGTGGTTAGTAGACTACGGTGTATGTTTCACTGGGAGATCCAAGTTCGCAAACCGTCACGTGCAGTGAACATTGTTCAATACTTGAAGTTATTTGGGGTCGTATAACACATCTCCATGGATGGAATCAGCTGTTGTTTCTTGTGTTACATTTTTGTGTAACATTACTATTGAAATAAATCTATTGTTAGGTTATTTTTCAAGGAATTGTAGTCAGAAACCTTATTGAATTCAGGTTGTCTTATTAGTAACAGTTTGTTCATATTTGTCATTAAAATACACTTTTTTTGAAACATTTATTTTACTTTTAAACATACTTATTGTACTTGAATTAAATGATCTGAATTTGAATACAAATTGTTTTTATTTATAAAGACAATGACATGAATAAAAAAACTGTCGGGTTATTTTAACAACTGACTGAGTAGAAAACATTACCCAATTTATTGGGTTAAAATAACCCACAGTTGGGAAGGTGCTACACCAACCCATAGTTTGGTTTTTAACCCAACATTATTAAGTGTGTGTACATCCACCCAGGAAACCTATAAGATTGTTTATTATGATTCCTGAAGGATAGTAGGCCTCGTCCATTTGCAGTAATCCTGTAGAATACCATGAAAAAAACACAGAACGGGTACATTCCTGCAGAAGTTGCATGCATTTAGAAATTGAACGTGTTTATTATCAATAAAACATTAAAAAACGTCCTCTTACAGAATACATCAGGAGATCTTTGTTTTTCTTGATTGTCTGTGCAGGACAGAGAGAGGTATCTTGCTTTAAATACATTGTGGATTATATCTGGTCTTTCTCTTTTAGCACTTACTGAAACCTGGATCAAACCAGAGAACACTGCCACACCAGCTGCCCTCTCAAAAAATTACACATTCTCCCACAGGCCACGCATATCAGGGAGGGGGGGAGGAACCGGTCTACTCATTCCTAACGACTGGAAATTTAAACAGTTACCACCCTCATGTGACAACATCTCATTCGAGTCTCATGCCGTTACTGTCATCTACCCTGTTAAAACTCATGTTGCAGTCATCTATCGTCCCCCAGGTCAGCTTGGACTTTTCTTGGAGGAGTTTGATGCGCTTCTGTCATCCTTCCCCGAGGATGGTACTCCTCTGGTGGTACTTGGAGACTTCAATATCCACCTTGAAAAACCGCAGGCTGCCGACTTCAACAACCTGACTGCGTCGTTTGACCTCAAGCGAGTGTCCACTTCAGCAACCTATAAATCTGGTAATCAACTTGATCTTATATACACACGCTACTGCTCCACTCATAACCCCCAGGTTACCCCGCTGCACATTTCGGATCATTTCCTAATCACTCTTGATCTCGACCTAACCTCTCCAGACACTAAACAGCCTTCCCCACTGGTCACATTCCGGCGCAACCTACGATCACTCTCTCCCTCCCGCTTATCCTCTGCGGTCTCTGCCACGCTCTCTCCCTCTGACCAGCTCTCTCTATTGGATGCCAACAGCGCCACATACACTCTTTGCTCCACACTAACCTCCTGCCTAGACAGCTTATGCCCTCTTACATCCAGGCCATCTCGTGCATCCCCTTCTGCCCCCTGGTTATCTGATGTTCTCCGCGAGCATCGTGCTACGCTCAGGTCTGCTGAGAGAAAGTGGCGCAAATCTAATGAACCTACTGACCTCTTGCTCTATCAGTCTCTCCTTTCTTCTTTCTCTGCTGATGTCTCCTCTGCGAAAACCCTGTACTACCACGATAAAATCAACAACTCTCCTGACCCTCGTACTCTTTTTAAAACCTTCTCTGCTCTTCTTTGCCCACCTGCCCCCTCACCTCCATCTGAACTAACAGCTGATGATTTGCAGCTTTCTTTGTTAAGAAAACGACCACCATCAGCAGTCAATTCTCTGCGCCACTGCCTCTTGATCACGCCCGACCCCTAGACACATGCTCGCTCCCCTCTTTCTCTCTACTTTCTGAAGACGACGTTTCCAAGGTCATTTCTTCTAACCACCCGACTACCTGCCCACTCGATCCCATCCCCACTCATCTCCTCCAGGCCATCTCTCCATCGGTTGTTCCCACTCTGACCCACATTATCAACTTGTCTCTTACCACTGGTACATTTCCCACACTCTTCAAAGAGGCGCGCATTACACCACTACTGATGAAACCCACTCTTAATCCTGCACTGTTAGAAAACTACAGACCGGTATCTCTCCTCCCATTCATTGCAAAAACTCTTGAACGTGTTGTATGTAACCAGCTCTCATCCTATCTCACCCAGAACAACCTCCTGGACAGCAACCAGTCTGGTTTCAAGAGCGGTCATTCCACTGAGACAGCGCTGCTCTCTGTCATTGAAGCACTGAGACTGGAAAGAGCTACCTCAAATTCATCAGTTCTTATCCTGCTGGATCTATTCGCTGCCTTTGACACTGTCAACCATCACATCCTCCTGTCGACCCTCAAGGCTATGGGTGTCTCTGGAGTGGTCCTAGAATGGTTCAGGTCTTACCTCTCAGGTAGGTCATTTAGAGTATCGTGGAGAGGTGAGGTCTCCGAGTCCCAACATCTTGACACAGGGGTGCCTCAGGGCTCAGTGCTTGGTCCGTTGCTATTTTCTGTATACATGACATCCCTAGGCTCTGTCATTCGGAAACATGGCTTTTCCTATCACTGCTACGCGGATGATACACAACTCCACCTGTCTTTTCACCCAGACGATCCGACAGTTTCTGCACGCATTTCAGCATGCCTAGCCGACATCTCGCTCTGGATGAAGGACCATCACCTGCAGCTGAACCTTGCAAAAACAGAACTGCTTGTAATCCGGGCTGACACAAAGACTCATCACAACTTCTCTATTCAACTGGGCTCATCAACCATCACACCCTCCAGAAAGGCCAGAAACCTGGGAGTGGTCATCGATGATCAGCTTAACTTCACAGATCAGGTTGCCAGCACCGCAAGGTCCTGTAGATTCATCCTCTACAATATTCGAAAAATTAGACCCTTCCTATCAGAGCATGCTACGCAAGTCCTAGTCCAGGCCCTTGTTCTGTCCAGACTGGACTACTGCAATGCGCTAATGGCTGGACTCCCTGCTTGCACAACCAAACCTCTACAGATGATCCAGAATGCAGCGGCAAGAGTGGTCTTCAATGAACCGAAGAGAGCACACGTCACTCCTCTCTTCTTAAAGTTACATTGGCTCCCTATTGTGACTCGCATCAAATTCAAATCCCTCCTCCTGGCCTACAAGTCCACCACTGGTTTGGCTCCCCCTTATCTTCTTTCGCTAATTCAGACGTATGTACCCACCAGATCTCTGCGCTCTGCAAACGAACGACGTCTTGTGGTGCCATCCCAAAAAGGTAAAAAAATCGATCTCACGAACCTTCTCTTGATCGGTACCACTTTTGTGGAACGATCTGCCCGCGGCAACAAGATCTGCAGATTCTGTAGCCATCTTTAAGAATCGTCTGAAAACACATCTCTTCCGTCAACACCTTACCGATTAGTTCTGACTTCTATCTCTTTTCTACTTAAAAATAAATAAATAAAAATAAAATAAAAAACTCTAACTTAACTTAGCACTGTATACTGTGGTAGGCTTTATGAGGCCAGTTTTATTGATTGCACTTTTGCTTTTTGTTGTACTTGCGTTGTCCGAATTGCTTCAATTGTTTACCCCATCTGTAAGTCGCTTTGGATAAAAGCGTCTGCCAAATGACTAAATGTAAATGTATATCTCAAACTCAGAAACATGCACATTTGTATTCTACTTACCTTTGCCTATATGTTTTGGGCAGTGGCTGATCTAAAAATTCAACAGAAATACAACAGCCTTATTTATGCATAACAAAGGAAAACTTAGGTATGCAAATGAAATGTAACATTCATGCTGCATGAATTCCGTGATAACTTACATAGAGGTGGAACAGGTTTTGACACTTTGTTCTGTAGAACTCTGACATTGCCTGAATTGAGAACAGGTTGAAGTTGGAAACGTTTTAGAATTTTTAAACACAAAGTTAAGTTGACAGATGCTTTTTAATTGAATTAATACAATTAGGGGTGATGAAATAAAGTTGTCAAATATCAGTTGTGTGAAGTTTCATAAATCACTTAAATCTCAAAGCTGAACATCTGCAATAAAGTTGTTTGATCTTTCAAAGAGCTTTCATTGCATTTCTGCTGTACACTAGTGTCTTGCTGCATATTGGTTTATTGCACCAATTTAACCTCTTAATCAAATCCTCAGAAAGGAAAATATTTTGAATGAATAAAAGATTATGTATTTTTCCTTTTGTAAATTGATAAAAAAGGCCATTGGACAGCTCACACCTGAGACACAGGGGTTGTGTCTTAAAACTAAGTTTTAAGTATATCTTTCACACAGTCACGATCCCAGTCTGTTCCCCAGTATGTTCTCACCCTCCATCACCAAAGGACTCCGCTTCCCATCATACTCAATGCTCCTCATCATCACCCACACCTGTCTGCGATCTCCTTCATCAACTCTACACCACATAAGCACTCCAGTTCGCCACTTCGTTCTCTATTTATCATCTACACCACAGGTGTCAAACTCAGAGCTGAAACGTGCAGAGCTACGGCCCTTCAGGAACTGAGTTCGACACCACCTGATACAATGAAAGTAACTTTTATTCTTGCACTCATCGGTTGTTTTGCATGTCAAGAAAAACTGTGTAGTACCATTTGCTGCCTCCAGTGCCTGTGGAATCAAATTTGTGTTTGATTTCATTTGGAAGGTCATTTGAGGAATAGACATCAGATTCAATTTCATAATCTCTACCTCCACATCATCTGAAAAAAATCTGACTCTCGTGAAGCTACTGTTGCATCTATCCCAGGTTTAAAATCCTTTACAGAAAAAGAATGATGTTTTCTGTTCTTAGGAGATTTAAACGCAAGTCCTCCACAATTACATATATGGCAACTGAATAATGTGAATATGATATTTTGAAACCGTTTCAATCACACTAAATCTGTTCAAATGAATTCTAAGCGCATTCCACGTTCTAAATGTGCAGGGGCAGTTTGAATATACACATGGAAAACGACTAGTATGTCCAAAATGTCTGTGTTTTAACCTATAATGCTGCAGAAGTTTTAACCTACATTGTACAACAACTGAACAGGCTTTGCACTTCCACATGTACCAGCAAATGTCACTGAAAAGAGAGAAAGAGCAGAAATTTGTCATAATAGACAAAATCAATAATTGTTGTTATTTATAAGTAACTCTTTACTGTAATCTTCCAATTAAAATTAAATGTTGGTTCATTTTACTACTATTTAACATACATTTTGGAAAAACATAAAACTCAGTTTTTCCCAAAATGTACAGGTTTATCCTATAATTAGCATTGTCTAAAACACTAGCATACCATAAAATAACCTTTATTGTAACATTTAATTACTTATGCAATCCATCTCAAAGTAAAAACCATGTAACCTGCCTTGCAAAATTTCATTAACAGTAGATGTGTAATCTTAATGTCATAATCTTAAACCTGGCTGTGAGAGAGCTTTTAGGAGGTAACGTTAAAGGGCGAGTACTCGTTTAGTTGAACTATAAATCAAACTGTATGTTTAACTTTGTTTATTTGTCCGTAAATCAGTCAACTTCATACTGTTCCTCTAGACAGACATTGACGGCGCTTTGGCCCATTACTGTGATATGACAATGGCGCTGACATATTGTGGAAGACGGTCCTAAAAACACAGCAGTGATCTTGAAAGCTTAGGCAGTGGCGGTTTTAGGCACGGGGCGGCATTTTTTCACGACACGTGGGGGGCGGCAGAAGCACTTGAAAAAGAGAAATAATCTGCGCTGCTAAGCGGTTTTCTATTATCTATCATATAACTGTCTGTGTGGGGAATTGGCAAATTGCCGCCCTGCTTGCTGAGGAGCGCAGAAGCTGTGGGAGAAGTGGGAAGGGGGGGGCCGCGCCCGCGCCCACGGGGGACAGTTCACCTCTCCCAAATGGAGCGGACAAGGAGGGGGATCCACTTAGTGGGCTAAAGTCAGTCACACCTTGACTTTCTTCCAAATAACGCACATTTCATTCATAATATTAAAACACAGGCCTATAATTTGCATGTTTTTTTTTCTGAATTGTGTGTGTGAAATGGCTAATAAAAATAGGCAATAAAAACGATTATGTGGAGGTGAATTGGTTTAGTCTTGACTTCTGGTCGTGAGTGACAGTGTTGGGGGTGATGGGAAATCTGTTGATTGTCGAGTGCCAGATCATATAAACACAGTGACAGCGATGGAGAGAAAACGGTTAAAGCCGTCAGGTGCCCAATATAGGAAATAAAGAAGAGGAGAAAAGAGCAAAAGATAAAGGTTTGCAACTACGTTCTCTGTATGGTTAGGGTAACGTCATCCGTGTCATCAATGAAGGGCTGATGTTAATTGGTGGTATAACGTTAACTCATACGTTTGTTACCCTTCTTGCTATGATGCTTGCTATGCTTATACAACAATAATCCGGTTTTAACTCAAGAAACACGAGAGCTAATTTCACCATAAGATTGTGCTTTGCAACAAAACTGTTACATGTACAGTTATCATTTATTTCCATCATTTGGGTTAATGTTGGGCCCGTAATTAGCCAACGGAATTGACATATGTGTAGGAAGTTTCAAAGACGAACATTTGCTATTTGCTATAACCCTGTTGCGTGACAAAGCACATCATTAATAATAAAAACACTGCACTTTGAAGGGCACTCTGGTTTGGACAGTAGAGCTTGTGCAGGAAATCAAGAACTTCCCTCACCTGCCATCAAAAACCATCAGCCTCCTTCAACTTATCACTTTTGTGCATGATAAGGATCTATCGGAGATCTACCCCAATAGGGGAGCAGAGATTTGGTATGATGACATTATTGATGATTTTGCATCAAGGAAGGCAGAAAGGTCAGGTTTTAGTTTGTGTTTTCTGTTCTTAGTGCAATAGTGTAAGAATTAGATTTGCTTTTGTGTGATGAAGGATTTGTGCTATTTAGAATATTTATTCTATATTTTATTTGTATATTATTCTTAATATTTTATATTATTGTTGTTCTCCGCTCATGTTACATCATGATTGTACATATGTTGCCACTTTTATGTATAAAGAGTATATTTAAGTTCTGATAACTTATACTGTTTTGTGCAGAATTGTGTTTTTAAAATGTTCTGTTGAAGGATTTGTGCAATTGAGAAATATAAGCTTTTCTTACACTTATATTGTTATGGTAAAACATGGCTGAAAATTTAGTTTTTTCTTGGATGGGTGGGGTAGGTGGGGGGGCACCCAGAGGGGGTCTCGCCCGGAGAGGGATTCAAATGTAGAACCGCCACTGAGCTTAGGTTTACATTTTTTTGTTGATATGTAACGTTAGGTTGTCTAATTCACTTGCTGTACATTACCAGGCCTTTATTTATGAATGTATATGTAATAAATCTCCATAAAAGGGAAGGAAGGAGGCGGGAACCGGCAAACATTTAAATAAAGTTTTAATCAAAGAATAACAAAGTAAATAAAAACAACACAAACATAAATATAAATATAAATACAAACATGTTCGGGCCCGGTCCTCTCTCAGTGACGGTCCGGTCGCTCGTTCTCTTATGTGCTCCCGATCTCCTACGTGATTCGAGACCGGTTGTGCGCACAGCTGGCGCTCTTTAACAATTACTCACCGGTCTCGAACCCCGGTCTCGCCCCGCCTACTCCACTACAGTATACAATACGCATTCTTTCTTATCAAACCTCAGCAGAAAACGTTAAAGGGGTGGTAACGGAATCAGTTTCTGCCAATCTTATGTTAATCTGTACCTGTAGAGTAGTACTGCGCTCTTCATATCTCCGAAAAGTATTTAGTTTTCTCACATTTACTGAAGACAGATACAGCAGAGCTCCCGTGGGCGTGTCTTGGGCGGAGCTAAAGACGAGTACGTACAACCTTTGCGTAACAGTCCGCCAGCTGTGGCATGGATGTAAATACTGCACAAAGAAGTTTTGTTGTTGTTATGCAGTTAACTATGGCATACAGTTTTGTGTGTACAGTGGGACTTGTTTGAGAAACAAATCGTCTTCGAAATGACGTTCACAAACAAAAATATTTTCGCAACTCCGTTGCTGTCCGGGAAAAACAAACTGTTGTCTTACCTCCGGGTTCTTAGGAAAGCTAGACAACTATTTCTTTCCCTCACAGTCAAAACACACTTCCTTTGTGCCATTGCATTCTTGTTATAATACAAATTGAAAAATCCTTCACAGCAGCACTTGCCACAACTCCTACACGAGTGAAACACGGTTATGGTTTGCGTGTTCTTCTCGCTTTCGCTGGGTGATGACGTATGGTCGCGCTATTTGTCTTGCTGGGTTACGCAAAGGCGTTCCTTGGGCGGGAGAATTATACAATAAGGGACAAAAAATGTTGTTGCGCATTGATTTTTTATGTTCGAAGAAAACTTTCAGAAACCTGTACGAACACTGGGGGAGTGTATCGAGCACAGAAATACTACGTAATGCATCCAACTCGTTTTTTGACAAGTTGACCATGTTAAGCATGAGAAGACATCACGTTTAACATTGTAAAGAAGTCAGACTGCATGACACACCGCTGCACCACCCCTTTAACACTTTTAGTTGAGGTATTGACAGGTAATATTATTCGCCTGATGAATAATTAACATTTGTCACTGATTTAATCCCATTGTAGAAGTTTGATAAAGTACGAGTAATATTTACGTTAACTTAAAAAAAGACCATCGACATGATTTATCTTTAAACATTATTTGTTGCATTTACTCTGACAATGACTGCATTTTTTTAATAAATCATACGACATTTCCTTAAATTCTTACTTTTAACGAGCTTTGGAAACAAATCAGTCAGTCCCCTCAAGTGTGCTCCCCCAGACCAACGGTACTGGTTTTCAAAGCGCATGCGCTGATGCTCTCGTGCAGGCTGCTCCCGTGCAAACGATAAGAGAAACTGCCAGAAGTTGGCACCAGTGAACCTTCGGTACGCCAGTGCAGGCAAGATTACTTCCGGTCTTATAATATGTGAAAATGTTTTTTTTTTTTCATAAAGAGTAAATTGGTATGTCAGAAATGTGTTCGTACCTCATTAAGCCAACACACGACTAGTGTGAGGAAAATCAATATGTCTTGAAAGAAGCTAAATTGAGTATGTGGGCAGTTTATAATGTTTTTAAACACATCTTTTATTATTAAATACAATGGAGCATCTTCAAGGAGGCAGCAACATCTGGGGACTGTGTCAACTTAGAGGAATATACGAGACTGTTTGGGATTTATTAGTAAACGTATTGATGACGTCACTGTTGTAAAAACTGTCAAGCTGCGTTCTACTGATAAGCCTTGGTTTACATCAAAGCTTCGCTCATTGCCGAGGCATCGTGATGCTGCATTTAGATCTGGTGACACTGAGGCATGTAAGATAGCAAGGAACAACCTAAAAAGAGTAATCAGAGGGGCAAAAAGAGCTTATGGGAGAAGTTATCAAGTATTTTAGTGTCACCAAGGATACAAGGCGCTTATGGCAGGGATTTGGGACAGTAACAGACTACAAGCCTATAGTACAGGTGACTGATAATGAACCCTCCCTACCAGATAACCTCAACACATTTTTTTCTCGGTTTGAGATCAAAGACAACAGAAAGGCAGCACAAGGGCAGGCGCTGCCTCTCACCAACCAGGCATTCCAGCTGAGGGCAGACAACGTGAAGAGGGTTTTTTCTAACATCAACCCCCGGACAGCTGCTGGTCCAGATCATATTCCATATTGTGTGTTGAAGGAATGTTCAGAACAGTTGAAGGATGTCTTTACGGACATATTTAACTCTCATATCTCTCTTAGCCAAGCCAGAGTGCCCATCAGTTTTAAAAGTGCACCTATAATTAAGATGCCAAATCCAGTTTCCATGAATGGCTACCGTCCGGTAACACTGACCCCGATAGCTATGAAATGTTTTAAGCAGCTTGTTATGAATCATATGAAGTCATGTCTCCCAACTAGTTTGGACCCATTACAATTTGCATATAAAGCGAACCGGTCTACGGAGGATGCCTTATCCACTCTGCTCCACCTCACTTTGACACACCTGGAAAATAGGAACACTTATGCCAGAATCTTGTTAATTGATTTTAGCTCTGCATTTAACACAATCCTGCCACAACAGCTTATTGAAAAGTTGTTGTTGCTGGGTGTGGATCCTGGCATATGCCGATGGATTTTGGACTTTCTAACTGAGAGACGGCAGACAGTCCGATTGGGCAGCACAACATCTAAGACGATTACAGTGAGCACAGGATCACCACAAGGGTCTGTACTGAGCCCTTTACTGTTTACGTTGCTAACGCATGACTGTTCTGCGAATTTCAGTACTAATCATATCATAAATCGTGCGGATGACACCACAGTTGTTGGCCTCATCACTAACAATGATGAGTCTGCATATAGACTGGAGGTGGCGCAGTTGACAGCGTGGTGTAAAATACACAACCTTTCCCTTAACACCAACAAGACCAAGGAGATGGTTGTCGATTTCAGGAGGACTGGTCATCGACACCATCTCCCACTGACCATCAATGGTACACAGTGTGAAGTTCCTGGGGGTCTATCTAACGGATGAGTTGACCTCCAGTGACAACACCAATGCTGTCATCAAGAAGGCCCAACAGCGACTTTACTCTCTCCGCAGACTGAGGAAGGTGGATCTTCCTATCCCAGCCATGATTATGTTCTATAGAGGCACTATTGAAAGCATGCTCACTTTCTGTATCTCTTCCTGGTTTGGTAATAGCACTGCAGAGGAGATACATAAACTGAATAAGATAGTAGGGACTGCTGAAAAAAATATTGGTATCCCGTTGCCGTGTTTGAAGGACATCTGCACTGAACGCTGCCTGCGCAGAGCAAATGGCATTATAAAGGACTCCACTCATTTCTTTCATGGCATGTTCACACTCCAGTCTGGTAAAAGATACAGAAGTATCAGATCAAGGACTTCTAGGCTCTTAAACAGCTTCTTTCCTACAGCTATCAGACTACTTAACTCAAGAATGTGAACTGCACTAAAAAGACTGTACTTTTGAAATTTTATTTTATTTTAGAGAATTTTTGCTTATTAATTAGTATTTTTAATTAGATTTTTATTTAATACCTTTTTTGCACTGAATTACTGAGGTGTGGACATGTGAAACATAATTTCGTTTTTATGTGAAGCATAAAAATGACAAATAAAGGAAATCTGAATCTGAAGCAGGGACAACCACCTTGTGACGACATGGCGTAGCAGGTTGCATTCTTCCACTTCCACAAACTCACAGAATTCCTTTAACTGTGGTGTTCTGCTTGCTGACGTGCTAAAATGGCTGTAAACCTTGAGCACAGCATTTTCAACATCAAAATCCAGGCTGCCTGCTGCATATCTTGTTGCATTGTGTAGGATATGGGCTGAAGAGTTTGCAGGTAGCACATCCTTCTGAGCCAGTTTCAATTTCTGAACCAACACTGTTTGTTTTCCATAGTTGACACTGGCGTTGTCTGCTGCATATGCAGACATGTTTTTCACATCCAGACCAGACATCTCCTTTAGCCAGCAGCTGGTTTGTTATAGCCTCTGAAGTTTCATTGCTGTCACTATATAAATCTAGCAGTGCATGTTGCACGCCAGTGCAAATATCTCAGTACAATCGGGAAACACTTGGTCATACCTTTGTATGATGCGTCCGTTGCCACTGAAAAAGGAAGATTGTTTAATTTGATGTAATCTGAATGTATATGTACAGAGTAGGGCGCTAGGATATTCTCACACAAAGCCTTAGCTTTTGTTTTCCCACAGGTCATCCCCGAAGCTGTAGATGAGTCACTAAAGATCTTTCTGTCAACTTTCACTCCACAGTCTACACTCCTGTATGACTGGTGTTGCTTTGACTGCATGATAGACTTTACAAAGCTCTGCAGCGGAGATTTTGTCATCCTCAGGTGATGTTGCTTCTCCAAAAATGGGAAGATATACCTGCGGCTTGTCGGTTACTTTTATGTTTTTCCGTGCTGGCATGTCGGTCAACGGTGGCTTTCCCTTGACTACTATCATTCACTTTACTGTGACAAAGTGTTCAAAATCCATGAAAAGTGTCTCTACTGCTTTTTGATATAAATTCATGCTCTTTTGTCCATTCTGGATTATATGAGGTGTGACGTTTTCGGCAGGTTAATGTAATGATATGACGTAGCCTGCACGTGGACTCCAGATAGTTTTTTTAGATAAGGTTCATTTCAGCACCGTTTTGCAGGCTGTCATCTCCTGTCTTAACTCCAACAACATCAGCTTCAATGATGTATGTGCTTTTGTCATAGATTCTGCAAGTTACAGAAAAAAGCTTTTTACACCATTCTGTGTGGACTCTTTCACAATGCCAAACACATGACTTGTCTGGCACACCTGCTGCAGTTAGTTTTAGAAGTGTTTCCAGACACCTTTGGAGAACTCAATCGTTTGTGTGGTTTGGTGAAACAAGTTTTCTGCCAGGCACCCAGACGTCGTCTTGAATTGAGGGACTTCATGATGCAGCAGGGCCTGTCTCCTCTCATGGCAGTATTTGTTGTCCAGACAAGATGGGGATCCTGCATAAAAGCGGTTCAATACCTGGCTGAAAACATGGATACCTTGCATGACTTCATAGCAACACTGCCACCGTCCTCCAAAGCTGTGCGGGACCTTAAGGATCTGTTGAAGGAGAGCAGAACGCTTCTGAAAGTCCAGGCCACCGTCATTGTTGAGCACAGCTCTGATATGCTTGCCACCCTCACCAAACTGGAAGAAACTTCCAGATCCGTCGCTGCTACCATCTATAGTCAGCTGGAGGACCTCAGCATGCTATTTGAGTATGGGTCCACCGCAGAGGCTGAGGACTGGCGTCCTCACACTAGAGATCAACTGAAGGAGTTAAATGATGAAGAGCGGCACACTTGTTCACAGCTGTTCATGGAAGCAATGGCAGAATGTTCTATAAAGTTAGAGGCTGTGAAGGACAGACATCCTTGCATTGAACTACTCAAAGGCCTTCCAATATTTGATCCAGCCAAGGTCTCTGGTTTCAAATCTGAAATTAAAGATTATATCGAAGTTGTCCCTGCTTTGAGCAAACTGTCTGCAGAAGACGGGCATCGTACATGGACAAAAGTGATGCAGGCTGCCAACACTTGCCTCACTGGCTGCAATGTACCTTCTTCTCCCTACTACTTCAGTTGATGTTGAGAGACTTTTTTCACTCTATTCTTCACTTCTAACACAGCGCAGACGCAGACGCAGTCTAACTGAGGACAATATTAAAATGATGCTGATTGCCAAATTCAACACCAGAGATTATAAATGAGCTCCAAAACCTATGATTGTATCTGCTGGGTCACTTGTTTTCTTATGTTTATCAGACTGTTCTGTAATTATCTGATTGTCACACCAGCCAGTACTTATTTATTGGCTTAAATATGTAATTGTTATTTATAACTGTACAATAGAATTTATATCAAAACTGAGTATATTCTGCATCTTTTTTTGTGATGTGCTATGTCTTTATCTCTGTTTTACTTTAGTAGATGTAGAGAGAGTTTTTTTCCTCTATGATGCTGATTGCAATGTTGAACACTTGAGATTATAAATGATAATAAATGATTATAAATGCAAACACCACAATTGTTTTCAGTTAAATTACTTGTTTTCTTGTGTTTCTATAAGACTATTTAGTAAATAACTGTAATTCAAATTTTTAACATATATTTTCTGCATCCTTTTTGTGATTTACTATAAAAGAGACATGGCTTTGTATTGAAAACTGGTTATTCCAATCACATTTGTATTGTAAACCTCAAATACAAGTTAGAAAATTATTTTTTTATATTTTACTTATAATTTTTTCAAGGCCCATTCCATCAGCTCTTCCTAACACATTAAAAATCTATTCCGTAGAATTCCGCAGTTTAAAAAAAAAAGTCTGCAGATTCCGTCTGGCCCTGATATTACCTATTCTGTCCGCTGTAGTATAAAGTTCTGTTTAAATGTTGTTTATATTTTATATGAATCATTTCCGGTGTAGATGAATTGTATATAAATATTTATGAACTGATTGAATTGATGATTTTATAAATATCCTTACAATATTGTATTGTAGTTAAACCAAAGTACATTCTATGTAAAATAAATAAATAAAAAAAGTAAAGAAAAGTGTTGTAGGATTATGACAATTTTAATTATAGACAAGTGTAATTTAACAAAACTGAACATTACATGGGATTTTTTGTGGGTTTTATTTTTTTGTCACTTTAATCCCTGACATTTGAAATTCTAGAAAATGGAATTGTTTTATGGCAAACTTTTCTTAGATGTTAACCATTAAACAGCAGATTTATTCTGAATCCTTAGACTGTACATATTCATTTTTAAAAACACAATTTCAAGTTTTCAAGAAGAAGTAGAAATCGGAACACCAAATGAAATATTCAAACTCAATATTCTTAATTGATCTTACAGAAAGCGGGTCAGAGGTTAGGCTTCCGGATTCTTCTATCCTTGAAACTCTGCTTATCCCTGCATGTAGAGCATTGTGCTCATTATGCAAAGGTTGCGGGTTCAATCCCAGGGAACACGTTGATGTATAAACCAAATGCAGGAGTTGCAAAAGCATCTACCGTATGCGTAAATGTAAATGTAGGAGATGACCTGACACTTAATAACCCACATGGCATTGAATCTACATGTATTGACAACAATAAAGATTCATATTTATTGAAGCTTTAAAAGAGAAGTACACTATAAAAAAAATATTTGACCCAACTACACTAAGTTAAAGTGATAGTTTAAAGGACCTCTTGTCGTTTAAAACCTTTACGACTTTCTTCCACAGAACACAACAGAAGATATTTTAAAGAACAGCACAGCCCTACATTCACCCATAGTGTATAGACACAAATATTTTCATGAGTATGATGATTGGCGTAAACGGAATGCAGACAAAACTTTAAACTGTTGGAGAGCAAGAATCACACAGACATCAAGAATCAGTGTATGAATCTCAACAATGGGGACAATCAACAAAAGAAAGCTTCATGCTGCAATGCATGCTGGGTAACATCATAGTACAAAACTCATTCATGATTCCCAGCATGCATCGCAGTTGATCTGTTTATCTGAATTAGTTTGTTGATTGTCACCATTGTTGAGATTCATACACTGATTCCTGATGTCTGTGCGCATCCACATTCTCAATAAAACTCTCATTTGCATTGCCATAACAAATACACTTTAAAATCACAAAGCTTTTGTTGGACAATCTGTTACCAATTGAAGTAATTTTTTTAGTTGATCCAACTAATATATTTTAACACTTTTGTTAGCTGCAAAATTTAAATTGGACCAACTTCACTTTATTAGGTTTTACCATTAGGACACATTTGGTTGATCCAACTGTTCAATTTTTACAGTGTGTGAATAATGTGGCTTTTCTGATATGGATAACTCCAAATGGCATACACTTTGTTTGATGCAGATGCCTTATTAAGTACATTTGTTTTGAAGCTTAACATAAACACGTTTCGCTGTGAAAACCTTTCCATTTGGCGGCAGTCTCCATGTCATTGTTGTGTCCTTCTCTATCCCATGATCCTTCAGTTTCTGCTTTATCTGATGAAATCAATATTGTGCGTCAAAGTGTATCATATTCATGACATTATTTATTTATTTGTCTATTTCGAAATGTATTTTTCTGAACAAACAATCTGCCTGATTGCAGTAAAGCTGCTCTGCAACAACGCAACATTGTAAAAAGTGCTATATACATAAAATGTAAATGAACAAAAGTTGTATAATCGTTACATTGTAACATAAGCCAAAAGAGTGCATGAACTCCCCCTTAAATGTTATTTAGGCAGCAAATCAATCTGTTGTGTTATAGTTTAACACTCACCGACTGTAAGATGTCCTTCATCACTGCAGGATCATTTACATTCTGACCTGTTTTCAGTCCCAATCTCACAATCTGTTTCTTTGGAGCTGTTGGAACATTATAAGTTGTGAGGTTTGATTGTAGAAATTATGAGGAAAACCATATTAAAGTGTTAGCAAATGTTCATCTCTCTGTGAACTGTAACTTTACTGAAACTCAAACCATTCAAGATGTAGGTGACATTGTTTGTTTCAGTAGATCAGTAAAGAAGATTTGTTCAAATGCAAATCCTGAAGAGTTCAAAAAGCAGTTACAGCAACACAAAATTAAGAGAATTGATCCATCTGTGCTGAAATTGAAAGTTGTTTATAACCAGTAAGTAATAGCATTAGCCTTAGTAGTGCAACTGTGGCTCAAAACACATCTGGGTCTTCAGATCTGATCTGATCCACACACTGATGTTGGATTGTGTGTAGCAAAATGAATGTGGCCCGGATTTGGCACAGAGATTATTGAAAGAAGGACTGTGACCCACACTGTGTAAATTGAAAGTAGAAACTAAACTGTAAAACTTAGTCACTCAACTTGACTCATTTAAATCATCTGTAAGGAGTTAGCTTGATACAGGGTTAATTAACACTGCCCAGTGTGCATATGAGTGCACACCACAGAGTGTATAAAGTGTTTGAGTGAATGAAGTGATGACTGGATCATTAATAATGAACACTTGCTGTTATACTCAATTCTGATTGGCTGGAAGGTGCATTACAATCCTGCATGATGTCTGAGTTTGTTTGATGATTTTCACCAGTTTTGAGGTTGGTATGATGAGTTTTGATGACTTTTCCTCAGTACTTGCAAAGTATTAATACTTGTTTTCACTACTTAACAAAGCTTGTAAATCTAACACAATTGGCTTTTATTAGTCATCTAGAAATCTTAAAAACAGGCGACTCAAGTGATCTGCGTCTCCTTGATATCAGCAGGTGTTCAACACCAAAGATTCAATAATCACTTCATTAAGAAAATAATAAAACTCAATTTTAAAAAATCTGTCAAAGATGAGCAGATGAAGCTGTTGGTCTGGGCTGAATCTGGATCAGAATTGAAATGAACTGTTGTTCATATTTGTGTCCGATGTGCTTTGTTTTGTTTTTGGCTGACATGCAGAATTGCTTCGGCTTTCATACGGCCCAAATCTGGCAATGGCGGAGGAAGAAGAAGAACAGATCCAAAAGAGCAGTGGTTTCTAACTCCAGTCCTCGGGGATACATGCACAAACAAACAAGACACTTATCTATCCCTATTTTTTATAAAATATAGTGTACACTTACTAAATTGACATTTATCAAATCAAGCAACATAATATAATAAATCCAGTGTGTGATTCACACAATATCCGCCTTTGATCTCATATGCGGATGGTCCAGAAGTAAGAACTGTTCATCACTGCACTTATCACTCCTTCACTGACTTGCTGTGACCTTCTCAGATGTGTTTAACCTGACGCGGCGCTGCGCAAACCGATCAGTGCATGACATCAGAGAACCCAGAGTAGTATGTTTCTGACCACGAATTACTCTCAGGGCAACTTGATGTCCTGTGCCGATCGTGCAGCGCTGTAAACAGTCGAACACTTATGTTTACATTCACGAGGCGCATCTAAAATGAGACCATTGATTGCTGTTACGTGTTATGACCTGCGCTTATTTTGCGATCTGTTATCTTCCAAGCATTACTGGCATTTGCAGGAATTTTGTCCATGGTGGCTGTGGCGAGACTATAGCTCCGCCAGTGAATGTAAAGCTCTGGCCTTCCATCGCTTGTCAACGGTTGCCAGATTTGCATAACAAAAACAAACCAAAAACAATTTGCATAACAGAAAAAAAAATATTAATGAATAGAAATTGAATCAATCTTTATTTTGCAAATGCAATCAATGTTGAGAACAAATGAAGCATTAGTGTTTGCTTAAGTTGAGCTATTGATCCCAGATATTAAAGGAGTAGTTCACCTTTAAAATGAAAATGTATTTACACGCTCTCTTGTCAAACCTGTATGACTGTTTTTCTTCTGCAGAACACAAAAGAAGATAGTTTGAAAAAGGTTGGTAACAGAACAGCACAGCACAGCCCCCCATTCACTTCAATAGTAACCAATGCAAGTGAATGGAGGGCTGTTAACAACTTTCTTCAAAATATCTTCTGTTGTGTTCTGTGGAAGAAAGAAAGTCATAGAGGTTTTAAATGACAAGAGGGCATGTACATGATGACAGAATTGTCATTTTTTTTTTACATCTTAGTCAGTGTATGAATCTCAACAATGCAGAAGAGTTCTTTGTTCTTTGAGGATCTGCAGCATAACACACAATCCAGATGATATTAGAGAACCAAGCTACAAAACGAGGGCAACAACCAACCCCACTTGACTAATTTGACTAACATGCACAAGCATACCTTAAAAACACACAGGTCCAGGATGCTAAAAAATAAAATCAAGAGCCCAACACGAGGAAACACTGATCACCATGATGGTGACATCCAAATTAATTTCAACAAAACACATTTTAAGTGTTAACCCACCCACCGGCCATATGCTCCTTAAGGGTTAAATATATTTACTGTGGGGGCTACATGGAACCCGCGGACGAAACTGGCTGAGACCCAGTTAGACAACCTTCATCAAACCCATCTCTACCCCACATGACTATGCTGGCTGGAACAAGCTCAACTAAAGCAATGTCAACCGTCGACCTGTAACTCACCCTTGCATGTGTTATTGATGCTGATGAGGAGATTTGGGAATGCTGCAGAAAATCCTTCCGAGCATGAGCAACTGTAACCGCCCTTAACATTTGTGCAGTAGGCATTTGGACCACACACAGATGGATTTTCCTGACATTCATCCACATCTGGAAAGAGAACGACAAGACACAAAACCATCACGTTATTTAAACGCAGTTCCTCATAAATAATACACAAACAATTTTACCCCTTTACATCAAGTATAAAACAAACAATAGAACAAAAATGGTTGAAGCAGATTGAAACATTTACCGGTACATGTGTTATTCCTACTGATCATTTCATTCATATTTGTGACAATATATCCATCCAAACAAGAGCATGAGATGCTTCCGTTGGAGTTGTGACAGTATGCGTTTGGCCCACACATGATACCACATTCATCAGTCACTGGAATGAGAAAATCGTTTAAAAAAATAGAGCTGCACACTTTAAATGTTACTTTTAAAGCATAAACAATAACATTAAATATAGAAGAATGTTAGCTTTAGCTTAAGCGCTGCCTGCACTGAATGATGTAGTACAAACTAAACCACAACAGTCAATCATACATCATAAAACAACAACTCTAGGTATATATTATAAATGCACCAATGAATTGGCCGCCAATATTAACAGTGTCTGATTTATAAAAAAGCAGGGTTATTGTCCTCTGCTTTGGAAAATGGTTACCTGGAGGTAAATTTACATTTAGAGTTACGTTTAGTCATTTAGCAGACACTTTTATCCAAAGCGGAGTTTATCCTAAGAGTTTTTTTTCCTATAGGAGTTTGAATAAGAACAAATTATTTAACAGGCACAGACATTAAATGAGACACACACTGTAGGCCTATAATGTAATTGTAATTACCTGCACAATATGCCAAATAGCAGCCAGTTGGGCTTTTGAACTCATAGATGTAATATTGTCCTGGACATGCTTTTACATTAATAGGAGTGGATTTAAAATAGCAGCAGTCATTGTTCCAGTTACCACAGACATCTCGGGTGACCACCCCATCCTCCATTGTTGGATGTGGACCGTTTAGCCACAGAGGGGCATGAGTGCTACAACTGTAGTTTTGAATACATGTATCTGACATCTGAGCACTTTGGTCATTCAGGAAGAGACGATACCATCCAACCCACTGGACATTACGATCACACATTAATGGGGAAGAGAATCTATTGCTTGTGGCCCTCCAAGCATTATCCAGCACAGTGTAATCATCGCAGGGGTCGAGGCCAAGAGTCCCTACTGATATGACATAAAGAATAACATTTGTGAGTTGCAGAATTAATGATCTAAGATAAGGATTCATATTACCTATACATTTGTTGGATGAAATGTTACAAGACAAACAAATACAGACAAATTGTAGATTTGTTTGTGTTATTAAATGTAATTACATTTTAATTTCAGACCTGCACTTCTTTGTAACATGTGATGGCGGCTCATCTATGTGCACTGTTAGACCATACCAGCCATTTTGACAGAAATATATTTGCAACATTGTTGCTAGTTACTGTAGATCAAACATCTTCAAAAGCTTGTTGAGGTTTTAAATGTTGAATTTTTGTAAGTTATCATTAGCGTGACCAGTGTTTTTTTTCATTGGGTTGTTGACTCTTGATTTAAGAAAGTTAATGCTCCCCAAATGTGGGCTTTAAATGAGATTGTTTTTAAAAAGAATGCTAAGCTAAAATGTGACCACAAGGTGGGAAACTTGTCATGAAGTGGTATGATCGCACCAAAAGAAACAATCATTTACAAAAGTGTTAACACAACATCTACACTAAAGATAAAACTACAGTATTAGTCTGACACACAAAGACAACAATCCACATTTGAATCTCAACAATGGTGACAATCAACTGAATGAGGTTCGTATGCTAATTGTCGTATGCTAGTCTGTCTCAATCACCTATGGCGACCTATCACTCACTTTGAAAAACCTGTCACCTAACTACTCCCACATGCTGTAATTTCCGGAATTCACCGTTGCTTTCTCCCGATACACCGATGTTGTTTGCACCGCGTTTCCTCATAGGAGATGCGAGCTGAGTGATTACCTCGCCATCGTGGCAGAGCTCGCTCTCTCCTGTGGGGGTTCACACTTTTACATGTATCACAAACTTTTTTCTGCCAAATATGCCATTTGCGTTGCTCAGTGGAACCAGTGCCCCTACTCGCTCCCTATCTTTCCCCGTGCCCAACTTCGCCTCACCAGTCCACTTCCTCTGTTCCCTCGCCTGCCAAATTGCCCAGCCCACTCAACTTCACGCGACGCTGCAAAACCCAGTGCTTACGAGGTGTGCAAAAATTTGAATCAAGGCCGATGACCCAGACAGTGCTGTCACTTCCTGAACGTGTGCAGCTTCTGCAGTGGTGCCCACGCACAAATTGTCTGCACAGTATGGCAAGCTTCAAATGAAAAACCCCAAAACTACCTTACGACTCCTGTGAACGTTTCTTGTTTGTCCTTTGAATTGTCTCTGCACCCCGAGACTCAGTTCACTGATTATCTCCTGAGCGGTCTCTTGAACGGCTTCGACCCCGGCGTTATCAGTCTCCCCTCTCACAGCCGAATCTGCTCTAACATCCAGTCTGCGCTCGCCGAGCCTGAGTCAGTAAATCTCCTCATCAAAAAAGAGATTGACGCCAAATTTATCATCGGCCCCTTCGAGGCTGCCCCATTCACCACGTTTCGCATCAGCCCCATCGGCGTAGCTACACGAAAATGTTCAGGCAAAAAACGGCTTATATTCAACCTCTCGTCACCACACGGCTCTTCCTTTCCAAGCATTAACAGCCTCATTCCGCTCGAAGAATTTGCCCTGCTCTACCATAACATTGATTTAGCAATCACTTTAATAAAAAATGCCGGTCAGGGCGCTTGGCTAGTCAAAGTCGACATCACCTCAACATTTAAAGTCATGCCCATCCACCCAAACTTCTGGCATCTACCCGGCATAAGCACAACAAATATTACTTTTCCATCCGCCACACCTACGGCTGCAGAAGCAGCACAAAATGTTTTGATATGTTCTCAGAGGCAACCTGCTGGATTCTAACAATTATGCAATCCCCTACTTTATCCACCTACCAGACGATTTTTTAATCATCTCGCCTCGCGACTCGTTCAGACCAAACGCGAATGGCGTAAAATTCGCTTCATTCGCGCGTCAAATTCGTGTCATGGGAGGGGCTTCTGGCAGGCGGCTCCAGTCTCATTTCGAAATGGCGGACATGGATTTTGTTGAGAGGGTAGCTGCGCTTTATGTGCTATGGAAGGCTGAAAAACGGCGTAAACTCGTTAGTTTTTACAACTTACTAGATTCTCCGACCTCCTCACTCACTTTCTTTCAAGCAAGATCCTTTTTATTCCTGTTCCTATAAAAGTAAGAAAAAGAATCATACAGCTCCGGGTGTCCACAAACAGCAACGATCAATTTGTCCTCCAGTTTCAGATTTCTGCCACCGCTCGCTACGTCGTCTAATCACCTCACTACTAGAGCAAGCTCCTGATTGGTTCACGCGGCGCATTCGTGCAATTCGCGTCATTCGCGCCGCAAGTAGGTCTATCGTGTCTTTGCATTGACTAAACATGTAAATCACTCGCGCTTGACGCGCCATTCACGTTTGGTCTGAACACAACATTACCCAGCCGCGCATCTACTTACAGTCCAACAGGTCTTTATGACGCTCGGCATCCCCCTCGCCCCGGACAAAAACTTCAGGACCGAGCACGGCCAACGAATTTCTCGGCATCAACCTAGACTCGCTTAAATTTCAGGCTTCCCAGCCAAAGAAAAAAATTGTCAGAACAACCGTGATCGCTTCCTCCCTTATAACCAATCCCCACTGATCCAAACGCGAACTTCTGTCCATTCTTGGCCACCAAAATGTCGCAATGCGCAAGGTTGTCCGTTCATCACACGCCTCTCTCTCCTGTCCTCCGCCCACGCCCTAGAGGACACGATATCCCTATCCAGCACATGTCGTGACGAGCTGAGATTATGGATAAAATTCCTCAGACAATGGAATGGCTTGTCATTTTTATACAGTGACATGGTCTCCTCCCCCGTCGATATTCGCCTGTTCACAGATGCCGCCCCCTCCGTTGGTTTCGGAGGCCCCCTCAGCTCTCGCGCTTCCATCATTAGAGATGCCAATCTCCTGGAGGCGGTCCCATCACAAGCGTTGAAGCCAGAGTCGCCGCAGCGATCGCCTCCGCAGAGGCCAGTGCTTCAATCACAATCGTTGAAACCAGAGTCGCCGCAGCAATCGCCTCAGCAGAGGACAGTGCTTCCATCTCAAGCGTAGAAGCCAGCTTCACCACAGTGACCGCCTCCGCAGAGGCCAGTGCTTCCATCACAAGTGTCGAAGCCAGTGTCGCAACAGAGATTGCCTCCGCAGAGTCCCATGCATCGCGTTTTGGAGGGGTATGCATACTCCAGCTGTCCCACTTTATCATACCTTTGGGGGGTTCCAAGCTCAGCGCACTTGCCCCTAGTAGGGTAGAGTGCTTCGAGTTCGGAAAGATCTGGCAGGCTCGGAGCCCGCTCCCTGGACAGCACGCCAAATACTCATAAACCTTCATACCTACGCTCTATCATTATTATCCCTGCAACATCGCTGTTATCTGCGCATGTGAACTCGTGAAGTCTTTTTGATGTCTACATTTACATACACTACATATTTTTTGAATGTTTGCTCAGCTGCAGTACGTCTCTGAGACGTTTGCTGTCATGTGTCATATAGTCATCTAGAACAGTCATCCTCAATTGGTGCATTGGTGGTCCTGCATCAGGACCTTTGCTTCGTTCCATCCGGACCGCGAGACAAAGCTAGTAAACCATTTAAACATTTGACTATTTTGGTTGTTTAATTTGAGTGTCTACAACGGAAAATCACATCACGTGCTCTCAGGAACATTTATGTAATTGATCTTTTGCCGCTATATCCTCTTAATATCTATTGTAGCACCGAACGCGCTTCATTTTAACCCTTTCCACTCCATGCGCGCGGCTTCTCTCCGCATAACCATAACGTTTTTATGTACATTTGTGACCCTGTGAAAACCCAGGCGAAAGTCTCATAATCTAATTAATTATTAGATTACAAGTATCAAACATTAGTTTCAAGCATTAATTACAGATTTCAATCTTTAAAATGGCATTGGCATGGGTAGCAGCAGTAAGACGGAAAATCATTGCTTTTACCAAGATCCCCAGGCACATGTTTGTTTGTTCAATGCATTTCCACAAAAGTAAGTTAAAAACAAAATACATCTGACTGATTTTGTTGTTAAAGCAAGGCATGTAAATATAGCGTGTTGATACATTGCTAATTTTGCACTACAAATTACTTGAATAGCTACATAACTAATTAAATAAGCGCGGCCATTTATTTTAGGCAAACCAGCCTATGAAATGTTAGAGCGTGATCCAGACTGGGTTCCATCGCTGCATCTCGGGCACACAGAAGTCAAAGCAACAAAGTGCAGTGGAAGTTAATTGACTTTTATGAACATAGTGAGTAAACTGCAAATGGTATTCCCCAAGCTCTCACAAACTGCCTGAAAAAGTATGAACTAGATATAAACCGCATCACAGCCTATGCGGCAGATAACGCCAATGTAAACTTCGGAAAACATCACTCCGTTTACCAGTTATTGCGCAGTGCAAACAGTCGCATTTTGAAAGCTAAATTCCCGGCTCATATAGCTCATAACACTTGCAAGCATGTCTGCGATCAGCTGTCAGTGGATGTTGAGTCACTTGTTTTAAAGATCTACAGTCACTTCTCAGTATCTGCTTCCAGAAGAGAGGATCCTACAAGACAATGCCATATTCCAAAATGTCAACTCTATAAGCATCTCCACAATAGACCGGATATTGAAGAAGCATCAGATGACAATGATGCAAATTCCAGTATGTACATGTAAGTCAGTTACTGGTTGTCCATCATTATAACCATTTTACATTAAGCAGTGGTTCCCAAACTTTTTTGGCTTGAGTACCCACTTTACCTGATTTGTGTATCCAGGTAATCCAGGTATGAAAGTATTTGATTTATCTGACTTCAACATTTCGCCTAAAAACTGCAGCTTGCTGTATGATGCAATTATCATTATAATCTTTATTTAGAAGAATATAACATACAATAAGAAAAAGGGTCAAAGAGCTGCAATAAGTGCCTCCCATGTAAATCTATCTTATACTGTGGGTTTAACTGTAACATTTCAGTAAGTCTAGTCATTGATGATTTTCCCCCTCCCCTTTCTGTCAAATACCCCCTGTAGTACCTCTGCATAGGGGCACATGTACCCCAGGTTTGGAACCACTGGAGTAGTGGCCAGTAGTATATTTAACTTGTGGAGAACATAGAACATTCCTATGTAATTGTCTGTAACTGTAGTGTACGATTGTTCTACATGACTGATTTGATGTTTTCTTTTTTTTACGTTATTGTAGAGAATAATGGCATTGGAAGGAAACGAGACCCCTCACATCCTCGTGTTTGTGGATGACGCTGACTTCAACCTGGCCAAGGGCCGAAGACGTGGCCGTAATATTATTGGCCACCGGGCCACTGTGGATGTCCCAGGCCAGCAACGGGGCAATATAACTAACCTTACTATCCTTTAATCAATCCTATTGAGGAGTATTTGTCCGCTTTGAGGTGGAGAGTGTATGAGCATCAGGCTCAAGATCAGAGGTCCCTGCTCCATGCAATGGACGCTGTGTGAGAGGATATTACAGGAGATCAGTGTAGGGGATGGTTGCGACATGCAGGCCGGTTCTTCCCTCGTTGCAGTGCAAGGGAGAATATACGCTGTGATGTGGACGAGAATCTGTGGCCAGACAGACAGCAGTGTGTGGATGGACAGGAGGGTGAGGACGGTGGCCAGAACTGTTAGTTGTGAAACTCCAGCTTCATTTACAGCACTGTTGGCTGCATATCATTTTCATTGTTTTTTTATTTGTGTGTTTATATTACAGTATAATATGCTGTATACATTTTCATTTTACATTTTTTCGGTTTTATACACAATTGTATTCTGTTAGCTAGTGAAAAAACAGTACAGTAACCATTGTCATTGAAGGACTGGGCTAATACGGAAAGGTGGGCATTAGGGGTGTTTCAATGGTCCTCTGCCATAGTGACAAAACATCTAAACATTTTGACTTGCAGTGCTTATACAATGCCAAAGGGATGAAGCATTTTGGGGGCACTGACTGTTAATTGAGAAGGAAAATTAGTTTTGACACATGAGTGAAATGTTTTGGGAGAGGTATGAGCTTTTGCAGGTGAACCATAGTGTTGTGCCGAACCATCCACGTTATTTTGTAAAAAGCACCAAGAGTGTTGAGAACGTCCGGTCTGTTTCAAGAAATGAGCCAAAGCATTGCTAAGTATCTTTGTCATTTTATAGATAGATAGATAGATTTCCATGATGAATAGTGGGTGTGGCTTATGGTTTCCACTGTGAATTGATTGGATGAATAAAAACAGGATGTTCCCGTAATTTTACGGTAGTTTACTGGCAACCACAGCTGCCGGTATTTTTCCGTAAAAACTACACAATTTGTATTTTCTCTTTTTTTTCTGATATTAAATGTTTTGTGGGTCACCACTATGCTGAAGAGTGGAATCTGTGTTTAAGTCAAGGTCAGGCAATGAGGTGCTGATGTCATGTTTCATGTTGCTTTGTTTAAAAGTGACTTTGATGTTTTTTAATAATGAATTGCAAAGAAATAAAATAATTAAATGTAATCTTTTCACTTTTATGCATTTGGACCAAATGTTCATTTTATAAAAATAAATGTTCTTAATATAAAAGACTCAAATACATTAAGTTCATGCACAGCTTGAAGATTTTGCCCTGAAGTTTTAAAGTGCGAAGCTGTTTACGTTCTTTTCCTTTATTTTTTACGGAATTTTACTGGCAACCAAAGCTGCCAGTATTTGTCCGTAAAAATTACGGAACATTTTTCACAGTGTGGAGCCATGCATTCCTCCAGATGAGGATCTTATTCAGAGGTGGAACAAAAACACGATGCCCTTCAGTAAAGCTTAGTCGCTTAACGCACCGTGATTTGTGTGTCCCAGCGACATCTGTGTGGTCAGAGCGCGTTTTCTCTGCAGATGGGCTTATCGTTAATAGACTAACTTTCATACAGTTTATACAGTATGTGCAAGTGGGCTCAATTGATTCAATATTTATTCATTTTCAAAAAACATGTTGGAAGGAAACATAATGACCGGAGCTCTTGGAACTTTGATTGAATACCCCTGATCTAGAAGACGTCTGTAAGATGTTTATGATTTAGAATGGACGTAAAACTGATCTTTCTAAGATGTTTATCATATGTTTTTACACAGCAGATGTTTTCCAGATCTTCAGCAAACATCTCAAAGACATACATGTGCTATCGAGGTGCTACATTATTACTTAATAATAATCATTTTCTATCTGAAGGAACTTCCCTCAGCAGGAGAACATAAAGCTGAACTTCAATGAAATCCCTGGAGTACCATTGAATAAGCAAACATTATAAAAACTAATGCAGTGGTTGTGACAAAAAAGGATGACAATTTAAAAGTCTAGGTTTAAGGGTCCAACTAAAGCAAACACTGATCATCATAATGGTAACTTTAATCTTTAAACTTTAACTGAGGTCAAGCCGAACAAAATTCCAATTGGATTGAAAGGGGTGGCATAGACCTAAAGCTCAGTTTATACTCATGCGTAGGACTTATGCCGTAGCTTACGCAGAGCCGCGTACCCTGACGCGCACCTCTCCAAAAATGTAACAACTCGTCAACTCAACGTGGACCCTACGCAGACCGCAAGCGCTGTGATTGGTCTGTTTGGACCCCTCAGGTCAAAAAGCTCATGTCTACTCAAACACATTTCAGAATGAATTATCTAAGTAAATAATTTGTTCTTCTGTATTTAGCATCTCAAGCTGCAACAAAAGTGACTGTTTACTTGCCGCTATCACTGCTATAATTATTCATTTGATTCTCAATGCTTCTCAAACAAGCTGCTTCTTCTTCGTCTTGGTTACACAGCAACATGGACACTTACGCCAAGTGGTCATTGCCTGTAGACGCAGACAACGACACAGAAGTATAATTTAAAACCCACACGTAGAGGCTACCGCTACGGCATAGGTCATACGCACGAATATTAACTGAATTTAAAGCAATCCGACCCAAATTGTTTTCTTAAAGGCTTTTCAATTTATACACAAGTGGATTATTTGGTTGCATGTAAACATAGTCGCATAGTAAACAATTTTTAACATTAACTGATATTGATTCAATGCAATTAACATTGACAAATCCACAATTTTTAAGGGAAGTACAGGTATATCACCAATAATTATCTGGTAATATATCAGAGGGGATATTCCAATTAAATTAATGTACAAATAAAAAAATAATGTTTTATGCAGATATTATTATTTGCACCTTTAGAACAAAACAAGTCTTGAAAGAGAACAGAGTGCATGTCATCAAGACAAGATATAATGTTAAAAAAAAACATTTTGAAATGGATCAAAAGTAAATTTAGGTTAAAGTGTGTTATGTCTGAAGGGCAGTAAAAACAAATACTGTATTTCTTTCTTTTCAAATGTATATACAGTACACACACACACACACTGACCTGAGAACGTCAGCAGAAGAAACAGCCTGTCCATCGCTGGTGGATTTAAAGAATAATATCAATCTGAAACAGAAGGAATCAAACACATTTCAATAAAGTAAATCAGCATGCCGGTTTAGTGATAGTGATAAAACATCCACGTTTACCTGCAGCAACAGTCTCAGTCTGAAGATGAATATGGTCTTTCTTATCTCTACATTCTGGGTTTGGTTTCCTACAGAAAAGCCTCCCACAATGACTTTAATGCAAAACATGCTTCTGTTTGGAAAAGTGACAAATCATGTAAATCAGGGCTAGTCAACTCTGGTCATGGAGAGTCAGTGATCTGCATAGTTTAGTTCCAAACCTGATAACAAGAGAGCAGGTGAGAAGCATTAAACCAATGTTATAAACTGTTGATTTGTCCACAATGTTAATAACACTGAATCAATATCAGTTTTGCCCCCGCAATTATTGTTGGAAAATGTTGTAACAAACCACCATTATTGTGATCAGTGTTTGCTTTAGTTGGGTTCTTGACTCTCATTAAGTGCTGTTAACAATGTTTCAAAGAACATTTATGCATTGACAAAGAAAGAAAGAAAGAAAGAAAGAAAGAAAGAAAGATGTGTTTCAAAGTTAAGCTGACGTAGGATACTATTTGTAATGGCTGTCAAGCTGCGATAAAGAGGAGCAATAACACTAACCAATGTTTAAGCTGATCTTTCATGACTGATTTGAATGTTTTGGTTCACAAATGCGACAAAATAAACAGAAACATTTCCTGACACACTTCAACATCGACACTCATGCAAACATCAACAATGGTGACGATCATCAAACTAATTTAGAAAAACAGATCAACTGCAATTACATTAAGTACGTCCAAAATCATAATATGCTGAAATAAGTATTCTTAAAGTACCCGGACGGTCTACTGTTTCTGGTGCTGTAAATGTTGAATGCTATAAATCCGACTTCTAAAAGCTATTAAACAGGAGTTTCATTTGATACCACAATTAAAACTGCGTTTCTATTTATTTAGTGCACGCATTTGATATGTGCGTGTCTCCAGCATGTGCCTTCTCTGTTCTGCAAAGACTCGCTCGCATCATTTAAACGGTAACGCTAATTTCCTTTTACCTCACTGCCTGATATATGACTTAATCTATTACTTGCAGGTTATTAATATTCTTTCTTTACTTTGTACCTTACATATGTGAGACTAAACCAGTGTTTCTCAAACCTTTTCTGCCATTCCCCCTTTGGAGGTTGGGAAGGGGGAACTGGCAGAAAAAGTTTGAGAAGCACTGGTGTCACCCCAATAAAATGGTAAGAAACGCAGCTGATAGATATGACGATGTTGAGCTGGCATCGTGATTCCCACAAATGCTTCACTTTAGTCACGTGACTCTCGCTGCTCCGTGCTGTGTGTTGTAAACAAATATGAACAAGGCTGAGAGGCATAAAACCTTGCACTGTACAAATCAGACTAGCCTGACTTTATAACTCAGTAGCTCGCGCTGTATGAAGAGGACGTGTATAAACTGTATAAAGAAGACGCGTGTCTGCGCAGCTCGCGTTGTATAAAGGAGTTGCGCCTTACTTTATAACTTTTTAAATTTACATTTATGCATTTGGCAGACGTTTTTATCCAAAGTGACTTACATTGCATTATACTATACATTGTATCAATGAGTATGTGCAATCCCCTGGGATCGAACCCATGACGTTGGCATTTTCAGACCGAAGTTGACGGGACGGGATGTAGACCTGGAGCACTGAGTTAAGGTAAATGGGTGAATTTGCTGTTATCGTTCTGAAGACCAGTGTCAGAGATTTAAACTTGATGCGGGCGGCAACTGGCAGCCAGTGAAGTGAAATCAGGAGGGATGTTACATGGGTTCTTTAAGCTGATTGAAAACTAGACGTGCAGCTGCATTCTGGAAAAGACAGAGGAGTGAATTTCCAGGTGTTGAGAACAGGTACAGCAAGGTCACTGGTGTCAAATGTACACCCGCTGGTGTATATATGAGTCCGTACCTACGGGGGTACAAATTTACACTGAAGCAGAGTGTTTCTGGAGTGAAATGTTAATTTATTCATTCAGTTAATGAATCAATTGAGTTGACTTTACAAGTGATGATTGATCTTTAGTGATGACACCTGCTGTTCATGAAGTGTTTAGATACACAGCTGATGTAAAGCAAATACAACAAATCTATGTGTAGAATGTCATGGCAGAATCGATCACCAATGTTGGAAGAAATCACGAAGACCAATAAGCCAAGTTTCAAGGGTTTCAATCTTTATTGGCTCGAGAAAGCACAGAGAGACATACAGAGTTCATCTGAAGATGTCCAACGAATACATATCTGACTCCATCTTTTATACCTTGTTCTCAAGTTGTTATCACAGTTTAAACCAATCATGTTTGCCTGACATCACCTTCTTCCAATCAGGTTTTACATGATATCATCTTTTTTTGTAAGTCTATCCTCGTTTGACCTTCCAGTTAAATGTCCAGCTCCATATACCCTTTCTAAAGCTTTTAAAAGAAAGGCACATACATCCATCTTCGAAATTCAGATGTATGTCACGATGTCATTTATTGCAACAAGCTTGGTTTACTTCAAAGGGTAAACATGTACTTCAAACAAGATAATATTGAACACAACCAATGTTTGTGTTTTCATTTGTAACTCGAACCAACTAATGTCTCCAAAAGTGTGTAGTGTGTGTGTGAAACAGCTGCTTGGTGCTCATCCTAGAGGCCCAAAGCCTTTGTTAAGATCAGAACTATCTTAAATGTGTTTTTTATATAAGAAAGCTCAGTTATATATTTAGAAACCTTAAATGTATTCTTTATATAAGGAAACTCAATACTATAATAGAAAAAGCACCATAAGAACTAATGTGGTCTCTCGACATCACGAAATATCAAGATGCTTCAAACAACTTTTAACTGTGTTGCTATGATCAGTTATTAAAAGAAGTTTGAGTGTAAAAGATGTGTCACGGGGTGACAAAAACCAGAACGGGACTAAGATCCTGGTGAATGCAGTTATTCAGGATTTTCCAGTGAACATCCATTCTATGCACTGTGAATCTGTTGCCGTGGCAGCGGGGCTGATTGCCTGAGTGACAGCAGGTGTGGGGCAATTACAGAGAACGCTGTGAGAGGGACACACATTCAGAGGGGGCTTTAAAAACAGAGAGAAAACAGACTGTGGGGTGGATCTCCTCCCGTGTGATGCTGTGTTTGTCAGCGGGCTGTTCTTTTTATTGAGGCTGGGCTGTGGAGTGGTGAAGATTGAAGCTGTGGAAGAGAAAGGAAGGAGTGAAGGATTTGTTAGCGAAGACTTGAGGAATATCGTCAGCAGTGAGAAAGATGCAAGTGATGAGTATTGGATCCGTTGTTATATACACTAACACTGAAGTGGTGTGGAGAGTTTGGAAAATGTGTGGCACGAGCGAACTATTACACCGAGTGAATTGATGATCTGTCTCCAACTTCTGTCCTCTCCTTGCCGAATGTGATGATCGCTGCACCGTTCTTCTACCTTCCCGAAGTGAAGTCAAGCCCTGATCGAGGACGAGATCCGATCTGGTGGGAGAAAAGACCGGTGGGTGAGTGCTGGCCCGAATACACGGTGTGCGAGTGGAATTGCAGTGCCTGAAGTGACGATTCACACGGTTTGTGCTGTGAAGTGAAATTGGTGTGTGGAGAAGTAATAGAAGTCTGCCGTGCACTCTCCTCCTACAGTTTTCTACCCGCTGTCTCTAAAGAAGGGTTTTGATAAAGCAAACGCCCAACTTCCTGCTTTGAGAAGACCTGGCCCTGTTAATGCTGAGTGCTTCATATATTATCGAACTGTTGAAACTGTGCTGTGTCTGTTCCAGTGCTCAGCCAAAGTGAGCGTCCCGCTCAAAGCGCCTCCCCGCCTGGTGGTCTCCACCCGCCCCTATTGGACACCTTTACCCTGTTCAGAAGAAGAGAGAAGGTATCAATTGAAAAGCTTCATGTACTGTTGAACCGTTGAAACTGTGCTGTGTCTGATCCAGTGCTCAGCCGAAGTGAGCGTTCCGTCCAAAGTGTTCTTCCCGCCTGGTGGTCGCCACACGTCCCTATTGGAAGCCTTTACCCTGTTCAGAAGAAGAGAAGTGCTCAGCTGAAGTGGAAAAGCGTCCACACGTGGAAGCCTTTACCCTGTTCAGAAGAAGAGAAGGTATATCAGTTGAAAAGCTTCACATACTGTTGAACTGTTGAGACCTTGCTGTACTGTTCCAGTGCTCAGCTGAAGTGGAGCGTCCCGTCCAAAGCGTCCTTCCCGCCTGGTGGTCTCCACACGTCCCTGTTGGAAGCCTTTACCCTGTTCAGAAGAAGAGAGAGGTATATCAGTTGAATGTTCCATATACTGTTGGACAGTTAAACCTTGCTGTCTCGTTCTAGTGGCTCGCTTGCCCCCACATCCGAGTACCTCCCTCCGGAGTAACACCAGTGACTCGCTTCGCCTCCGCATCTGCATACTTACCTGGCGGCAAGAAGAAGATTTTAATTAGGACTTATCCAATTCACCAATCTTTTAATTTAATAAATAAACTGTATTATTTTATTCCCTTGTCTGTCTGGTCCTTGACACGTTCCTCGAGGTGGTTCCCCGGGTTTTTCAGGGGTGGGTGCAGTCTGGCTTGGCCCGCCCCGACCTGTGACAGATGTTCATGAAATTTTCGTCTGTTTTAGTCGAGCTAGAGATGCTGATGTTTGTCAATAGCGGTGTGTAAGATAAACAGATACTGCCTTTGTCAACAATTATAAATAAGATGTTTTTACTGTTACACACAGACATCAAAACTCAGCGTACAAATCTCAATAACGGTTACAATCAATACAACTTAAATGCTGCAGTGCATGCTGGGTAACAGAATAGCATCAAACTTAACAATAACACCCAGCATGCATTTGGTTATTTTGTGAGTTTTGTAAGATGAGTCTTAATATGTGTGAGAAATGTTTTCGGATGCTCTGATCAAATCTTTAAAATTGCATTTGATCTCTCTAGCTGCATTTTATTATAACTTATGACACTATTATTCATTTGTCTCGTACACCAAGTCTAATGCTTCTACTCAATAAAAAGACAGGACTGTGCATTGCTTTAACATGATGTATGTTTACAACACAGCTTTACACAAGCAGGGAAAACTGCTGCGCTGGACTTTAGTCCAAGGACCCAAATAAAACACTCATCACCATGATGGTGAATTTAAATGACTTGATCAATAAAACAACATCAGCAGCACTAAATACAACTAAAGCAACACTGATCATATTCAAAGAAGTCAAGAGTTTATTTAGTGACATGTACATATGTCTTTTATTAGCATATTTGATTGTGTATTTAAATGACATGAATCTGTGTGGCTACAGTCTTCTGTTCTTGTTCACTTCTTCAGTGGACTTTGATCTTGAACAGCAGGTGTTACCACTAAAGATCAATCATCACTAGGAAAGTCAACTCAATGCTTGGGAATGAATGTAAATGTAACACTCTCAGAGAATAATGGTGTCTTTGAGGTCATGTTGAATTATTAGTCTGGTTATCATTTTATAGAAAGCTTAATTTTAACATCATAGTACATCATAGTACATCATATACATATATAACTCAAAACACACAGTAATAGCAAGTCAAGAGCTGATCTAAAGCAAACACTCATCAACATAATGGAGACTTCAAATGACCAACCAGTCACATCTAAACCTCTAAACTGACAGTACAACAGTAAGATCACAGTTTGAGCTCACAGTGAGTTTGCTGTGAGGTTACATCTTGACCTCATCGTGAGCATTCTGAAAGCTGATGGTGACATCACATTGTTGACTGGGCTATTTAATAGAGACAACTGCATGGACACAATATGAAAAATCAACACACATTGAGGTCTGTATTACACTGGATGCCCTGAATATAAATACAATTGCATTGGTGGCTCCTGCAGATTTGCTTTAAGTAAAACATTCTGCTGCTTTCCATACTTGGGATCGTGCGTTGTGTGAGATCCTGACTGTCAGAGTCAATAATAGTTTTTGGGGAATTTAAATTGAATTAAAGGTTGGGCATATTTACATATCAGAATCATTGTCCCCACCTGCACTATACAAAGTCTGAGGTGACATGAGGTGAAAGTCTACAGTTTCAGACTGATTTATCAGTTTGAGCTTTCACCACGAAAACAATAATTAAACATGATTTAAAAAATCTCAAAGTTTCTGAAATATGTCAAAACATTGTGTATATTTCAATAATAATACTAAACAATACTTTTTATATATTTATAAATGATCGTGTTAAATGATTGGCAATTTCCAACTACAAGTGCAAACTCTGATAGCGTGCTCACACTGGGCATGGTTGCCCTGAACAGTGCCCGAAGGCTTTTACATCGACCATTGTTGTGAATGCTGGAGACGTTCACACTGATGCTAAGCTACAACGCTAAAGAAATTGGCCCTTGAGCAGTGAATTATCTGATCATTTCATGACAATACACATTGTGTGTATATCTAGTGAAAATATTGTTTTATTTAATTATATTATAACTGTAAGTGTTGTGTTATTGCGGTGATTCTGTGAGACGCCTTTACAAACTTTATATATTTATGTAACATATTTTTGATGTAAAAACGTTCAACAGATTAGGTTATAACATAATACAAACTATAACAAAGACATGTAAAAAGTAATAAATTGCTTTTTCCTAACAGTAACAGGTTGTGATTCGGAGGATCCCAGTGGCCATTTTTGGAATTGCGCAATGTAAGAAAACGAATTAAAGATGCCGTTCTTTGGCTGTTTTCGAGGCTTTGATGATGTTTTTTCAGTGTTTAACAATGGATGTTCATGTTTCTAGTTTCAAAAAACGCTTTATCTTTCACATATTTCAAGTCTATTGTTCACCGCTGTCCCTCTTCTCACAAAACAATTGGATATTTTCCGGTTTCTATAAAGTCCCTCCTTCCGAAACGCTGTGATTGGTAAAGCTGACCCAGTCTGTCGTGATTGGTTCCCCGCTTACAGCGTGTGTCTTTAGATGTCCCAACCACACCATGTAATAGCAAATTTTGTATGTTTTTGTATGTTACTCGGGTCTTCTTTCCATTTAAAGAGACTACTTAAAGTATCAAAAATCTATTAAATATACACACAAAAAACAAATGGTGCTATATAGCACTAAAAGTGGTTCTTTGGCTCGTAATCATAGGGGAACCATTTTTAGTGCTATATAGCACCTATTTTAAAAGGTGCTATATGGCACCTTTGTCAAATGGTGCTATATAGAACCATTAAAGGTGCCATATAGAACTTTATAACTTAATGGTTTATATGGTGCTCAAAAGAACCAACAATGGTTCTCTGGATCATAATCATAGGAGAACTTCTTTAGTACTATGGCACCTACTTATAAAGAAGCTTTAGCACGTTTATCAAAAGGTGCTATGTAGAACCATAACACGTGTCATATATTGTTTAAATTGATCTAGAAGGGCTCATTTTATTTCAGATACTACCATGGACAAGTTAAAATGCTTTAATAAATGACACTTATTTAAAAAAATGAATATTTAATCGTACAACATAAATTTAAAGGTTTTTAAATCGATGGTGTTTTATGTATTTAAGCAGCAAATAAAATAAATGATGACAAGAAGGGAATAAATATAGGCAATACAAAATTTGAATAGAACTACTCTTTTATATTCATACAAATTGATACAACAAGGTTTATACACACATACTGTAACCCTGTAAGCTCTTTTTGGCCTACTGGCTTGAGGCTACATTTGCTCTTAATTTGAAAAATCTAAATTCTTTTTAACATTAGCCACAGATACTACCATGGACAAGTTGTGCTTCTTGAATTCTTTTGAACAATAAATAAATGAGTGAAATGACAAGACATGTATCATACACAACCAATTGCAAACAGACATATACATGGAAACTTGAACTAGAACTGGAAGAAGCCAAAAGATGCAGAAAGAAATAATATTGACCCCTAAATCTACTCACAGATTGAGTTGTACACCCTTTTTACAGTGACAGGAAGTCCAGCTGGATCCTTCAATTTTAAAACACACAATCCAAAAAGATCAGTGTCTTTTTTAGTCCTTTAGGATACTGGATTCCAAATGCAAAATCCACACACAGGGGGAGGCCCAGTGCCATCGAGATGTCCTCACTTTCCTCTGTAATTAAATTAAAAAAAAAGCAGGAAGACTATCTAAGCAGTGCAGATTTAATTACCTTCTTTTAGTCTGCCATCTACACAGTCCTCAATTTTGCGCCTGAATCTCTCTTTCAGGGGACTCCGTGAAACTTCAAGGACTCGAGGTGCCATTACAGACAGCTGCGCAAGAAGTTGTTGGTCCACATCAACAGATGTGTGGTCTCTCATAATCCAAAGTAGCTTCCGATTGAGTAAAAAAGACATGTATTAAAATATAGCCATAACTCAATTAAAGGAGCCAATTAACATACTACTGTTCTTACTATTTTGGCCAGTCTAAAACACGGGAACTCCGAGAGAGTCTCCTCTGTGCTGTGGTTGGACACAAAATTTCTTTGGTAGCATTTAATCGGTGCCAACTTTTCTTTTAGGAGCTCTATATTTGGTCGAAGCTTCTCAGTTTCCACCTTCATTGCTCGCAGATGTTCCCTGATGCTTCGTTCATCTTCTCCAGCATCTACCTATTAAGGGTAGTTAAATTGTCATAAATGAGGGTTGTCAATAAAATGTAACAAATAAGTGTCAATACTAAAGTGATCAATGACATTATAACCTGTTCCAGTCAACTATGCCATGTTATGTTTAAATAAGGCACAATACTAGAGTATAATACTACTTTAAAGATTTATTTTAAAAATATGAAAAAAAATTGCAAAATTTAGAATTTTGACTAGAACTGAATATGAGTATTTTACTGTGGTGCGTGGATTTGTTTCAGTCGTCTGAAGAGGCCGCTTCCTCCCTGCCCATCTCTCTTTAATGCGCTGTATTTCAGAGTTGGCAACAAGTGGCTTCCTTTCTTTTTTGAACTTATTTCTCAGTGATTCAAGCAGGGAATCCTTGAAAAAAAGGGTACAATTGTTTTTAGTTTTAATTAAACATTTACCTTAATGCTAACGAAGTCAACCACATCAAAAGCAAGATTATATTGTTGTATTCACTTTTTGCCCATTTACATTTTGAGTACACACAGTGTATGTTTTTGAAGAGTTTGACTACATGTAAAACCCTTTTTAGAATGTACTTAAAGTGATTTTGAAGAATGTTGTTAACTGGCACCCATTCACTTGCATTGGTTTTGTGTCTATACAATAGAAGTGAATGAGTGGCACTGCTGTTTGGTTACTAACATTTTTCTAAATATGAAGAGTTTGGTTGCAAAACACTAAAAATCATGTATAAATCAAACTGCAGTTGGTTAGTTTTGGATTTATACCGTTTTGAAACTAAACTATTCATATGTTATTTTGTGTTCTACAGAAGAAAGAACAGCATACATGTGTGATACAAAACAATTTTGGGGAGTGAACTATAATTTTTACACCTATAAAAATACAGCACCCTTTATCTCAAAATATTTATTATTTATTTATACAATTTAATTGACCATATGAAGTCATTTTGATAATCAATATAGCAAGGAAACAATGTTAATACAAATGAAAACTTACATATCCTGAACCAATACTTTCTCTAAGGAATGGGTAGTCCGTGATCAAAGTCGACAGAAGTTCAATATACTGAAGATGAGTTGGGTACCTAACAGAAAAATCAGAACAGAAAAGCAAACTGGTGTTAGTGTACACACAACTGTGCTACCACCAAAAACAAAAGGAAAAATGTCAGATTTTTATTTGTTACATTATGACCCTCTTGGTTATGTACTTCTTAAAATAATTATGTATTGATGTATGGTATTGATTGCAGTCCAAAAAGTTTTAATCAAACTAGAAAGACACACGTAGTAGCAACTTACATTGTTTTCATACTAAGTTGGTCAAACAGAGTTTGAATCAATAGAGTCCGCAGTTTTGTTTTACTAGCACTTTTCAGATCAGAATCTCTTCTTTCTATGGCCATCCTCAGCAACGCTGGAATCATTAAAGAGGTATGTGGATCAGACTGAGCTTGACTGGGGAGATTATTGCTTTCTGAAGGGTGCTCTCTATGGAGAAAAAAATAAATAGAGAATTGGCCATCAAAAATAGAATAAAAATAAATTTAGCAAATTAACAGTTAGAAAAACACTTGTACACAATGTAACAGAGTGGACACAATGCTGTGTGTTGATGGGATACCACTCTGATTACCTCCTCATTGGTGGGCTTTTAAGTATTTCCAACTGGGCCAAAAACAGAGTCTGCTTGCGAATTACTGGAAAAAGCCTCTCAGACATCCTCTCTGAAATAACAGCAAGAGTGGCTCCATCTTTCATGTTCTGGGGATAAGAAAGCATTTAATAAAAAGTTAAATGAATCATAAACAGCAAGCATTGTTATGTATTTACCTATTAAACATTGCACTGTGATTGGCTGAGCTACATTCTAAGGAATGGATAAATCGTGAGATACAGTTTTTCTGTAGATCCATTTAGAGCTAAATTACTGATGTTACCCCTAGTTAAAAATAAATACACTTAATTGTATTTAAAATACATTTATTTCATGCTAAGTATACTGTAAATACATTTTATTCTTATGCACTTAATAAAGTACACTGCGATTGTATTCGTGGTGTACTAAATTGGTACACTTAAAGTCTGCTAAATTGGAACAACTAATTTTGTACTCAATATACTTTAATTGTTCAGAAATAGTGTGGAAGTCCAACTAAAGATATATTTAATGTATTTAATAGTGTTAAAGTGGAACTATTGCAAGTATACTTCTGGTATACTTTAAATATCTTGCATCGAAAGACTGATTTTATACAAATTCATTTAATTCTTATAAAAAGTGACATTAAAACACATTTTTATTAAAACACAGGCTTCATTTAAATAAATGTGCATTGTGTATAAGTAGTACTTCAAATAAAGTTTAATTATAATTTTATATCAGTTAGTTGTCTCAGTAGATATGTTAATACATTTACACTATACTTAGTATGAAAAAAACATTTTTTAAAATGAATTGATTTTTACTAGGGACATGATCTAGGTTGAGCGGTATTAGTTAATCACAGAGTAAAGCATACTGCATCAATAACACCGAGATTCATTTATTTTTCATTACTGCAATTAAACACATCACATCTAAATGTAAAATAATTTGAAGCTGAAAATAACTTATATCTCACAGGCCGATGAAGCAGTGTGATGTACAGGTTGTCCTCTTGATCTGTGTCTGCATCAAGTGCATGGAAGTCAGTTTCCTCTCCAGGTGTGATAGCCACCCACTGACTTGTTGATTGGACACCATAGGCATGCAGATGCTCAGAAAAGCACCAAGTTTTGTAGAGTCTTCCGCACAATTTCCACTGACTGTTGTACTTAACAATATGTATAACTTTCAAAATAACTGGGATTTCCTCAGTATGGACAAGGTCAAGAATCAAGAAGTCTCCAGTGGTGTATTTGACTCTGTCATACACCAATTGTTTGGTTTTCCAAAGTGTTTTCCCCAGTTCATCTGTGTTCTCTGCAATAATTTCTCTAAGCTCAGAGGGTAGTGCATGCAAAGGTATCTCTATTAAAGAGTACGGGACATCTTCCGAGTAATGGTTTCCAGTCGATTGTGCTTCCCAACACTGGCGCATTTGATAGCGCTTTGCCAGAGTCTTTGCAATATTCTGGTAATTGTTTGTAACAGATGAAACACGTTTAAAGTACTGGTGTTTGGCATCATACCTGAGACACCAATGTGCTATCAGTGGACCATGCTGTTTGATTAATCGAGGATAATGAACCAGAAAGTGAATCTTTGGAGTAAAGTTGTCAGGGAAAAGCCTTTGAAAACTCTTCAGAAATTCTGCCAGTACTATGTCACATATAGATCGAAATAGCAAATAGAGAGCCCAGTAAGTGTTTTCGTGAGGGACGAAACTTCCAATCAAAAAGCGTAAGAGTCGGAAGAGGGTCAGTCTTTCAACTGCTTTTCCTGGGATGACACCTTGGTGCAGAGCAGATGGCTTCAGCAAAACAGGACGATGAGTAATATCGTTTTGTCCAAAGGGAAATTGTTGTAGATGATCATTAAACTGCTCCAATGTAACCAGTCTTTCACAATTAAGCTTGCGCAAGACTAATTTTAGAACCTGGGGAATGACCCCTTCGAGAATAGCATGCATCAAGTCAGGCGGAAAGGATTCAGTAACCTGAAAATGAGGCAGTTCATCAAAAGGGCAATGTCCAGTAACACCATATAAGGATTTACCATCTGTCACTTGTAAATGTCTACGGTGTGTATCAGGAGTCCGGAGAACACACTCACTTTCCTCAGTTTTGTTACCAATGTCACGGTGGTGGCACAAACAGAAACGACAGATCCGTCCTTGACTAAAGCAAGTATTGAAACCAGCCAAAGAATAGGCTGATAAATTGTCAGAACAAATGGAAATCACAGAGCCTTTGAAAACGCTGGTCTGGTCTTCACTGTCAACTGATATGCCATTGCACTGAAGTTCACAAAGGTCACGAAGAAGAGGTTGCAAAATGTTCTCATAGCCATACTTTTGAAGCAATCGATTTCTCACAAGTACAGCCACATGGATATTTTTAAGACTGGAACGATACTTCAGAGGAATGTTTCCAAGAACAAAGTAGACACATGAAATTTTGTGGATCTGCTTTTTGGATCCTAAACAATTTAAAACTTCAAATTCATCGGTATACAACTGGAGCCTCAGCTGTGTCTCAGAGCCATCAAAAAAGCCATGCTGCTGAAAAATTAATCCATCTGTGAAGTCTTTAAGTGTTTCTCCATCAAAAACTATGTCTTTCACAACATAATGAAGAACATCATGGCTTTTAAGAATGTTTTTTAAAACTTCCAAAATGGGAATGTACTGGAAAGTCTCTTTCTTCCTGTCGAGTCATATCCGAGTAAATACTCGACTGGTTCAATTAACCCGAACTCTCTAATACAGTGCTTTTCAAACTGGTAGTCTGACACAGTAGCATCCAAACATTTCCCCAAGAGGCTGTCTTCAACCAAGGACTTTAAGTTGGAATGATTTTCAAGATTGATATTTGTTTCTTCAAGACAGAACTTTAGAAGGTCCCTACACTGTTCATTAAAAAGTTCAATGTTTTCACATCATGTGTAATAGTATGCCGAACAGTTTTGGGGAGGATGTGCTTTTCTTGAAGTTTTAAAGAAAACAATGCAAAATGTCTCTCAACTAGTGATCTGAACTCGCATATTTTTTCAGAAAAATAGATATTTGGTTCTTCAGAATCAAAAGTCTCCTCCAAATCATTAAAAGTAGTTAAGGTGCCTGGAGCCTCCTGACTTTTCTCAGAATCCTCTATTTCTCTCAAGATTTTATGAGTCCGAAAAACATGGATACGTAAGGAACTTACTCTTTTGTACCTTTTTTGGCAGCCACTGTGTCCACATACAACAAAGAAATGTGGCTCACTTTCATGGAAATACTGCAGGTGTCTGAGGTATTTGTTGTAAGTGAATGTTCTTACATGGCAGTTAGGGCACTGGTACATCAATTGCAGAATACTTGAACCTTACCCAAAAAAGTTTCACAGAATTCCTCCAATTCAATATCTTTTAGCCACTGGCAAACTTGAACAGAAGTCCAACTCATAAAGTCTGTCATAGTCTAAAGAGAAAGATAAAATAAAGGTGAATGTTAGCCTATAACATTATCTGCTATTATGCCTACATGAAAACGTCTCGGTTACGTATGTAACCTCGGTTCCCTGATGGAGGGAATGAGACGTTTGTTGAGAGATGACTGGGGTTTGATCTTGAGAACCTATCATCTACGAGAGGAATTTCTAAACGCCAATAGGATTGGCGAATGGCCCGCACACGCCAGTCTCCGCCCCGTGCATACGGATATAAAAGGAAGATGGCGGCGGTCATTCACTCACCTTTGTGCTGAGGAACCTGAGAGAGAGTTTCTCGGTCACTGCAGCGGGTCGGCGCAGTGATGTGGCATGAAGACACAACGTCTCGTTCCCTCCATCAGGGAACCGAGGTTGCATACGTAACCGAGACGTTCCCCTTCAGTCGGTCTCTCGACGTTGTGTGAGAGACGACTGGGGAAGTATCTACACACGCCACGGCACTACGCCGCATTACGATCTCCAGCGGAGCGACAGTGACTGGCCTTGCGAGTCAAGACTGAGCGCTATCGCGAGATGTAATCTTCCAGTGGATTCAGTATCAGACATACTAAGAAGCTTCTACTGACGGTCGTCACGGAAGGTGGCGTTACCCCTGTAACGAGGTCCCTTCCGGGCCGCACTGGGAAAAACACTACTCTCTCTAGAAGAGTGTGTTGCGGAGCCCACATCCTGCCATGTGGGGAGGTACATGTGGAGGTATAAGGCATGGTCTTCTCATGGGGAGAGCGCATGCAGGAAAGTGTCAACCCGACTCGGGGGACAATAAACCCGGTGGAGAGCCACCGGCAGGGAGATCACCAATTCGCCTATAGGGGAATACGTGAGAATTTACATACGGGACTACCTACGAGGGAGTCACTACGTATGGGGCATTAGTCCAAGTATAGGGGTCCGCCTGAATAGGGGTGACTCTACCAGTACTGGACATGGTTCCAACAGATCGCTCCGCCCGATCTATTACCAAATGCCATGCTTAACGATGGATGGAAGCCCATACTTCACCTTAAGGGGGGAATAGTAGGGAGGCTGATAGCACACGCAACTCACCTGAAAAGGGGAGAAGGCGTTTTCGCAGGCGTACATCCAGGCCAGATGCCGGCCTCTATCCTTACCGGACGTGGGCTGACACCTGTTCCACTCAGAGGTTGCAAACCTCATGAAGGTACTGGGCGTAGCCCAACCCGCAGCACTGCATATGTCTGCTAGAGTGGCGCCCCTGGTCAATGTCCACGAGGAGGCCACACTCCGTGAGGAGTGGCTCTCACTACAAGTAGGCCTTGACCGGAGGATTGGTACGCCAAATGGCATTCGCAATCCAGCGCGCCAACCCTGTTGGAGACAGTCCTCCCCTGGGCTGTCTCTGGAACAGACAACGGCTGCTCAGAGCTCTAAGGGCTCTGTGTGCGGTCATGAAACCACGCGGTATGCGCGTAGGACACAGCACGTAGATGTTGGGTCTTTCTCCCGGAGGGGAGCGCCTGCAGGCTCACCATCTGACGGAATAATGATGGGAACCTTGGGCACGTAACTGGGCCTGGGTCTCAGGATCACGTGAGAGGATCCTCTTGATGGAGCGAGCGCCGTCAGGAGCGCAGTCTTCATCGTACCCGAGGAAGAGAGGCGTCTCCGAGGGGCTCGAACGCTCAAGTGGGTGTGCGAGGTGGATTTACCGTCCTCGCACCTAGAGGAACTAGTGACCAGGTCGAGCTGACCGAGAAACTTACCCTCCACATGATAGTGCTGAGCGGCTAAGCGGCTACACACACTTCCATGTGGACGAGGAGAGGTTACTCTCTAGTCTCTGTTGTAAAAATGTCAACACTAACCTGATCGGCAACTCCGTGGGTTCTCTCCTTGGGAGGAACACCCGGATGAGAGGAGACGCCACTCGTAAGCCATAAGCTGCATGGCGGGGGCTCTAGCCAGCTGGATGGTCTTATGGACCATCGGCGGCAAGCCGCTTAAACTCTCCTCGTCCCGTCCAAGGACCAGGCATGGAGGATCCAGAGGCCTGGAAAGGGGGCCACACCGTGCCCTTCCCCTGCGGAAGACCGTCAGGGGAATCGGTCAGGGGGGGGCTGTCATCAGACCACCAGGTCTGGGAACCAAGTCTGGTTGGGCCATGACGGCGCAACTCGCAGGACTTGATGCCGCTCCTCCCTGACCCTGTGCAGGGAGGCTCACTGGGGGGGAGGTCTCCTCTTGTCCCGCGGTCAGCTGTGCGCTAGGGTGTCTCTGCCGAGGGAACCCTCGGTCAGGGAGGCCCAAGCGAGGATGGGTGGGGTTCAGGCAGTCTCCCATCAAGCCGAACTGCGCGGAGATGGAGTCGCCATTCTCCACGGGGAGTTCCCTGCTGAGAGAGCGCATAGGCTGTCCGGTGCAGGTTCTCCAGCATGAATGTGCTTGCAGAGACTTGATGACTCCACAGGGGGAGGCGTCAGGCGGGTTGCGACTTTCGCCGTGAGCATGTGCCGCCCTCGATTGAGTTCGCCACGGCAAAATGTGCTGTCCGACCAGACTAGCACATAAGTCCTGCACTAGGGGCAAAAGCCTCCTCAGTGCCAGAGGACAGTCAACAACTCCAGGCACAATATGCCGTCACAGTTGGGACCCGTCCAGTCCGCTACTGCGTGTCCGCTACTGAGGGTGCACCGGCACTGAGGCGTACCGTCATCCGCCTAGCGTCGGGGTGATCCCGGAACCGACTCTGAAGCCAGTGCTGAAGCGGTCACATGGACATCAACCCGAGCGAGGTACCCCTGCCGAGGATGTCACATGCCCCAGGAGCCTCCGAAGTGTTTCGGTAGGACCGCTGGACCCTACCTGATCCGTGCCAGGTAGTGCAGCACTGACTGTGCGCGCTCGCAGTGAGCCGCTGATATCCAGACAGAGTCTAGTTCCATACCGAGAGAAGAGGTGCTCAGCGTTAGGGTGAGCAGGCTCTTATCCCAGTTGACCTGAGGCCCGAGACGGTCTAGGTGCCGAAGCAAGAGGGCCCTCGCGTACCCAACATCTCACGAGTGTGCCTATGGCAACAGTCGTCGAGACAGTTGAGAATTTGCACGCCTGTACCTGGAGGGGACAAGACGGCCTCACTGAGTTTATACAAACCCGAGGAGGCAGGGCCAGACCGAAGGGTTGGATGCTGTATTGCCACGCTCTTCCCTTCGAGCACGAACCGCATAACGGTCGGTGTCGAGGGAGGATGACATATGCATCCTTCAGGTCGATTGCCACGAACCAATCCTGGTGACGAATTGAAGCCAAGATGTGCACCTGCATCAAGATCCTAAACTGCAGCCGGAGGTGCCTGTTTAGGAGATGCAGATCCAAGATGGGGCGCTGCCCCGCCCCCCTTTTTTCAGTCACTATGAAGTATGGGTGTAACCCCAAGGACATCTCGGTTATCGGGACGGAATCGACCATATGTTCGCCGGCGGGGCGGCGACCTCCTCCCGAAGTGCGGGGGCATTCCCTCCTCGCACCGAGGTGAACGGAATGCCCCGAGACTTCAGTGGGCGCATGGCGAAATCGTATAACCAAGATGGATCGTCCTCTCCAGCACCGTGACGGGCTGATGCACCGTGACAACGGGGTCAGAGGGGCGATCTCCTTCACCATACCTGGGAGTGCTGGTTCTATGGCTGATAGAACGGTCACCTCGCACCATGGGGGAGGTTGACGGTTCTGCTGACTTACCTGCTTTGTGGCGCTGGTCGACCAACGTCACGTGGAGGTTGTGTTCGGCCCAGCTATCCATCCTCACCACCGTCTGCTTGAGGGTGCTGTGGAGGAAGGGAACCCAGGGAAGACTCTCTTAATGAGGAGGTGGGTGCTGGGCCCTAGGAAAGGCCCGGACTTGATGGAGACGCAGCAGGTAGCGTCTCGCCCCGACCCCGCGAAGAATGGCAGAGTCGGACCCAATTTTCCCGGGTTCGTCCCGTCAGGGCCGCTTGGGGTCCTCCCTTGCTGACCAGAGGCACCACTGCGGAGGGGCGGGGCTGTCGGGAAGCAGGCTGCGCTCGGGGACGTGACGACCTGTGGGTGGTCATGCCGCGGCGAGGCAATATCTGCGGTATTGCCCTAGTCTGCTTCTGCCCCGCGGAGAACTAATGACGTCCTCCATGGTGTCTCCAAACAGCCCGGCTTGCGAGATAACGTCCAGAAGTTCCGCCTTCTGGACGTTACCCATCTGTGCAAGGCTTAGCCACAGATACCTTCCTTAGGCCACCATAGTGGGCATCGACCGACCCAGTGCCCCTGCCATGGCCCCTGCCATGGCCCCTTCCATGGCCCTTTTCGCCCCGCCCCCAGAAACCGTTCGTTCCGCCGCGAGCGCTTCAGGGAGGGCCGCCCGGGTTAGCACGGCCGACATCTCCGCGTCGGTTCCCATCACGAGCTCTACCGCTTGTGGGCGGGAGCTCGGAGAGATCGTCCGCGTCAGATGCCAGTAGGCAGCTGTCCGATGCCGCGACAGAGATTTCGTCCTCCTCCCGTTTACGAGCCTTCCCGCTATAGAACGGTCAACCGCCGGAGCCGGAGCTGGCGGAGCGACATCCATAGAGATCCCCATATCACCCCCGCTGCTCGTCAAGGCAGTCGACCTCGCCGAAGCGGCAGTCAGACAAGCGAGCGGGTTGGTGGCAACAGTCCCGAAGAACGTCGCCAGCCGTGACCGCAACACCTTGATAGACATGTCCTCGCAGACAGAACATATCATATCAACGACACCGGCTTCAGCATGCTTGTTGCCCAAACATGTGATGCAGTTTCATGGCCGTCTGACTCGGGGATGAGTCTGCCGCACCTAAGGACACAGCTGCGAGACATGCTCAACAGCTGGAGAAATATGCTCTTTTAGAATAGGCTCTGTGGTAACTTGCCGAAATGTCGAGTGGAAGGTTGTCACGAGAAGGGATCCGCTGCTTCCGCGTCGCACCGGCAGGAGAAGAAACACTCTCGAAGATAATAACATGCAACATAAATTGCACTAGTTCCGAAGAACAAAAGGTGAGTGAATAACCGCCACCATCTTCCTTTTATACCCGTATGCACGGGGCGGAGACAGGTGTGGGCGGGCCATTCGCCAATCCTATTGGCGTTTAGAAATTCCTCTCAGAGATGATAGGTTCTCAAGATCAAACCCCAGTCGTCTCTCAACACAACGTCGAGAGACCGACTGAAGGGGAACCTGAATTACTCATATCTGCTAGAACAGTAGTTTTACTCAATTTGAACTGAACAGCTACTGTAATTCAGTTAAATGAACACAAGGCCATTAAAAATCTTACATCCAATTCATTAACACTTAAACAACAGTATTGCTTACTGTACATACAAAATACAGATACAAAAAAATATACACGTCATTAAGAAACCAATGATATTTCTTCACTGTTTGTAAAGCAAAAATATCCCTAAACGTAACTTATCTCTGTTACGTTAACTGAACCCTGTTTTTTTAGTCTCGAGGTTAACGTAAACGTTATGTGTCTCAAGCTTTGCCGGTTGGAAAAAATGCGCTTCAGTTTTTTGTTAAAAACTAGCAATTGCAGCTGGTTCGACTTTGTTGGTGTTTTTTGAGCGTCAATGGGATGGTATTCGCATATTAAAGAAAACTCAATCTGCAATTTAGCGTTACCTTACACGGTTGGTTTGGCTTGGTCACAAAACGCTATAAGTTAAAGTTACGTTTGCAAATACAAATGAAAAATGTCCCCTGTTTATAATTACACAAAACATTTTGTAAAGAGCCTATTTCTGTGGCACTGTTACTCACCTCGATAAATATTTGCTTCTTTTCCGTCTGAATCCTGGTCCAACGACGAAGTTTTCTCCTCAGGAAGCTTTAAACTCGCGCTTGCATGGTGCGTGCACCTGATTGGTGAATGGTTGCTAGGTTACGTGACGTGCTCTGGTCAAAGGTAGTTCTGAGCAGGTCCAGCTCAGGTTTTAAGCGATTTAAGTGCTTGTTCATGGTGGAATTTTATAATATATGTAAATAAGATTAAAACGGGTACGGTCAATACCTTTTCTATATGAAAATTGAAATTGATCTATATACGTAAAATATCATTTAAAACAATGGTGTGATAAAGTGGAAAACACTTCCAACTCAGTTTTGTGGGCATAACAAGACTATAGTTATTGAGAATATTGACAATGCTTTTGATAATTTATCTGACTATTGCCTATTTATAATTTGTCATATTTTGCTATTCACCCAGTATGTGACACACTAAAGACATTGGAAATTAGTAGTCTACTTGAATGCAGTTTCCTACAGGAAGGCCAGGGCATTGAGATCATAGTAAATGATTAAAAATGTCATTACATAAGCTTAAATCACAAAACATTAATATATAATATTTCACTAAATAACACAAAGCAAAGTTAATATATGAGAAAAAGGCAAAATTGAGATTGTGATATAATTTCGGTGACTTCGCACACGCATATGAAGTCTCTTACCCATTTACATTCATTCAAAGACTACAGCCGTTCACCATGTTTCAGCTTTCTCTCATCCTCCTTTCTCCTTCCACATAATTTAAGCTACGACTAACAGCTCTCACAACCCAGAATTATCTTGTTGTTTTTAATCCTTTCCCCAACTAAAGAGACTAAGAGAGTTGAGATCCTAAATAACTATATAGCCTACTGAGGGGTTAACGGGTTACTTGTAATGCAGTGGTGCTATATAGCACCTTAACAACCCCAAAGAACCAATGAAGAACCGCTGAAGAACCATACAGGTGCTTAACTGGTTCTTCCAACCCTCCATTATGGGCAACATGCCTGTGATTTTTTTATCTCTGCAAAGACAAACTAAACTTTTACACTTTATTTACTAGCTGACAATAACAATAAAGTTTTTAAACTCTTATTTTATTAGCATAATATATGACATATGGACATATATGTAAGGGATAATCCACTGTAAAAGCTGTGGGTTATCCCGCTTATACCATGGTCATTTGCCAAGTTCAAGCTTTTATTGATGTTTACAGTGTAATTTTAGATCAAACAGGTGAAAATGACAGTTGTTTCCTCAGTTCATTTCAAATGTAATCAAACTGAGTGGAGCTATCCGTGCGTTAAAGGGTTTTAATGCACACCTTCCAGCCAATCAGAATCCAGTATTCAAACAGTCCATGGTATAGACCCCTTTTGCGCCGACATCACAGAATTAGCTGAAGGCAAAACAAGGGGAAAACTGGAGGCCATTACAAACCAGCACAGAATCGGCTACATAATGAATTTAAAATATCATCTTGCTGTGTTGCTAAGTGCCAGAATCGACAGATTACAGACTCGAATCTGATACCTGCTGCAATTGCCAGAAAAAACGACGACAGTTGTCATTAAACAAAATCAATCTAGCGGACCAGTATATCACTTAAACCAGTATATCACTTCTTTTGTTGGTATGGATTATGGTTTGGGTGTGTGTCTAAAACCTCTCATGTTTGCCCACCTAATCACAACACAGGGAACACATTTATTTTCACGTATCAGCGCACATATAAATAACTTTGTTAGCCAACAACTGGAGACTAAATAAAGGAAACTTTTTGCCGTTACTGTTTCTACAGTTCTCATGAGTGCATTAGTAGAACTGGGAAGAGAATTTCATGTTATGTGTCAGGTGTGTCAAGTAGTTGCATTTGCTACCGTTTGCCACTGTGAGTACATATAAGCATCTAAACATATATACAGTCTCAGTTTCAATTTACTAGACACGCTTGGTTTCTTTATCTGGTATGTGTGGATGTCAGACCACTTAACTGGTATAGAAGGTAGTCCTGACAGTTCATCCGTCTATTGAGTGAATGTGTACAGGTCGGCCAATCTGTTTCCTTCTGTTAAACTTCACATTTTCAACAACAGTCACAGTCAGGGTTGCCAGATCCAAGAACTATTTTCAGACCAATGACTCCTCAAAACCCGCCCAAAAGGAATGAAAACTGGCCCAATTATTTTCCGGTGCACTCAAAAAATGATTCAAGCCCGTCTTTCATAAGAAACATTAAAATGATGTTGACTTCATTAAAAAAATAAAATGTATAGCAATACATGAAAATATTTCTTTATTCTGACACAAAATGAACAGGACAACAGGGGTGTATTCCAGAAAGCTGGTTATGTGACATACTCGGGTAAGTTTAAGGGTTAGTCAGGGGTTGTCTGCGCATGTGTGCGTTTTTGATGAGCGTCAAGTGGGTGTGAAAGCACAGATTATGTATAATATATTATAATTTTACAGCAATATTACAATTACATTTCCAATCTCACCCATCGCAATTCAGCAATCACAACTCATTTTTTATGAACTTTATTATTTAACCTTTTAAAATGAAATAATCTTTAAATAAAATAATGTAAACTGTTATTGTTCAACTTGTATGTATTTATATTAAATACTGTATAAACTTTGAATTATGTTTATTAAAACATCTCCAAATATCACTGGATAAATATTCACATCTTACAATTTCCAACAGTTAAAGGATGTTAATAGTGAAGTATTTTAACTCCAGAGGAATGCATCATAACTCTTGTCCACTTATTATGCAATATTTGATGCATTGGGTGAAAGATATTTGTGTCTAATGGTTAGAGAGCCAGATTTAAAACTCGGTTGGGTTGCAAGTTCAAGTTCGAATCCAAGGCTGGCAGCTTACCAAGGCTTTATTAGGTGACCCCCCCAATGGGATCACCTATGGCATACTGTTCACATATTTAAATTCTTGTTATAATTTTACATCCATTTACATAAAAATAAAATAGACTTTAGATTTTTATACTGACTGTATTCCTTAAAACTGTCTTTCTGATCCTCAGCCTCCTCCTACAGTTTAGTATTGAAAGGCCTTTCTCCAGATTACACTTAGCCTTTCAGGATCGGCGTTTCCAGCTCTTTTAACATATGGAAAGCCACGGCCTTTTAGCAAACAACGTCAAAAGGAACTAAATGTATGTGTATTTGAAAGGGATATATAAAGGCTACATGATATATTGTGACTGGGCCTAACATTTCAAACCTCTACCTCTGTCCAAACCTTCATCCTCTGCTGTACATTAATTATCATTCATAGTGTAGTGTACTGAAAAACATTACACATTTCTTTTTCCAAATGATGACCAATGTAGTAGTTTCTAGAATTAAAAGAGTCTCTGTTAATATGACTACATCAGCAACTGTTGCAGATAAAGCTGATCAGTGTTGGGTAAGTTACTCTGAAAAAGTAATTAATTACTAGTTACATATTCAACAGTGTAATTAGATTACTGTACAAATGACTCTCTCCAAAAAGTATTTAATTACTTATTACTAATTACTTTCTATATCCTATATCAACCTTGATTAGTTAAATGATTCAAGGATAGACATGAAACGGCTCTTTTAATTCATTCAAATCAATAATATAAAACTACATAAAGTAGTATTATTAACTGACCAAATTATAACAAATGTGAGAATAATACATTAAAGTATGGATTTTAAAGTTAGACTTTGAATTTTGATGTCAATTCCATGTTTGCACACACAAATATTACACAAAGTATTTAGTTTAATTACATCAGAAGTAACTGTAATTAAATTACAGGAAAACATAGAGTAATCCCTTACTTTACTTTTTCAAAGGAAAGTAATTTAATTACAGTAACTAGTTACTTAGTAACTAGTTACACCCAACACTGAAGCTGATACAAGGCAAAGTCCGTTTTCAGAAAACCAAATCAAGGTCGATTTTAAGGAACATACAGAGAAGGAACAAAAAAGAGGTTTTATACTGCCTACAAAATGAGAAATGTGGTTAAATACATATACATAAAACAATTTGGGTAAAATACCATGGACACGTTCAAATAACAGTTACAAACATCTCAACAAATCTACACTTTATGTAACAAAGATAGCCATGATGAGTATATATTTTAAACATTATAGTATAAAAATACTGCATGAATACCTCCATTTTATTCAGAAGAATAAACACATAACTTAAACTTTGTATCTGTATGAATGTATGCATGTGTGTGTAAATGTGTGGTTATACACAAAAGTCCAACAAGCAAAAATAACTGTGTGGTCATTCCGTGACCATTACAAACACTTATTTATTTTCGATAAATAAACTTGAATAATAAATGTACATTTTAGAACAATTAACTGTTCTATTATTTTAATATATCCCCCTGAAAATAATCACTTCAATGATTTTTTAAGATTTTTTTAAAGTGAATATAGCTCTTTATTTTTGTGATATTTACTAAGCACTGAATCATTTTTTAGAGATATGGTTACTACTCTGCTTGGTTTTCATATCTCAAAATACAGCAATTAGCATAAATTATATTAAGGTTCATGTTAATGTTAGAATGAAAATGGTGCATTTAAAGTCACCATTATAGTGAGCAATGTTTCCTTTAGTTGAATACTGCCAATGTCATTATCTCTATAAATGTTTTCTTCTCTCTTTTTCCATTTCATCTGTTGTGTGCGGCAGTATGAACATTGAGGGAACACAGCAGTGATAAAGACTCATTTTGGTGTTTCTCTGCTTTAGCATTATTAACCAGTAGATGGCGACATCATCTTATTTTACACATCAAACAGCAATACCACTTTTTTTACTCATTTATATCTTTGGTGTTTAACGTGTCTTATAATGTGTTTTTTCAGTTAAACATTTGTTTTGTTTGATGAAAGTGAATGTAGTTTAGCCGGATGTTGTTTCTGTATTGATAAATGCTGCAATATGAAGACAAGTTTCCAGCACCAGCTCTGAAATTCATTGATTTTAAGTAACAAAGCTCTATGTAAGGCAATAAATTACAGAAATAAAAATATGTGAGAACTACCTGAATGTGAATATCAACACAAACTGTTAACTTTACAGTTAAGCATATAATCTGCATACTACAGTATTTTAACAGAAAAAAACCAACATGTTTTATCATAGATGCATATTTGATAAGTGTTCAGTTTTCATTCACTGCAAATTATTCTTTATCATTGCACTTTTATTTATAGCTGAACCTTATAATTGATTAAATAAAACGATTGCTCATAAACAACAAATCATTTGTATGCTTTCTCTGATCATTTGTTAAGCTTTAGTTTACAGGTCTTTAAAAATCAACAGAATGAAATCATGGCACTAAAATCAAGCAGAATAAATGAAACTATAATTCACACATCAGTAAATTAACATTATAAGATTTCTAAAGGAAAGTTCAAGTTTTAATTAATTACTAACCCAGTTTATGATTCATTCATGTAGCAGTAGATGCTGAATTCACACTTCACAACCGCACAGAATTACAACATCATCATTTAACTTTTATATAACTGTTATTTCCCCAAATTTAACAAGCTGAAAAGCTTAAAAGCCAAAGTTTAATTAAAGTATCAGATACATTTAAAGCATCAATTGTGCGGTCACACCCAATACAGTAATAATAAACTAAATCTAACAACTAATTATTAGAGAGGTGAAAAGTTACGATTTCTTGCAGGTCACAGATGTGCTACTTGCTGTTAAATATCAAAAATAAAACTTCAGTTATTTCCTTCAATCAAGTTTTGGTGTGAAAACCTTTCCATCAGGCTGCAGTCTCCATGTCACTGTTGTGTCCTTCTCTATCCCATGATCCTTCAGGTTCAGCTTTATCTGAAGAACACAATGAACACTGATGGTGTGGAGTTCTCATATAAACGGAGGAGGAACTAACTATCAAAATGGATTTACTGTCCTCTAAATGAATACATGTGAATAAGAGAAGTGTTGAAAGCAGCGACCATTCTGTCGTTAATGATTGTAGAAATAAAGACACAAAAGTGCACTAGCTGAATACTCACCCACTGTAAGATGTTCTCCATCACTGCTGGATCATTGACATTCAGACCAGATTTTATCTCCAATCTCACGATCTGCTTCTTTGACTCTGCTGTAAAAATATAAATTACGATACATTTTACTAAATGTTGGATGTCATACTGATAATGCTTCCAAGCGGTCACCTTGACTGCAAATCAGACTGATGTTAAACATTTGACGTCCGCTTGACATCCACACACTAATGTCCTTTTGACCATTAAAACAATAACACAAAATGTTTCCGCTGAAGAAACAACAGTGCATAAAGCTAAGTCAAAATATTAAAGTTTACCCAGAGAGCAGAAAAAAAAACATTGAATGAATGTTTTTCCATCTAGACGACATCCTTGGGACCCATCTTACGGGCACATGGCTTCTCGTATCACTGTTATGATGACAACACCCAGATCTACATCTCGTTTCACCCAGACGATACCACTGTAGCAGCTCGCATTACAGCCTGCCTCGAGGACATCTCAGCTTGGATGAAAGGGCATCACCTCCAGCTGAAGACTGCCAAGACAGAACTACTCATGTTTCCGGCACATCCTACGGTCCAACACGATCTCAACATCCATCTTGGCAATACCACAGTCACACATTCCAAAACAGCCAGGAACCTCAGAGTCACATTTGATGAGCAGCTGTCCTTCAATGATCACATTGCAAAGACAACACGGTCATGCCGATACGCCTTATTCAACATTAGAAAGGTCAGACCCTATCTCACTGAGCATGCGGCACAACTCTTTGTCCAGGCCCTGGTGATCTCAAGGTTGGACTACTTGTCAAGCTCAATGCCTGTTTGTTTATTTAACTCGGCTGGGCAGCCATTAGCTAATAGCTGCTCCTCGCACCCATTCAGCCCGCACCTGTTCCTCGTTACCCTTTTCCTATTTAAACCCTGTCTTTTCGTGTGGGTATGTCTTGTGTACAGTGCGAATGGTGACTGTATAACTTGCCGCTGGACTAATTGTGGTTTAAATAACTTGTATCCCTAAGGAGAATTGTACATCTTTCTGTCCAGGGCCATCAGGCGAGGAAATAATTTATGCTCTTCCGGACAGTGAGACTTCTTAGAGAGCTTCCGGTCGGATGTCCTTCGGCGTTGCTCTCTGTCCACTGTCCCAGCGGACACAGGCACTCGGAGTGCTCTGCTTTTTTTTTATAATAAATAACTTTTTGCTCTATCCTGCATCTGAGTCCTTCTGTCCCGTGACACTACTGCAATTCTCTCCTTGCTGGTCTTCCTGCAAAGGCTATCAAACCGCTCCAGCTGGTTCAGAATGCAGATTTTAAGTAACAAAGCTCTATGTAAGGCAATAAATTACAGAAATAAAAAGATGTGAGAATTACCTGAATGTGAATATCAACACAAACTAATATAAGTTTGTGTTCAGTTCGGTTTTCACTTTTATTTATAGTTGAACCTTATTATTGATTAAATAAAACGAATGCTCATGAACAAGAAATAATTTGTGTGCTGTCTCTGATCATTTGTTAAGCTTTAGTTTACAGGTCTTTAAAAATTGACTCTACAGAATGAAATCAAGGCACTAAAATCAAGCAGAATAAATAAAACAAAATAATTCACACATCAGGAAATTTACATTATAAGATTTCTAAATAAAACGATTACTCATAAACAAGAAATAATTTGTATGCTTTCTCAGATCATTTGTACAGAATGCAGCAGCACGCCTCATCTTCCAACAGCTCAACAGGACTCATGTGACACCCCTTTTCATCTCTCTCCACTGGCTACCGGTTGAAGCCCGTATCAGATTCAAGTCATTAACGCATGGCTACAGGACTATCACTGGATCTGCACTGGTTTACTTTCACACCCTCCTGCACTCCTACACACCCCATCAAGATCCCCGCATTTAACAAACCAAATTTTATGACAATAAAACTTGAGGTAATACATTCTGTAGCTTTTTCAAATTCAAGTCCTGGTGATATGAATCTGACGGCTGACTCTATACCCGCTGAGTTGGAACTTACTCTGTTTGCAGATGAATGGAAGGGCTGTTGAGCAGTGTTGATCATCTATCAGAGCATCAGGACCTAAAGCACCACAAGGTCGGTTCTGCCCAGTTATGTCACGTGTACTAGACAGCCAGTTAATGGAGGACATGGGGACGTTTGTTCCATCAGACCACTTCCATGAGTCTCTGAACAGACCAATCCATGCTCTCGAAAATCCTTGCATCATCGTCACCAGCAGGTCATTATCAGCTTGAGTGCGAACGATGGCCAGATCTGTGTAGTGCTGTCTGCAGTGACTTTGAGCATCAAGCCAAGACATCGACACATCAGATACAAAAACAAATCTGCCTGCTCCGGTTTTCATATCTAGAATGACATAAAAAAATAAGAAAAATTCAATTGAACTGTTTTTTTGCACTTTTAAACAAGCTGAAAATGTGATTTGGTTTAATAGTTTGTGGATCTATGCTTCCCAGTCCTGGTCTCTACCAATGAACACACTAACAAGGTGATGAGTTGAAACAGGTGTTTTATAAACACAGAAATAAATGTTGAGTAGAATTTACTTGACAAAAGCTAGAAACAATTTTCACTCCGAAAATGAGAATTAATTTTAAAGAAGCTGTCATGTAGAAGTGCAACACGATTATCTGTAGCCTTCAGTAGAAATTCTCAGGTATACGTTGCTTTGATATTTCAAGTCATTTTTTACTCGCTCTTCATTTGTTGAGGTTTTACATGACAGCTCATTTAAAAATGAACTCTCATTTTCCGAGTAAAAATTGTTTCTAGCTTTTTTCAAGTAAATCCTGCTCACATTTATTTTCAGTGTATGTGAATCACCTGATTCAACTCATTAGCTTGTTATTGTGTTCATTAAGGAGACAAATCCAGCATACGAAGGGAGGCTAATGATTTAAATCCGGTGTTTTATATAGAGAGACCTAAAACATTGTGTCAGGGGACCATGATTGGGAAACACTGTTGTGGATATATTCTCATATACGTTATTAATTTGGCATATTAGATTTGATTTGTGTGTAGTATTAAATGGCACTTGCAGTACCTGGTTGACCCTGTTTGTGACACTGAGCAGTTATCAAAGAATAACCTCAGAATATCGCAACTAGTCAATCAAGTGCCATGTAATTAAATTTACATTTTATGCATTTGGCAGACGCTTTTATCGATTTACATTGCATAATACTTGTTTCTAAGTATGTGCAATCCTTGGGATCGTACCCATGACTTTGGCATTGCTAATGCCATGCTCTAACCACTGAGCTACAGGAAAGTAAAAATGTAGGCATGATGAATATGAATCTAAATGTATCATCCACATTGTCAACAATTTGGTGTTATTTTTTACCATTGAAGCAAAACACAGGAAGCTGCGTAGTGCAATCGGCATCAGACCATCCTAGTCTAGACTCAACAGAAACACATTCCTGTTTTCCAATTTTGTTGTCTGGTTGGTCTAATATCCAACCCAAGAATTTCAAAGGCTCATCTTGATAAGACCAGCGCCAGCTATTGATGTCATTGTAGAGTCCAATCCAGGTTACTGAAGTCAATGCAGGTCCAACTGCTCTTAGTACATTTTTCCAGCCCTCGTTGTTTTGAACAGTAGCCAGGTCATTGTGATTCTGTCTGCAGTAAACTTGAGCCTCATCCCAGGTCTTCTGCTCCTGGATCAGAACATATCCACATGAGATGCTCATGAATAGACCTGTTGAGAAGAAAGTGTTGAGTTAAACAGTGTACAGAAATACTTGTTACCCCTTCTTAACCTGCATAATTCAACAAGTCTGTCAAATTGTAAATGTGTTTTCTTGTTTGAAATGTCTTAAAGACAACTGGTTTCTATGTCTGGTTGCTCATTATTGGTAGTGAGCATGCTTTCAACAACCAAGCAGGACCCCCTAACATCATTAATCTTGCTGTGACTGTATAGAACAGAAGTCCTCAACAAAGTTGCAGGTAGTTCTGATATCAAGAGAGCAGGGCTGGGTTTCCCAAAACCTTCTTAACGCTTTGTCTTTTGTTTCTTTTGTTCTTAAGCTATACCTTAAGAGTGGTAGCGATATTTCCTTAAAACGACGTAGTGATCCAAAGATCTTTGTAAAACCCGCCCAGATGAAAACCATTGAATCCATGTTAAAAACGATTGGACTTCCGGTTCCTGTTTGTCTTGCTGCCTGCGGCTTGTTTGTAATCTTGCAGTTGCACTTCGTTTTAATATCGGTGTATTTTATATTTGTTATCACTGTCATTGCTAACTTATCTGATCCCTCGATAAACCCGTCCTTGTTATTAACTTGAAAATCCAAACCAAAATTGATAGTTAACTCAACGCAGTCAGCATAGCATTAACGTGCTACCTTGCTAGCCTGCAAGCATGCATGCATCGGCACTTTATGGGCCCCCAGCAGGCTGTCAGCACAGGACCCCCGGTAATTTGCTCACTGGCAAAACGTTGGCCCCTTAGCGCTGGCCATACACGGGCAGCCCTCACCTCATACCCCAATGTTAATTTGTATCAACAATCACTGTGATAAGTGTTTGCTTAAGTTGAGGTCTTGATTCTGATTAAATAAAATTTCTTACAGTGCTTGTAATGATGTTTATTAAAAAATACATTAATTTCTTGTAATACAACAGCCATAACACTGCTTTAATCCCCCACAATACAATCAAAAGTATTTGAAGTATTAAATATTAGCTTACTTCGCCACAACAAAGTCACTATTGGCCAAATTTATATTTAACATTAATTCTCAAGAGTTAAAAGCTCAAATAAAGCAAACACTGATCACAATAATGGTCATTTGTTGAAATTCCAAACAAATATATACATTAATTGCAAGTGCAAGTGCAAAAGGGATCAACATTTCAACAAATCAACAGTGGGGGCTAAGTGAGGGCTGCCCGTGCAGGACCAGCACTAAGAGGCCAATGTTTTTTTAGAGAGCAAATACTTGTTCTATGATGTTACCCAGCATGCATTGCAGCATGAAGCTTTCTTTTGTTGATTGTCACCATTGTTGAGATCCATACACCGATATTTCATGTCTAACTGATTCAGAAATATACACATTTAGAGAAGATAATTTAATCTGTTAATTGTCCATAACACTGCATTCATCTCTTTAAACTTCACATACTAATAACACAACACACTCAAAATTATTTTAAAGAACTACACAGTGATGCTATAACTATAATTTTTTAACCACCCTGGATGGTAATTCTCATTGCCACAAAAGATGGGTTTTGACCCACATGGACAGCTAAAGAAAACTTAACATTAAGATTCAAAAGCCCAACTAAATCCAACAATGACAACAATAATGGTGTTTGGTTAAAAGTTCTATGTTTTTCGACCTTAATTTCGGGTGCAAAAGTGATATTGATTCAATGCAGTTAACATTGATTCAATGGTTGCTTTCTATCTGAGACTGCTCCCCCAAAATGAGCTCAACAGGTCCCCAAAATGGGTTTAAATGATGATGACAGAATGAGAACAGGTGAGAACAAATGAGCAACAAATGAGTGCAGGGAATATGAGAACAAATGTTCAAAGTAAATTAGGAACACAGAATATACCTGCACATGTAACAGTAATAACTTAAAAGTTTTTTTTTTTACCTATAAATTCAAAATCTTACTTCATTTAACTTGTGAACCTACAAAATGCATACGTTTAAAACAATAATGTAGAATGAAGTTCATCAAAATGTTTACAAAATACTGTGCAGGAATACCCTTGACCCTGAATATGTTGAGTATTTATGTTTGATTAAAGAATGAGAACTTTATTTACTGACATTGTTTTGGTCTTTGTTCAGGTGATTTGTGATTTCTTTGGTAAACATGGACTCAGTTTAACAGATTGTGTTTTTCCAAATGATCCATTTTTTATTTTTTAGAGTGTGAGCTGGACTTCAACCTGTTTTGTTTCATTAACTTTGTCCAATTTTACACACATCTGACGTTTACTTTGTATTCTTTTTTTTTATATTTCTGTTTGAAGAAGATGGTTTATCGTTTCTTACAACAAACAGTTCTGATATAAATGACAAACAAATACAAAAAAATACACATGGCATTGTCAAACAACCTGTGTTGTAGTGTTGATTTATTTTAAATTGATTTATTATTTTATTTCATTATTTTAAGTAAAACTTTAAGTTACATGTTGTAATTTAACAAACTTGTTGTCACAATTATATTGTGAAGAAACGTAAATTCAAACATTTAACATTCAGATACAAAGTTTTCCCCCCTGTGTAAAGTCTCACACTGACCTGAGAACAGCAGCACATGAATTGTTTTTTCCATAACTGATGGCTTTACAGAAGCTGAAACGACGAAAATAGCATAATGAATTATAACAAACACATTAAAATGAACAAAGTGACTCAAAGTGAAGTAACTCATTTGAATTATAAGAAGAAAACACAAGTTTACCTGCATCAACAGTACGGAGTGAAGGTTCAAACTGTCTTTGCTTGTTCAGTCTCAACAGTCTCACAGCTTTGATTCCCTACTCAAATGTATGCATAGGCTTCAATGCAAAACCTCCTTTGGTTGGGAGATACTGAGACTTGTGTTTGTATTTTGTTTGGAGTGAGACCTAAGCCTAGATTTCACTGGGCCACATGTGTCTGTGTACATCTGTTTCTGCGTATTAAGATGCATGTAAACAGGTGTACCCTCAAGCAAGCTTGCGCTAGCACTTATGGGCCCCCTGCAGACTGTCAGCGCAGGACCCCCGAGAATTTGCTCACTGGCCAAATGTTGCCCCCCGTCAACTCATCCCCCAATGTTGATTTGTTGAAATGTTGATCACTTTTGCAAACGCTATTAATGTAGAAGAAATGTTGACATCTCAACAATCCACCATCACTGTGATCAGTGTTTGCTTCAGTTGAGCTCTTGACTCTTCACTGTGTTTAAAAACTAATTCAAACTCATCAAACTAATTCAGATATATAGATCAACTGCATTGCAGCATGAAGCGGTCTTTTGTTGACTGTCAACATTGTTGAGATTCATACACAGATTATTCATGTCTAATTTATTCAGAAATGTAACATTTTGTGAAAATTATTTAAGGAATCTTTAAAAAGTGGTAGATTTTGTCCAAATAATAATTGTTTCAATGCAGTGTTGGATTACCTGACTCAGATGTTGTTATTTTTGGATAAGAGATTAAAAGATCTCTTAATGGAGACCCCACAGGGAGTCTCTTGAGGAGAATCAAGTAAATGATGCCGTTATGATCACACTGTCACAAGATTTTATGATTCCTAAGAAATTTCTCCCAGGAAATAATCTCACATCTTTACAGACACAGAAGCAAGTGATTTGCATTTTGAGTCAATGCAAATGCATCTAAATACAGACGTTAGGAAAAACACTTACGTGATACATTATTTGCATAGATTAGAGAATGTTTGAATTCCATTGAGTTGATGGTATTTAAGAAATAAAAGATTAAATAGTCTTCAGTGTATATGAGTTTAACTAGGAAACATTACAGGACTTGAACATCACAGTTTCCATTAGTGGCTTCTGCATATCATTTGTTTTTAAAACACGAGGCTGTTTTCCATACATTAAAGGTCTTTGTGACCACCGGCTGTCACGCTCAATTGAGTTCTGCTTGAGTCATTTAACATGCATATTAGGCACATTTGTGTGATTGAACCCTGGTCTTTCTCGTACACCATTTGAGTAAAATAACTTCAGCTTAAAGTAAAAAGTTAAAATAACTAGCAAGTTTATGTTTTAAGAGCGTTCCCATGTAGTTAACAAGAGTCACCATAATGGTGATCAATGTTTCCTTGAGTTGAGATCGTGACCCTTGACCTTTATTTGTAGGATTATTAGTAACTGTGTGCTTTAAAAGTACATTTATTTTGGCAATGCAGATGAGAATCTTATCAAATGTGTTGGTTGTTATTTAATCACCATCGGGCTGTAAATTGACTCACATTTCTCATTAGATTTGAGTGTTGGGCTGTTGTTCCTGAAGAAACATTATAAGCTCAGGGAGTTTAACTGTATTGTTTAGATGTCTAGAAAGATTTGTGTGAATTAAAAACATACATATATCAAGATTCAGCATATGAATCTTAACAGCAGGGATGATCAACAAACAAAAACTTCATGCAGCATACATTGCAGTCGATCAGTGGCCTATATCACAAAGCCGGTTTGGGTTTTTACCCAGGTAAATTCACGTTTATTTTGAGCATACTCCTGAGATTTCGGGCTTAAGAAGTTGAATTGGTTTTGAGCGGGTTTCGTCTCCATGGTAACTTAAGCTACACGGCTAACCTGCTCCGGGTTAGTTTTATACTGGACCAATCAGCTGTGAGAAAGTGACGTATATCTGACGCTGTGAAGCCCCCCCCTCATATCTCTTATATTCGTATACAAACAAACTTTAATATATAAAGCATTTTGAAGTAATGAAGTAAACATATTATCTTTAGATCTTCTTGTAAACCTATTTAAATAATTTAAATTCAGTTGATTCTGTATTGATATAGTCAGTAGCTGCCTTCTCAAACTTTCACTGCAGCAGTGTTTATTCCTGCCTTGTACAGGCTTTTTTAAACGCCAGCGCCGGCGTCTTTTTCTGCAGCTCAGGGCGTCTTTTTAAAGGTGTGATGAACTGGGCTTGTTTATTGTGTTATACTGGTATATGAGGTCTACTTATGACGTTCACGTTTTTTTTACATTAAAAAACATCAACATCAATAAATAATAGGCTATGTTCTACCCAGATTTTTTTTGATTGGATAGCAGTTTGCGTAGTTGGAGCCTTCTGTGAATTAGGTTACACATTTGCACCATTTGCAGTTTTCGGACGGCATTATAATTATCTGGAGACCTCCTGTGATTTATAAATGACCTCCTCACATCAGTATTTCATGTGACGCATTAGCACAGGGTGATCTTACTCAAATTTACTGACTTATATCCTGGATGTGATGGCAAGGCTTTGCGTACAGTTTGTTTAGCCTATAGTTGTATCGCGTTTAATGATATATGACCGTACCTGTCAGCATTTGATACCCGTGATCGCGAACCGGACAAATGATCTCCGCAATCGCAGGTCTCAAATGCTACAAGAGTTTCCATGACAAATACACAAACGGGAGACTCCCGGTAACTTATGGATATCACCTAGCACCCGAAATAATACCAAAACACTTCAAAACTGCCTCCATTATTCGCAAACGGTGGATAAAACCTAGAAAATGATATATGAGCCCACCAAATCACAGAGATGCCGATTCGCACGGGCTTAAGATCACAGACAACATCTGCAATTAATTCAAATGACTAGAGGTCCTCAGGTAACACTGATCTCGTGTGAATAGTGCTCAGGGCACATCGAGCGATCTCTAACAAAGCAATAGTGACGCATAGTACAAACATGTTTTACTCACATAAGATTGCTGCTGCATTCCTATCAGATCTAATATTGACGGCACAGCACTGCTTTTTAGTCTCTGTCGACCTGTGCCTTGTTCATGAAGGAATCTTCGGAGAAATTAAACAAACAAACGTTCCATGTTTTTCCCACATGAGCTGGAACGTCTTTAAAAATAAACTTTAACCACACATTCCTAATATCGGAATCTGAATGCGGCGAATGTATTCTTCCACAACCAGGGGTGTCACAATATTTAGCGATCTTTAACGGCATGTTTGTTTTTTTGCTTGCTCGCTCTATCGGGTTCCGCGCCCCTTGTGGTACTTCAGTTCTGTCATGCGCGAACCAGTGGGCGGGGCTAGAGAAGTAGTCGCTGATATTTTTCTATTGAGGCAGTGTTCAACCTATCAGATAGGGGCATTCCAGAAGCAGGCGTTCGCTGGGCTTGGTGTCAATAACAGATGTAATCTCAGTAACAAGGGCATTTTCAGTTCTGACACTTACATGATGTTCGCGTGAATACGATTCCCTCTTATATAACAAAAGCTCGGGTTAAAATTGTGATTTGGGGTTTAGCTGAACTAGCCAGTAGATATTGTACATAGTGTACAGTTTATTTTCTTTTTGTTAGTTTGTCACTTTCTGTTTACACCTTCTTTTGCTGGTATTTTTGTACTTTGACGAAGAGAACACAATAAATCTCTCTTCCACACACCAACATTTTTTTTGTGTCACTTTTGACACCCATCCATCGGTTCATCCTGTTAACAATCACCCGTGTAGGAGGCATATTTTGTTAATTATTTAATATGTATTTAATCTAATCTTCTGTTTAAAATATGGGAATTTTATATACGTCTGATTGCATACTGTGAGAACTGCACCGCCGCGGTGGTAAAGTGCCATGGTGGTGGTGAACTGCCACCGGTGGTAGAGGACGTCACATTGACAAATATAAGTGTAATAAATATGTCAGTTGTGATAAGGATTGCTATTGGTAGCCTTTCAGTTGTGGATGGTTTTATTTAAAAGAATTTACATTAACAGAAATTATTAGCATTCCTTGGTGTAAAATTGGGCAAAACCCAGGTTATTCTGAGGGTTCTGCAATGGATCTTGTTGTGAAATGAACAGATACAAATCAAAACTGTCCCAATTGCTTAGTGTAGAATATTTAACTTTCTTATACGCAGAGCGCATACCCTACGCCCGCAAGCCCTGGCGTTGTGATTGGTCAGCTTGAACCCCCTCCATTCAGTTAAAAAGAACTCTGCGATGGCGTTAGGTTTATTCATGCACGTCAAAAAACAACACGCATCACTGTGTTAATAGCGTAAAGACACATGTTGTGTACATTTCTACACACATAGTGTTAATGTTTTTTAAATGCCTTATCTTCCGAAGGAAGTCCGTATTTATAAAAAAAATCAAAAGCTTTTAAACAAATAAACATTACATAAATTCATCTTCAAAACAAAAAAGGATTAATGGCTGTTTTGTCACCCCATCACGTCAAGCCTTGTGTCTTTTTTATGTTCCCGCTCTTTTCACTCTTTTTTATTTACAAATGCCTGGTAATGTTTAATATTGTAATATTAACACAATAATTGGTTATAGTCACTTGCACATTAGTGTGTTGAAATGACATTTGAGTGTATCACACATTAACCCAGCAGGCACAAAATGTGTTCCTTAGACCAGGGTTCCTTAAATCTTACCCTGGAGGTAAGATCTGCATTGCTCCAGCCAGGGGCGTTTCCAGCATTGAAGGACATCCGGGGCTTAGCCCAGAACATTTAATGCAAATACAGGGATCACTCGAAGAGGTTTTTTTTTTTTATTACAGTCAGTAACACTTTACTTTCAGTCAAAATACATCTTTAACATTATCTTCAAGGCAGGCTAACATCCTCTCAGTGCTCAACTGAGCACAACCTTTTTTTTGGATATGAAGAGCATAACCATTGCTCAACTGAGCATGATAACATTATACATCTTTAACATTATGCTCAATACATATACACAGAGTCAACATACAACATACACTATTCACCTCTTGCTGTCTATCTGGTATGTCCTTCTATATTAGTTATATTTCTCTCTCATCACCTGCTGTAGTCTTTCTCATCACCTGCTGTAGTCTTTCATCACCTGCTGTAGTCTCTCATCCACTTGCTAGTCTTTCTCATCACCTGCTGTAGTCTTTCATCACTTGCTAGTCTTTCTCATCACCTGCTGTAGTCTCTCATCCACTTGCTAGTCTTTCTCATCACCTGCTGTAGTCTCTCATCACCTGCTGTAGTCTTTCATCACCTGCTAGTCTTTCTCATCACCTGCTGTAGTCTCTCATCCACTTGCTAGTCTTTCTCATCACCTGCTGTAGTCTCTCATCACCTGCTGTAGTCTTTCATCACCTGCTGTAGTCTCTCATCCACTTGCTAGTCTTTCTCATCACCTGCTGTAGTCTTTCTCTCATCACTTGCTTTTTCACTTGCTTTGCTGGGTATCATTAAAGGGTATTTTCTTGGTTTGAGCATTGCAAATCGGTTCATGACACTGTTATGGTCTGTGACACACACAAGTCCCTCTCAATAGACATCACTGCCAGGTAATTGAGCCTCTGCTGACCCATGGTTCTTCTCAACCATGTGTGTAGGCGACGCAGAGCACTGAATGATCTTTCGCAACTGCAGCTGCTGACAGGAATCGTTAGTGCTGCTTGAAAGACTGATCTCAGGCTTGGGAACATGTCAGGGTCAAGGAGCTTGTATACACTTGCCATATCTGAAATGACACCTTCATCTCTTCTTTTGATCAGGAACTGTCTAGCCACTGCAACCTCTTCTTTACTGACCTTCATGTTATAATGTTTGGCAATCAGCTCTAATGATTCTTCACACAGGAAGTCATTTGCTGCTGGATGGCAAGCTTTGATGCCTTTCATTAGCTCTGCACCAACACCACAAAATCTCCCCTCCAGCTCACTCACCATTCTGTCAAGGCATGGGTAAAATATGTGATTTCTTATCTTATCCAAAGTGCTCACATAAGCCCTTGTGCCAGTGGTGGACTCTACCACATAGTCATCTAATCGCTTCTGCTTGCGTTTTTGAGAACCTCCTGGAGCTGGGGTCTCTGACAGATGGTTGGCCTCAAGAATTTCTTTGGCCTGATTATAGAATTTCTCTGCCATTTCCTCTGTCCGCATGGACCTAAGTGTTTCAAGGACCGCATCTTTATACCATGTAGCTTGTGCTAAGTCTACATCCTCTTTTTGAAGGTACTTGTGAAGTCCCTCTGTAGTGGACAGCAAGCTTTGAACATCACAAGCATATAGACATTTGAAAGTCTTGAAAAAAAGCAGTCCAATTGCTGTGGTGGTACTGGTCAATTCTGTGAGGGACTTCAACAATGCTGGCAGATTTGCAATCACGGCAGTGACTGATTTGAGCTGGCATGCCCACCGTGTCTTCGAGAGCTGAACAAGCTCACTCTTCTCTAAGCCCAAGGCTTTTTGCATGTCAGAGAAAGACTGATGATTAACTAAAGACACACTGAAGAAACAGTACACACTCTCCAGTGTGTCGAAGAAATCAATGGCTTCTGGCACAGCCCTGCAAGTGTGACAAAGCACCAAATTCAGTTCATGGGCATAGCAGTGCACATACACTGCTTCTGGATGCTTCACACGGAATTGAGCCTGAACACCCCGAACAGCACCGCTCATGACGGAGGCCCCATCGTAAGCCTGAGCAACACATTGCAGGTCTTCCAGGCCTTTTGATTTGAGAACTTCTTCAATGGCCTCTGTAATGGAATGTGCATCGAAAGACTTCAGACTTGTAAGTTCCAGAAAACTTTCTTTGACAGTGTTCTCATATCCCACATAACGAACACACACAGCAAGCTGTTCCACATGACCATCTCGAGCCTCATCAGCCATCACTGCATACATTTTTGAATGTTTCATCTCTTTAATGATGGATGCAGTAACTTCCTCTGCACAACATTGAATCATCTCATTCTGTGAGCCTGAAGAGAGATATGTGGAATGGGCGGGAGGTGTGTAGCTTTGGAGAAAGGGGTCGAATTCCTCTAGAAATTTCATCATTTCTAAGAAATTTCCCTGATTGTCAGAGGACTCTTTCTCATCATGGCCACGGAATGTGAGGCCTTGCTTTCCCAAAAAGCTAACGACAGCAGTGATACGACGAAGGTATTCTCTTCTTTCAATTATCTGGTCAACATTGGCCACATGCATTCGCTCAACTACACTGCCATGTGATAAACTGGCTTTGTAAGTCTTCCATGCAAGCATTGAAGCTTTGTGTCCTGAGCTACTATCGTGCTCTCTAAAGCTGTCCAAGGCTCGTTTCCAGTTAGAAAATCCAACAGAGCTGGTTATCACATCTTTGTTAACTCTAGACACTTGTTTCCCAAAGAGCCTGCATGCAAAGCAGAAGGCTGCATTTCGGCTAGCAGAGTACTCTAACCAGTCAAATGTCTCAAACCATTTTTGCTGGAAGGACCTTCTCTGTAGTCCAAAGGTTGTGAGAGGGTATTCTTTTAGTTTTGCTCTGGCTGGGCCTGTTTCTACAGTCCCTAAATCTTCCACTACAGTACTAGCGACCTCAACTAACTCAGCCTCTCTCCTCCCTGAATCATCTGTGATGCAAAAGAACAGATACAACACATAACTAATTGCCAATCAGTTTCAAACAACTTCAGCTTCAAACAACAAGTTAAAGCAATACATGAATGACTTCAGTCAAAGTTCATTGACACACCATGGCATCGAACTGTATATCAATGTTTCACTTTTAACTTTCTCCAAAGTAAAATTGATTTATTGTTACCACTAACCAGTTTCCATGTCTGATCCTGGCACAGCTGCTGCTGCAGCTGCTGCTGCTGCTGGCTCCTCCTCAGTCTGCAGCTCATCTTTGCTACCCTCTACAAAACCATGTGTATAAGTGTATATTTACTACAAACTAATAACACATAAGTCACACATACATTTTATGTTAACGCTTATGGTTATATCCTTAGAGAAAACAACATCTGATAAACAAGGAAAGTATTCAGTAAAGTGGGATAAAACTAGGGATAAAACTTTTTCGTAAGCTACCCTTATGAAAAAGAAGTATACTTCAAGTTAATTTTATGAAGAAGTATACTTAAGTAATGTTGAAGTATATTTAAGTATACCAATATCAATGTGTACTATTTCAATACAGCTTGGGACTAAATTGGCCCACTTTTATAAAAGTATATGTTTAAGTTATAAGTGTAAGAGTAGTAAACTAGGCTAGGTAGGTGTCTCATTTTTAATGCATCTGTACTACAAGTTAACTCTTAAGTAGTAGTTTACTATTTTAATACAAGTAGTATTTTTTGTTTATGAAAGTACACACTGAAGTGTACTCTCAGTAAACTATTAGTTTAGTAGTGTATACTGCAAGTATACTTGCAAGTTTTGCCTTTACTTATAGTTCACTATTGTTGTATTATGTTTGCACTTGCACAGTATACTATTGTGTTTAAATGTAGATATTTTATTTTTATAAAAAAAAAAAAAAACTTTAACTGTACCTTAATTTTAAAAACATGTCATTAGCTTAATGTTGCATTTTTTATCAACACTTGATTGTTGGTAAGTTTCATAAAGAAAGGCAACATTTTAAACAAAAAAAGTTGAAGACTACACCTTGATCAGATTCAGAACGGATTCAGAATAATAATAAAACACAGATGGAGTAGATCGAGTCCAAAGTCCAAACCTTCACAGAGACAGTAGTTTTCTAGGCTATTTGTGGGTTAACTTACCCTTCATTTCATCTGGTAATATTAAGCGTTTTATTTTATTTTTTACTTTTGATTTACACACTGTTTAATAATTGATGATGATCACATTATTTTATATTTGATTGAGCATGGATTGAGCAATCTTCTATCACTTGCTAGTATCACTAACTTCTAGGGGTGGGAATCTTTTACCATCTCACGATTCAATTCGATTCCGATTCTTGAGGCCACGATTCGATTCATAATCGATTTTCGATTCAAAAAGATTTTCGATTCAAAACGATTCGATTTTATCCATAATGATTTCTAATCGGGTTTCTGATCATGATCTACTCTCATCTGCTTTGCTATACAGAATGACAAACGAAGACATTAAAGTGTCTTTTTCACATTTATTAAGTTCAATTCTCAGGAAAGTGCCTTTTATCAAAAACAGTCTGGTTCTCAATTGCTACTCATTAGTAGTAATGATTAGTATTAGTAATTAAATATAGATGAATCATCATTAAAGCTTCAATTTTCTCTGTTCCCGTTGTTCTGTGATGAACATTAATGACAGGCATCATCAGTGCTCCTGTCACTTTAAGAACAGCCGCGCATCTCACGCGATGTCCCGCGCATCTCATTTCCTCACAACTCTTTAAGTTCATTTAAGACGTTATTTAACTAATTATGACTCCTGATATGAGAATACTCAAAATCCTCTATGTTATTGTTTGTTCAAGAGCAAAGAGAACTCGAGCAGGTGAGCAACTGTGAGCAGGAAACTGACGCGAGTCTGTCTGTGCGTGGAGTGTGTGTGTGTGTGTGTGTGTGTGTCCCTTGATTAGCTGACATAAGACGCACACACACACACACAGGACATTGGCATACAGCGCGTTCTCTTGTGTCTTGTCACGCTTGGAAGTATTACATGAATAAGCGTGAGGATCATGTAACGCTAAGCAAAATGGATATAAAAACGGACGCTGCGTTATTTGCGTTAAATATTTTTAATGCGTTAAGCTGAAAAAATGAATCGCCCGCGTTAACGCGTTAATTGCCCAGCCCTAATTAATTTATTAAATCGATTATTGGACATTTCAGATCGATTCTGAATCGTTGCAAATGAGAATCTAGATTCTTCTGTGAATCGATTTTTTGGCACACACCCCTACTAACTTCTATCAGATGCTAGTAACATACAAGTGATGCTAGTACCCTAATAGCTAGTTAAACAAATAGACATACAGTGAAAGAAGACATCCAGATGATGATCTTTAGATTTAAAGGATTAAAAAAAATGAATTCTTACCCACTGACTTCTTTCCAAAAAATCCCCAAAGTCTCGTTTGCTTCATTTTTCCTGCCCGCTGTCTGTCGTTATTAACAACACTCTCTCAGACACTTGACTTTGCTGCTAGCTCCTCCCCTACCTGCTGCATATTCAACAGGAAGAAACGACAGCAAAGAAATGTAGCCTATACTCTAGGCTAGATTATTTTTAAGGTCTATTTTTACAGGCTGTATGCACTATGCAGTACGTGCAAAGCCAAAGCGCAAATAGGACAACTTATGATTTCGCGGGTTTACATAGGCTCAAAAAAAAAAAAAAAAAGGGATTTTTTTTTTTTTTTTTTCTCGTTCGGGAATCGGGGCTACACTCAAAACATCCGGGGCTGAAGCCCCGGCAAAATCGGCTGGCTCCGCCCCTGGCTCCAGCCCTGATCAAACACACCCGAGCAAGCTAATCAAGGTGTTCTGGATCATGAGAAAATCACAGGTAGGCAAGTTTGATCGGGGTTGGAGCTAAACTCTGCAGTGCTCCGGCCCTCCAGGGTAAGATTTGAGGAACCCTGCCTTAGACCACTCCAGTCCACGTCACTTCACACACTGAATGTTTTGGATGTGTCTGTAAACAACACATGAACAAGTTAAGGAGTTAAATCAGGTTGAGTTAAGGCATCATTCATCACTTCATTATCTCATTAACTTGTTCATGTGTTCCATTCAGAGACATCTAAAGTATTCTGTCAGGGGGTCCTGAGGACTGGAGTTGGGAACCACTGGGCTAATAACGTCAAGAAACACATTGTTTAATGACACACATTTGTGTGTTAAATTACCTGATACAATTTGTGTGTTAAAATGGCTTGCACACATATTGTGTTAAATTTGACACAACATGTGTTGTCCCTGAACACACTCCCTACATGTGTTCAAATTTGACAGAACATGTGTCATTTTTAACACATCAGTTTTTGCAGTGTACGCATTTCCGAATGTATTTTTCTACATGAATTACGTGTATTTCTGTATTTAACAACTAAAGCTGGAAAAGAGACTGTTCACTTGTCGCTATCACTGCTACATGCTTCTCCGACAGCGTACATAAAAAAAACGCTTCTTCTTCAGCTCTTGTCTTGGTTACATAAGCAACAAGCTTGTGAACACTGATGCCCAGTGGCAATTGCCTGTCGACGCGGACAACAACGCTCAAGTATAAACAACTTTTTTATTTATTTACAACGTTATAACGGCAATCCACAGCCACAGGCAGTCGGTTTGCGCACTTGATAGGTCGCGTACCAAAACGCGTCTAGTGCCCTTTAAAGTAACTGCAGGAAGGGTACACCACGTGAACTGTTGTCTCAGATAAAGGGACAACTGTGTTATTTTTATTACTGCATTGATTATGTATTATTGAAACAGCCACATTTACGAAAAACAGCTGTTCATCTCCCTCCAGAACTCTCACTTCAAAGGATCTGCCATCTAAGTGCGTGGGGCACATCAATGCGATTGGAATCCCCCTGAATATGTTATAATAGCGTTCATTTTTTTGCACAGATCAATTAATTTGCTTTATAATACGCCAGTTTTACGTCAGAAGGGGCAGAGATTACTTTTGTGTTGAATGTATTTGCGTTTTTGACTTTCGTTAATTCAACCAAATATCTTCATAAATAGGCTTCTTGAAAAAACAATGCCACCCACATCTTGGACGGAACGGTGGTGAATAAATGAACAGCAATTTTATTTTTGAGTAAACTAACGCTACGAGAAATATAAAATAAAAAGACAATATCCATCCCTTTCAATTAAATATATTGAAAAGGCACAAATGAGGATATGGTAAAAACTGGTCCGCATCCTATTTATACTTTTGGAATCTGGCCCTCAAAGAAAAGTAGTTGAAGACCCCTATGGGCTACGGTGTGGGACCGACGTAGACGTAAAAAACACGCTTTAGTTGGCACACCTCATCAAAATAAAGTATTTATAAGCTTTAATTCTATCGTATTATATTATTATATCATAAATAATAAGAATTATTTTAGAGTGTATTGCGCACTCGTATAGACAGGTTCAAGTATGAGTCAAGTCACAGAAGTCACTGCATAAACTTGTCTGATAACTTTTTTTACTTTAAGCTGAAGTTATTTTACTCAATTGGTGTACGAGAAGACCAGGGTTCAATCGCACAAATGTGCCTAATATGCATGTTAAATGACTCAAGCAGAACTCAATTGAGCGTGACAGCCGGTGGTCACAAAGACCTTTAATGTATGAAAAACAGCCTCGTGTTTTAAAAACAAATGATATGCAGAGGCCGCTAATGGAAACTTGTCATGAACGTGCGGGGTAAGACATGAACAGGAACAGAGGACCCAATAGCAGACAGCGGATAAGGGGTTAACAAGACATTTAATAAAATATAAATACAAAACAAACACAATAAATATATGACAAGATGAGGCAGAACCATGACAGAAACTATGATGTTCAAGTCCTGTAATGTGTCCTAGTTAAACTCATATACACTGAAAAATGATTTAGCCTTTTAGTTTCTTTAATACCATCAACTGAATGAAATTCAGACATTCGTTGAACTATGCAAATGATGTTTTATGTATGTCTGTAATGAGATGCATTTGCATTGACTCAAAATGCCTTCTGTGTCTGTAAAGATGTGAGATTATTTCCTGCGAGAGTGTTTAGGGATTATAAGATCTTGTGACAGTGTGATGATAAGAGCATCATTTACTTGATTCTCCTGTTGGGCCTCCAGTGAGAGATCTTTCAGATTCTTATCTAGAAATGACAACAACAGAGTAAAATAATCTATTTATATATAATCAATGAATATTTGGACAAAATCTATCACTGTTTATTCCCCCCTATGAAAGGGAACGTCTTGGGTTGTGTAACCTGTTGCAATGAAACAGGGAAAGAGACAGAAACACATGTATGTACACAGACACACATGTGAGCCAATCCTAAAGTCTCACTGCTAACCAAATCTCAATGGAAATCAGTCTCAGGATCTCCAAACCAAAAACAGGTTTTGCATTTAGGCGAATGCACACATTTGAGTTGAAAATTAAAGCTGAAATGTAGAGACAGAACAAGCAAAGACAGTTTGATGTTCACTCCTGACTGCAGGTAAACTTGTGTTTTCTTCTTATAATTCAAACCAGTCACTTCACTTTGAGTCACTTTGTTCATTTTAATGTGTTTGTTATGATTCAATAAGATATTTTCATCGTTTCAGATTCATTTCATACTTGTAAGCCATCAGCAATGGAAAACCCCATTCATGTGCTGCTGTTCTCAGGTCAGTGTGTCACTTTTGATCTAAATGTTAAATGTTTGAATTTATGTTTGTTCAATTACAAAACTCATTTAACTTTATAAGGTTTTACTCAAAATAAAATCAATTATTAAATGAATAAACTTTAAAACACAGGTTGATTGAAGCCATGTGTGGATTTTTTTGTTAGTTTGTCATTTAAATCAACATTTGTTTTAAGAAAGCGTTTTCACAAAATAATAATACAAAGTCAAAACAGATGTGTGTTTATGTCTTTACCTGCATTTAAAATGACATACGGTTTTTGAAACAAAACAGGTTCAAGTCTACACAGCAAATTTGGCATTGTTAAATGAACACTGCTGGGTGTCTTTATGTGTCCACACTATAGGTTGTTAAAGTAACACTGCAGCAGTGTTGAAGATAATGAGATAATGAAGTGATTCATTATGTGATGATTGGTCATTAATGCTGAACACTTGCTGTTAACAAAGCCTGTTAAAAGTAAAGCGGGTGTCTGCAGAGAAACTCGAGATTCTCCGTTGCGTGGGACAGATAATTGTTTTAAAGGTTGTTGAGCGATCAAGTTTATCAAAGCGAATTGTATTTTTGTGTAGATCATTTTTTAAATTGTGATGAATTTAAATTTTGATTCATGTCGAACTTTAAAACGACCTCGTTTCCTGAACGGCCATTTGTTTGTGAAAAGTAAACTTTAAAAGCTGCACGGACCAATGGCGATGGAGCCCGCCAATGGGGGCGGGGCTTATGGCTATATAAGAAGACACATCGCCGCAGTGTCTTCAGGTTACTTCGACTGAAGCGAGGCCATGCGGCTTGTAAGCACGGCAAGGAACGCAGTACTTGTTAGAGAGCACCTTTGGTACGTAGCCATGTCTCGGTTTGAGGACCACCCTAGAGTCGTCAGGCCCAAGTTCAAGACAGGCAGGGCTCACCGAGAGCGCCTGTAAATAGCCAATGCGTTTAATCGATGCCAGCGCTAGCAGCAGAGCGGTTTTTAGCGTCAGATAACAAAGGTCCACAGACCGCAGAGGCTCAAATGAGAGCTCTTCAGAGCTCTCAACACCGTGGGAAGTTCCCATACAGGGATAGTAGAGGGGCAAGGAGGGCAGAGCCACCTGGACCCCTTGAGGAACGAACAACGAGGTTGTTCTTTCCCACTGTTTGGCCTGCTATAGGGTTTGGGAAGCCGAAATGGCTGCCACATAGACTTTGAGCTTGGAAGGGGAACGACTCTTTTCCAACAGCTCCTGCGGGAAGGACAGTGTCAATGATACGTCGCAAAATTCCGGCTCTGCACACCAGGCGGAAAAGACAGACCACTTAAGGTTATAGAGTCGTCTCGTGGACGGGCTCTAGCCTGAGAGGTAGTATTCATGACACTATCCGGGAGGACCATAGGCTCCTATAGAGAGGCCAGAGGTGCAGAGCCCACTGCTCCAGAGCCCACTGCTCGGGCTGGGGATGCCAGATTGTGTTGCCTGCTTGAGAGAGGAGGTCTCGTCTCAGGGGATAGGCCAGAGGGCTGCCACGAGCAGCCGAGACAGGTCCGCGATCCAAGGCTGGTTCGTCCAGAGTGGGGCTACGAACAGCACTTGTGCGCCTGATCTCTGATCGGCTGTGATATGAGAGCGATCGGGGGGAAAGCATAGAGGAGTCTATTGGGCCAAGCCCGTGTTAGAGGCATCTGTCGTGACAACCATCCACCTGCATATGGTGCCCAGGGGCACCCCCCTGCTCTAGCCAGAGTGGATTCCTCCAAGGAGCTAGGGCGGTGAGACGTCAAGCTTGTGGCGGAGTTTTTCGAGTGATCATTCTGAAACGCCGTTTCATGAGGGCTCGGTTCAGAAGTCTGAGATCGAGGAGGGGGCGGAGACCCCCATCCTTCTTTGGCACAAGAAAACAGCGGCTGTAGAAGCCTGACTCGGCCTGGGGGAACTGAATGGTTGAGGGATTGAATGTTTTGCGGGGGCAAACCGCCTGCCGGGGGTTTGATCCTGTGTTAGGAGGAAGATTGGTCTTTTGACAAAGATTGTGTTTTATAATTTTTCCGCTAAAACAGCGGGTTGCAGAACGGCGACCACGCTCTTATCCGAGCGCTTAGATCCTCTACCCCGATGCTTTTTTCGCACAACCTGTTGCGAGGAAGAAAGCGCTAGGGCACGAGGAGTGGATTCGCTCTATGAAAAGAAAGCAATCCATGAGCGCAGAGAGGAGATACTCAAGCTCTCGCAATGAGAGCATTCCATCTCTTTGAGTGTGTCTTCGGCGTGGGAAACCCCCAGGCACGAGACGCACTCGCCGTGGCTATCAGCAGCGTGCCGGAACCCCAGCATGAGTGACAGGTATGGCGCGGCATTTGGAACAACGGCGCAGGAAATTTTCTCAAGAAAATTTGCTCTTCTAGAGTCGACGGATGACGGAAGGGAAAAGACCGCCGCTGCTTACCTGCGCTGGAGAAAACAGCGAGGCTGCTGAGCAGGGATCCAATCCTCTGCAAAGGCTTTTCGACGGCGAAGCAATCAGTCTCGAGTAGTGAAGGTAGATTCGTCGCTGAAGGAGAAGAGATCTGAGGACACTGCGGCGATGTGTCTGAATATATAGACCACTTGAAAAGTTTTACTTTTCACAAACCAATGGCTGTGCAGTTTCACGCGTTATTGGAAAAGCTTCAGTCGTCTTTAAAATTTTACTTATCTTCAAAATTTGTATTCCCCATAGCGTCCTGCTACACAGTAGGAGTGAAGTATCGATAGGGAACTGCATTTAAGCAGACAACGCTATTCTCTCGTCTTGAGATTCAGTTTGATGATTAGGACATACATGAATTCAAGCATGATTTTGCTAAATAAAGCCTACCAACAGTTTTTTTTTGTTTTTTGAATAATTGACAAACTCGCTTAACTCTTGTTTCCTTGCAAATGTATACCATTTTTCTGGGATCATCACTTTGTTTCAAAGGAATTAATGATGTACAACTCACAATGACAGGTGAATATCCGATCTGTCTGCTTACATGGCAGATGCAACTGCACGAATCTGATTCATATCAGATTTATTTCCACATCCACTGTAACAAATGTATCGTAGATTTTACGGAAAAATACCAGAAGCTGATCATTCAACCAGAGGAAATTATTTAATAATGTATCAGCTTTAATATATTGGCCTGATTTTATTATTGGACCGATACCGATAACATTAAAATGACCATTTATTGGCCAATACAGACATGGAAAATAATATATAGTTTATCTCCAGGCTTAAACATGCAAAAGTGAACTGACCCGAGCCAGACTGTAAAGTCAATTCAATTGTCAGTTTTATTTATAAAGTGCTTTTCACAATGTTTCAATGTTGCGAAGCAGCTTTACAGGAAGTAAGTAGTGTTACAATAACAAGGGTCCATCTTTGCTCTTGATTGTTGACAGAGACAGAGAAGTAAAAATATAAATATCTTTAATCATTAATATACCTGCAAGCAATATTATCAGGGTCCAAACAGGTCTGGGAAAAGGGCCTCTGCACATTTTTAAAGTTGATGTCTAATGCTGTGACATGCCTTCGAACTCAATAGCATTGTTAAACAGTTGGATTGTCATGCTAAAGAACGCCAAAGTTTAAAAAACAAGTTGGACGCACAATGGAGTATTCTGTGCCAAAATGACTACATCAGGGTTTGTATAAGTTTCCAAAAGTGTCTTATGAATATGGCGAGGGTATTACAAGAAATTTTGCCTGTTCCAAATTTCGGTTCCAGTTCTGCCTAACGATTTTGATTTAGAATCCAATTAAAATTAAATAAACTATTATTATATTTCACATTTTTCAATGTAGTGTTTCTGTAAAGTAGTAATGTTGAGCAATACTAGCCCATAAATCACATGTGCTTCAAAGTTTTATCTTTTTTTACACTTTCAATAATATTCTGCTTTTCAAGCAGGAATAAGCTGGTTGGCCAAATAGTCCCTTGAGGGTTAAGACACTTGTTCATTTTCCTAAATTAATCAGATATTAAATACAATAAAAAGTTGTTTTTAAATGTTAACTGTCATATTATAACTATTATTGAGTTAAACCGGAACATAACATAACTGTAACTGAACTTACACTCTCAACACACTCCTATCAACAGGACTCTGTCTGTTCCTCCAGAGCATCTCGTGTGAGTATATTCTGATCCAGGAGCAGAAGACTTGGGATGAAGCACGAGCTTACTGCAGACAGAATCATTTTGACCTGGCCACCGTTCAAAGCATTGAAGACTGGACACTTGAAGTGACTTCAGTGTGGATTGGGCTATACAATGATATTTACAGTTGGCGGTGGTCTTATCAAGATGAGGAAATCACATTTACGTCTTGGAGTTTGGGAGAGCCAAACAACGGAAATGGAAAACAGGAATGTGGTTCAATGGAACAGGGCAAATGGCGAGATGTGCAGTGCATTGAACACAATCCCTTTTTCTGCTACGATGGTGAGCAAAAATCAAACCCTCCATTATGGGCAACATGCCTGTGATTTTTTACCTCTGCAAGAAAAACAAAACTTTTTACTAGCTGACAATAAAGTTTTTTAACTCGTATTCTATAAGCATAATATATGGTATATGGACGCTTAAAATATGTAAGGAATAATCCACAGCTAGCCGTGCTGGTTTTAATGCACAATGTGGAGGCCAAGAACCACCAGACTTGCCTCCACCAAGTTAAAGGTTTTATTGATGTTTACAGTGTCATTTTGCCAGAAAAAATTACGACAGTTGTAGTCAAACACATATAAACTAGCGGACCAGTAGAAATTTTCATAAAAATTTGCGTTTACAACATACACTTTATATCTCTTAAAGATAAATAAACTCCTATCTTTTGTTAGTATGGATTATAGTTTGGGTATGTGTCCAAAAACTTTTCATGTTTGCCCACCTAATCACCACACGGGGAACAAAGTTATTTTTCACGTATTAGCGCACATATAAGCTAACTTTGTTAGCAGTTAGCCAACAACCGGAAACTAAACATAAAGGAAACTGTTTGCTGTTACTGTTTCTACAGTTCCCCTTCAGTCGGTCTCTCGACTTTGTGTTGAGAGACAGACTGGGGTTTGATCTTGAGAACCTGAGCCCATGATGAAATTTAGCAGAGATGACGGCCATGCTTGCCCGGGCGGCCGCGAGCGTCGGGTTGTAGTGGCCCCGCCCTCCCCGAACGCTCGCAGCTGACCTGGAGGTGCATGAGGAGCTCACAAAGACGTGGAATATGCCGTTCGCGGCGTGTTCCTGTCTGAAGGGCTCAAGGAGCTGTTACTTCCCTGGACAGTGGGGCAGCTAAGGCATATGTCGATCCCCCAGGTGGACTGAGCAGTTGTGGTGCACTGCGGACGCTGCCACTTGGAGGGGTCGACTAAGGCTACCTTCCAGGGCATGTAAGCTCTTTGACACTCGTGTCGAAGGCTTACGATGCTGTGAGTTAAACTGCTTCCGCCCTCCACGCTATGGCGGTCCGTCAGACTCATAATGATGTGGCGACCAATGGGTCATATGTCAAAGCGTTAGGATCTGGTTGATGGGATGGCCAACCCGGCTGCGCACGATGGTCATGGCGAGTGCCCTTGGTCAGACGATGTCCATGATAGTGGTCCAAGGGAAACATCTGTGACTCAATCTTGCGTGGTGACGCTCAGAAGGCCCGCCTTCTAAATCATCTCACAATCAGGGCTGTATGGTGACACCATGGAGGTTCGCCGTGGTGAAGAAGACTGCCCTGAGAGTACGGCAGGCGACCCCTCCGGCCAAGTCTTCGCCAAGCGGAATGCTGCCTGCCACATCCCCCACCCAAGCCAGACTCTCTTTAGGGCTGGGCACCCACTCTCTCTCAGAAGAGCTTCTCTCTCTAAAGCTTCCCCGCAGCACTCTCGATACAACGGTGTGCCAGGTGACATAACTTCTCGCTGCCTTCCGCAATCTCCACGTGACGTTGCGTTGGCCGGCGGTAACACCAAGCAGGTATGTAAGCAGAGCAGTCAACCTCCCCGGGGTCCTGCCCTGTGCGAGGTGACCGCACTGTCAGCCACCGAACCAGCCTCCCACGGCACGGTGAAGCAGATAGTCCCTCTGGTTCCGATATCACGGTTCTTGGGCGCTTGAGAGTGCACCACCCCGTCACGCTGGCTAGAGAGGACGATCCGTCTCGGTTATGCGATCCAGTTTCGCCAGGCGCCTGCCCGAGTTTCGGGGCATTCTCTCCAGGATGAGGCTGCCGCCCTTCTGGCGAAAGGTGCGATCGAACCTGTCCCTCTAACCGAGATGCCTCTAACCCTTCATAGTGCCTAAAATAATTTCCCGAAGGCAATTTGGTTGCAGCACACAAGTATTCACATAAACCACAAAAACACAATACAAAAAACAAATCCATTTCCTTCCTAAAAAGGTCTTACCTTAAATTTAAAAACTTTACAGCTGAGGGGATAAATGAATGTCAAAATCTATTTGTTTTATTAATCGGGGTTTTATAACAAATGCCGGAAGGGAGAAAGTTAAACTCCTGATACATTGGGTGGGAATCGTCTATCAAAATGCTCTGGGCTTTACCCAGAACCTGTTAATGATATAACTGGGCCATAGTCTTCTGCTTACTCCCCGTTACTTTACTTCCCTGGTTAACAATCCTCTCAAGACAGTTCTTGTTAAACCAGCATAACAGTGAAAAAATAACAGTGACTGTTTAAATCCTGTCTCTCTGATCGCAAGCAGTTTGTTGTGATGGGTGGTTGCAGGTCTGAGGTTGATGTGGTGCACTCTGGTGTTCCCCAGGGATCAGTTTTGGGCCCTTTACTTTTTAATATTTACATTTTACCTCTTGGTCAACTTTTAAGAACACTTGGTCTTAACTTCCACTTTTATGCCGATGACACTCAGATCTATATACATTAAAAACCAGATGTCAAAATTTGCTCTGTCTAAACAGTGATAAGACCGAAGAGATGCTTATTGGATCACCTCACCAGTTGCGCAAAGCAGAGTCCGCAACATTAGGTTAGTTTCAAACTAAACTAAGAAATCTGGGGGTGATATTTGATGTCACCATAACATTTGATGCATGTTCGTAATTCAGTCAAAGCATCATCTTTTTTATCTCAGAAACATTGCCAAATTACTTCCCTTGTTGACTTTATCTGTGGGTGAAAAGTTAATCAACACTTTTGTGTTTTCGCGTTGTAACGGTCGTGGTCGCCTCCAAACATTTTCTTGAATATAAATTAATTTTAAAGTTCGGGCGCCAGACAGGATTATAGGACTGTCACCTATTAAATAATACTTTCCCGGTTGCTGAAGTTAAAGTCCACCAGTTACAAGATTGATGTGTTTGAATGTAATAGAAACAAAGGATTTTTTAGTAAACACAGATGAAAGTTAGATGTGTATTCTTCAATCAAAAGTTCCAACCAGCGAGAGATCATTCAGCCAAAATCAATGCAATAAAGCTCACAAAGGTGTCAATGCATAACTCAAACTTTCACACAAATACGTAGAGAGTGTTTAGCAACAATGTTATTCACCCATGCATGTGCAGATGCTAACACAACTTCATGGATAAAAACAATAAATGCACAGTATAATTGAAAACAAATAGCACTCAATATAATTTCTTCATCAACATAAGGTTTGAAAATAAAATAAAGAAACATTTGCACAGTCTCAAAAAGTTAGGTGTTAAGGCATGTGTGCGTACTCTTGCGTGTTTGAATGAGTGTGAATGGGTAATTGTCTGTAGGTGGCTAGAGGTATTTGGGTTACTGCAATTTTACCACCACGAGGAGACATTTGAAGAACCTTTCCTTTTTGGTTTCTGTCACTGGATTCCGTACTCGCCGTTTGAACACCATGCACCGCAGCAACACGAGTAGATAACCTCGCTCCAGTGGACCTGCATAAATCCTCGAATCAATAAATCCCACAGAATCTCATCAGTAACAGGTTATCCTTCAGTTAAATATAAATATCCACTCGTCAGAACTGGTTAGCTTCAGACCATAGGAAAACTGTGTGAGCATTGTGAATGTCGCTACACGCCAACACGACAGCGCCACTCCGTCCTGACGTCACTGCGTCATTACGTCACTGCCTCATGCTTACTCGTGGCCACTTCTCCCTTCACCTCGTACCCAGCATCATACCTTCCTCACACCTTTTCTCTCTCCTCTAGAGGTAGCATAGATTTAGCCTTTTATTCGTTTTCCACACTCTCCTCTATTCGCTCGATCCGTCCCACTTTTGAGCATCTCCGCCTTTTTGACGCTGTGAGAAAAGATAATTAATTCAAATAACCTTCTACATTTCACACTTTTTCGTACTGCTACAGCGTATTGATTATTGTAATGTATTCCTGGCTGGAGTTTCAAAAGCTACCCTAAGTAAATTACAGTTGGTACAAAATTCAGCTGCCAGAATACTGGCTAGGACCAGCGCAAGGGAGCACATCACACCTGTCTTGGAAACATTGCACTGGCTTCCTGGTTAATGATTTTAAAATTCTCATGCTTACTTATAAGGCCTCAAATAATTTGGCTCCTCAATATTTGTCAGAGCTTTTAACCCCCTACACACCTACACGTGTTCTACGCTCCTCTGAAGCAGGACTTTTATCTGTTCAAACAACTCGGCTTAAAACTATGGGCGATCTGGGTTTCTCTTCACTGGCTCCTAAATTGTGGAATTCCCTACCCTCTAAGATAAGAAATGCTGAATCCCTTCGTGTTTTTAAATCATCCCTTAAAACATACTTTTGTGTGTATCTTTTTGACTTCATATTTGAATATGTATGTCAAGCGCTTTGAGATGCTGCTTTTAAAGGCGCTATATAAAATAAAGTTTATTATTATAATTATAATGTGAAGTTTTTTTACTTCATATTTATGTTCTCAGGAAATAAAATACAATATTTTATTTTATAAACCCACCTGTAGCAATGCCCTAACATGTTTTTTTCTTCTTATCTTATTACAGAAAAGCAAACAGGAGCAAACAGGTTTATTTTTATCCACAGTATCTTCTTGAATTGGCGTGATGCTCAGAGTTACTGCAGACAGCATCACACAGATCTGGCCGTCATTCGGAGTCGAACTGAAAATGACCAGCTAACCAGCATGACACAAGGATTTAATAGAGCATGGATTGGTCTGTTCAGAGATTCTTGGAAGTGGTCGGATGGAACAAATGTCAACACTTCCTCCATTAATTGGACGACTGGTCAACCTGACATGACTGGTCTGAATCGACCTTGTGGTGCTGCAGATTCTGATGGTTTGATAGAGGATCAGTTCTGCTCAAATGTCCTTCCCTTCATTTGCATGTACAGTAAGTTTCATATAGCCGATTCTCAGCTACGTATTAAATATCAAGAAAACATTCTCTTTTAACTTGAATGTTGCAAAACAAGTCACAGTAATATAAATGTCCATCACATGTTGTGCTTACACTAACCCAACCATTATATAAAAACATTTTGATATCAACAATTTAATTTTTACTAGTAAAAAATATCATTCTTGAAATCAAGAATGGAATTTCTACTACTAACAATTGCTATTTTTGATATCAGTAATTGCATTTTCACTAGTAGACATGTGAATTCATGATATCAACAATCAAGCCATCACTCGCAGAAATGTGTAAAAATTGCATTTCTGATATCTGAAACAAGATTTTAAAAATGTAAGAAATGAATTATTGATATCTGAAATTGGCAGTCTATTGTGATATTTAACTTGTAAAAATGCAATGACAGATATCAAGAAGTGTTACGTTTTTATACTAGTTGAAATTCAATTTTTGATATCAAGAATACACATTTCTGCGAGTTATGAAGTGATTATTGATATCAAAAATTAATATCCTGAGAATGAGTAAAAGCTAATTTGGCTTGCCATATGTCAAGTGCACTCAAAAAAATAACTCATTGGATGAACTCAATTTATTTGAGTGCAGTATTTCCATTTCAATAAATATGTGAATACTCATAAAAACAGGCTCATTCAATGAAATGTAATTAAGTTGGTCCAACGTAATTTGATTAAATACACTTTAGATCAAACTTATAAAGAATAGAAACATGTAACAATGCAATATTAGTAGGAGTGTATACACTGAAAAAAGTTAAACTTTGGACCAACTTAAAAATATATGTCAACTTGTCACGAGCAATTTTATGAATTGAATTTTGAAATAAATTTTACTCAAATTATATTTATGGCTTGATTCAAATCAAAATGTAAACATTTCAACAAACCTTCAACAATGACATCAAACATTATTGTGATCAGTTTTTGCAGTCGGGCTCTTGACTATTTTAATGATAAGTTTTCATTTTCTGTTGTGACAGTGTGTTAAAATAAACTTGGTGAGGCAATTAAAATTAAGATTCATTAAGATAAAGTGATTGGTGACTGAAATCATTGTGCGGTTATTTGAATAAATACTCAGGAGTGTGTTGGTAATGTGTGATCCAACAGTTTGATATTTAAACAATGGTACTAAAACACCATAGGAATTAATAGAACATACTCAACACTGCTGACTCAATTGAACATCAAGAATCAATGTATGAAACTCAACAATGTGACAATCAACAAAAGAAAGCGTCATTCTGCAATGCATGCTGGGTAACATCGTACAAAACTCTTTCATGACTCCCAGTATGTATAGAAGTAGATCTGTTTATCTGAATTAGTTTGATGTTTGTCACCATTGTTGAGGTTTTTATGATGACTGTTAATGTCTGTGTGCCAAGACAACTGTTTGTTTATTTTATCACAGTATATTTGCATTTGTGAACCAGAACATTTGAGTCACTCCTAAAAGATCAAGTTCCACATTATTTAGTGTTACTTCTCATCTTTATCAAAGCTTGATAGACATCACTAAATTTCAACTTTAAAGCATTTTTTATTAATGCACAAGTGTCCTTATTTAAACACTATTGTAAACACTTAAAGAGAAAAGAGATTAAATTTAACCAAAGTCAGGGATCAAGAGCCCAACTAAAACAAACACTGATCACAATAATTGTGGTTCGTTGAAATGTATAAATTTTGATTTGATAAAAAAACTTTTTAATTTGCTTATAACAAGTTGACATAATTTTTTTAAGTTGTCCAAGGTTTCTCTTTTTGCTCTTATATAAGCGGCTGTGAATGCCTCCTGTACTCGACTCGTGCCTCTGGCCATACTGATATGAGAGCACTATACACTCCTTCTCGAGTGGTATTGCATTATTACATGTGTCTATTTTTTATTAGTTTGATCTAAAGTGTATTTATGATGTGTAAAAAAGATGGGTTTCAAGTAGTTTTTTAAATGTCGTGAGAGATGTCCGGTTGACCGGACAGAGTTAGGAAGAATGTTCCACCAGGAAGGAGTTGTGAATGAGAATGAGCGGGAGAGCGATTTACTGCTCTTATGGGAAGGCAATACAAGACAGGGCTCCTGAGTTAGCACAGCTGTAGAGTTGACTAACAGCGTTATTTTCATTTTTGACATCAAGAATCAGTGTATGAATCTCAACAGTGGTGACCAACATATGAAACGCTTACAGCTGCAATGCATGCTGGGAGTCATGGATGAGTTTTGTGCTTTGATGGTACCCAGAATGCAGTCCGTTTATCTTAAGATGTTTTTTGGTTGTCACCATTGTTGAGACGAACAGGTTGATATGTGCAAGTCCATTTTTCATGTTCATAATATGTTATTAAGAATATAATTTAATATAATATAGCAAAATAAATTGAGGACAAAAATGCTTTAAATCAATTCCTAAACTCTGAAACAGGCAATGACACTCGCAACAAAAAATAATATGAAATCAATTTTGCACAGCTTTTGTTCCATCTGTTTCTATTTGAACACAAAACTAACTTGCAAAAGTATTAAAGGGTCAAGATCCCAACTAAAGCAAACACTCATCACCATAATGGTGACGCAACAAAAACCATCAACATGTAAACTTGTGTTCATTCACAATAAGAACTTTTGTAGACGTGCAACAGAAATAAAGTGACTGTTTGTGGAGTTTAAAAAAAACTCCTTGTAAAAACTACAGAGTTGCTGTTTATTTGATGGGAATTATTTACAGGGTTTCCTGTAATAATTGTGTCCTAAATGAGCTCACAACTGAAATTACCATGGTTACAAATAGATAAAAAGTTCAAGTTACGATCTTTCTGTACGAATCTCTGACCTCTATTAGACATCTTACAGACGTACCTGTGGAAGGAGGTTCCCAGCTTACAAACTCTGTTTTAATTACATTCTTTAAATGTTGTTAACTGTCTCATCAAGTAAAAGTTCTAAACATATTTAAAATGTTTCTTGGTTGTGTAAACGTTAGTGGAACATTACATTCATGTAATGAGAGAAAGCTAGTTTTGACTTTGTAATCTCAACCATCTAAACCAGTAGAGAAAGACAATCAATGTAGTAGACAGTACACGCCCATAGCAACCATTTACAGCAACCTAACAACCGATCCCATAGCCTTCCATTATAAAAGGTCCAGATGGATATATTTGCTGCACAGTGTCGTAGACAGTAGGGGGTGGGCTCATTTGACTCAGGCAACCAATCTGTGTCCCAGGAACTTCATTAACCTACGAAGCCACGCCCATAGCAACAAAACATGTTAACTTAGCAACCGTTTAACAAGACCTATATCTCTGCATCAGAACATCGTGGGGAGACACGGGGGTTGTTTACACAAATAGCTTAGAGCATCATCAATTGGCAGATGCTAGGCCATGCCCACAGCAACCAAACACATTATTAGCCTAGCAACCGTTTAGCAAGACCTATAGTTCTGCATCAGATTATCCTAGGTTGGTTTATTTCACATGTGGACAGGGGTATCATGCTAGCCACATGCCAGTCATGCTAGCAAACATGCTAATTATGTTAGCATCATGCAAGCGTCATTTTAATCGTGTTAGCATCATGCTAGCATGTCGATTATAATGTTAGCATTATCTTAGCAACATGCTAATCGTATTAGCGTCATGCTAGAAAACATTCTAATAATCATCATGCTAGAAATATGTTAAACGTGTTAGCATAATGTTAGCAACATTTTAATCATGTTAACATAATGGTAGCAACATGCTAATGGTGTTAACAGAATGTGACCAACATGCTAATAATGTTAGCATCATGCTAGCAACATGCTAAACATGCTAGCAATCATGTTAATGGTGTTAGCATAATTCAAGCAACATGCCTATTATGTTAGAAAACATGCTAATCGTATTATCGTCATGCTAGCACACATGCTAATAATCATCATGCTAGAAATATGTTAAACGCGTTTGCATAATGTTAGCAACATGTTAATCATGTTAACATAATGGTAGCAACATGCTAATCGTGTTAACAGCATGTGAACAACATGCTACTAATGTTAGCATCGTGCTAGCAACATGCTAAACATGCCAGCAATCATGTTAATCATGTAAACATAATGCTAGCAAAATGCTATAAGTGTTAAGCTCATGTTCGGGTCGGGCCGATATTTCCGGCCACTATCCTCGGGCCGGGCCCTTGATCAAGCATTTTTTTTTTATCATTACTTTATTACCCTAATTGGGTAGGGAGGAAGCTATGGCATAATCAATATTATATATTTTTTTTTAGCAAAGTAGGCCTAAGTAACAAATGTGTACAAAGTTGCACAAGTCAGGCTAAAAAGTTACAAAATGCAACACGTATCATGCGCAGCGTCTCCTCCACTCGCACGAATCACATCGGGCATGAGAAACATGTAAACTCAAAATGAACTTAACATGTCGAGAGAACATGTGTGAAACAAGTAAACTCAACATGAAATGAAGATGTAGAACAAATCACCATTAATGTGATTGCTGTTTGCTTTAGTTGGGCTCTTGACTCTTGAGGTTGAATGTTAAGTTTTCCTAAACTGTCCATGTGTGTTAAAACACATCTATTGTGGCAAAGAGAATTATGATCCTGTGATATCAGAAAGTGATAGATGTTTTAATCACTATACAGTTCTTTATAGCAGTTTTGAGTGTGTTGTGTTATTAATATGTGAATGCAGAGTTATGATACAGTTTGAAGAGATTAATGCAGTGTTATGGACAATTAACAGTATAAAGGATTTTCACAAAACTGTTATATTTCTGAATCAGTTAGACATGAAGAATCAGTGAATGAACATCAACAATGGTGACAATCAACAAAAGAAAGCTTCATGCTGCAATGCATGCTGGGTAACATTATAGAACAAAACTCAGGCATGACTCCCAGCATGCATTGCAGTTGATCTGTTTATCTGAATTAGTTTGATGATTGTCACCATTGTTGAGGTTTGTATGATAAGTGTTGATGTTTAAACGTGCTGATTTAACTTTGTTGATTTTGCCCCAAAAAAACAGAACATAATCAATCATTAACCACAAAGCACTTAATAGAAATTTAATACTGCTTCTTTTTTTTTTAAAACACACCAATAAAAGGCAAACAACAGTTACTGTCCTGTTGTGACAGTTCTCTTTCTTTATGCTTTCATATGCTTCATTAAACACATTCACAAGCATTGAAAGAGAAATGGAGGAGCTGATTTAATAATGTCAAGCATCAAGGTCCCAACTAAAGCAAACACTGATCACAATAATGGTTTGATGAAATTTCATTTTTTCATCATTAATTGCGGGTGCAAAAGTGATTTTGATTCAAGCCATTAATCATTTTTAACATTGATTTACTGTTTGCTTGCTATCAGGGTATAAGAGTTTAGTTTTCTGTTGTGGTGGCATTTTAAAGAGTTTTTGTGACATCTGTTTTAGGAGTTAAGACACGTTAAGTTCATGTTGAGTTCACATGTTTCATTCATGTTCTCTCTATATGTTAAGTTCATGTTGAGTTTACTTGTTTCACACATGTTCTCTCTACTTGTTAATTTCATGTTGAGTTTACTTGATTCATCTATGTGGAACCAATGTCCATGATTGAATCATGTTAAACCAATGAGTCATTTTTTTGAGTGTTGTGTGGCCTAGCTTAAGTGCAACATGGAGCTTGAACATATAAAGAAAAAACGAAAAACCGTAGAATTAACTTTGAGCAAGTTTGGAGGAAGATCGGAGGTATGGAATCATTTCAAACATGTCGTGGGCAGTGACAACATTTTTACGTTTCTTTATTCGGATCCATTTGCGATCGATTCCATTATGAATAAACAAACAACGCAGTTTACATGCTTCGTCATTGTTGCATTATTCATTAAGATGATTCCAAACAGATTTCTGTAGTTCAAACAACCCGGAATAGTAGTTGAGAACGTCAGTTATTACGCCCCACGTATTAAAAAATTGTCGGGTTTAAATTGGGCTCGGGCTAATGATTACAGTTAATGTGTCGGGCCGGGCCGGGCTTCATTTTTTGGAACCGATCGAAGCTCTACATGTTATTAACAAGCATATCATGTTAAGATCACGCTAATACATGTTAACATTATGGTTAATCATAAAATTGAAATGTTTAAACATGATTTTAGCCTAAAAATGTGCCTATACAATGCCCTGAATTTGTTAAAGGTATCTGTAGGTAACTGCAGGGAAATGTTGTTGTTCGTGGTTTGCCACGAAATCATCACCCAGATTTTCTTCAGAAAATGTACCTATCTAGTTTGACATGTCTTATTCTAATTGAAGGTGCCCCATCAGAGGTTCTGATGACCTGTGAATCCATGGCTGCCCATCTCAGCTGTGGTGAGTTCTCTGTGTTTTTGGGTTTCATGCATTTGCTTGTACCATAAAACCAGTTGGAAAGTAAAAGAAAATATAATATTTAATTACAAATAATGTATCTTTCATATCAACAGGTCAGGGAATCATTCAAGTCCTTTCAGCCAATTATGGGCGTACAGACCGAACGACCTGCTCGACTGGAATGCTGGAAAAATCTCTCTCAAATGATCAGTGCACTGATACTACATCACTGAGTGTGATGGCCATTCAGTAAGACGAGTAAATGTCATTACAGAGCTATGAGATTAAAAAGATTTTTTATACTTTTGTTATTCTTTATATTCATTGTCACAGATGTGATGGAAAAAACAATTGTGCCATTGCCGTGGACAATACAGTTTTCCATGAACCCTGTAAAGGAATTTACAAATACCTGAATGTGTCTTACAAGTGTGTTGCACCACCTCCTTCATCTCCACCACCTGCACCACCAAGTGAGTTTGACACCTAACTGATCCAACCCCTTACTAATAAAGAAGTACTTCAACTTCAGAAGAAAAGAAAGGCTAAGAAAAATGTACTTAAAAAGATTAAGTTCAACAGTTACATTTGAACTGCCACCTTACCGTGGTGGAGGGGTTTGAGCACCCGAAAGACCCTAGGAGCTATGTTGTCTGGGGCTATATGCCCCTGGTAGGGTCTCCCAAGGCAAACAGGTCCTAGGCGACGGGTCAGACTAAGAGCGGTTCAAAAAACCCTTATGATGACAACTAATTGGAGGACCGTGACGTCGCCCGGTATGGCGCAGCCGGGCCCCACCCTGGAGCCAGGCCCGGGGTTGGGGCTCGTATGCGAGCGTCTGGTGGCCGGGCCTCCCCCCATGGGGTCCGGCCGGGCACAGCCCGAAGGAGCGACGTGGGGCCACCCTCCCGTGGACCCACCACCTGCAGGAGGGACCGTAAGGGGCCGGTGCAAAGTGGATCGGGCGGCAGTCGAAGGCGGGGGGCCTCGACAACCCGATCCCTGGACGCGGAATCTAGCTCTAGGGACATGGAACGTCACCTCTCTGACGGGGAAGGAGCCTGAGATTGTGCGTGAGGTTCAGAGATTCCGACTAGAAATAGTCGGGATCACCTCTACGCACAGCTTGGGCTCTGGAACCACTCTCCTCGAGGGAGGATGGACTATTCACCACTCTGGAGTTGCCCATGGTGAGAGGCGGCGGGCTGGTGTGGGTTTGCTTATAGCCCCCAGCTCAGCCGCCATGTGTTGGAGTTTACCCCGGTGAACGAGAGGGTCGCTTCCCTGCGCCTTCGGGTCGGGGATAGGTCTCTCACTGTCGTTTGCGCCTATGGGCCAAATGGCAGTGTAGAGTACCCGGCCTTCTTGGAGACTCTTGGAGGGGTGCTGGAAAGCGCCCCGACTGGGGACTCCGTCGTTCTGCTGGGGGACTTCAACGCCCACGTGGGCAACAACAGTGACACCTGGAGGGGCGTGATTGGGAGGAACGGCCCCCCTGATCTGAACCCGAGTGGTGTTCTGTTATTGGACTTCTGTGCTAGTTACAGTTTGGCCATAACGAACACCATGTTCAAGCATAAGGGTGTCCATCAGTGCACATGGCACCAGGACACCCTTGGCCGGAGGTCGATGATCGACTTTGTAGTTGTTTCATCTGACCTACGGCCGTATGTCTTGGACACTCGGGTGAAGAGAGGGGCGGAGCTGTCAACTGATCACCACCTGGTGGTGAGTTGGATCCGATGGCGGGGGAGGAAGCTGGACAGACTCGGCAGACCCAAACGTACTGTGAGGGTCTGTTGGGAACGTTTGGCCGAATCGCCTGTCAGAGAGATCTTCAACTTCCACCTCCGGCAGAGCTTCGACCAGATCCCGAGGGAGTCTGGAGATATTGAGTCCGAATGGACCATGTTCTCCACCTCCATTGTCAACGCGGCCACTCGGAGCTGTGGCCGTAAGGTCTCCGGTGCCTGTCGAGGCGGCAATCCCCGAACCCGGTGGTGGACACCGGAAGTAAGGGATGCCGTCAAGCTGAAGAAGGAGTCCTATCAGGCCTGGCTGGCTTGTGGGACTCCCGAGGCAGCTGACAGGTACCGACAGGCCAAGCGGACTGCAGCCCGGGTGGTTGGGGAGGCAAAAACTCGGGCCTGGGAGGAGTTCGGGGAGGCCATGGAGAAGGACTATCGGTCGGCCTCGAAGAGATTCTGGCAAACCGTCCGGCGCCTCAGGAGGGGTAAGCAGTGCCCTACCAATGCTGTTTACAGTGGAGGGGGGGCTGTGTTGACCTCGACCGGGGATATCGGGCGGTGGAAGGAATACTTTGAGGATCTCCTCAATCCCGCCGTCACGTCTTCCATTGAGGAAGCAGAGGCCGAGGGCTCGGAGGCGGACTCGCCCATCACCCGGGCTGAAGTCACCGAGGTAGTCAAGAAACTCCTCGGTGGCAGGGCACCGGGGGTGGACGAGATCCGCCCTGAGTACCTCAAGTCTCTGGATGTTGTGGGGCTGTCTTGGCTGACACGCCTCTGCAGCATCGCGTGGCGGTCGGGGACAGTGCCCTTGGACTGGCAGACCGGGGTGGTGGTCCCTCTTTTTAAGAAGGGGGACCGGAGGGTGTGCTCCAACTATCGGGGATCACACTTCTCAGCCTCCCCGGGAAAGTCTATGCCAGGGTACTGGAGAGGAGAATCCGGCCGATGGTTGAACCTCGGATTCAGGAGGAACAGTGTGGTTTCCGTCCCGGTCGGGAACACTGGACCAGCTCTATACCCTCTCCAGGGTGCTGGAGGGTTCATGGGAGTTTGCCCAACCAATCCACATGTGTTTTGTGGATTTGGAGAAGGCATTCGACTGTGTCCCTCGCGGCATCTTGTGGAGGGTGCTCCGGGAGTATGGGATTCGGGACCCTTTGCTAAGGGCTATCCGGTCCCTGTACGACCGGAGCAGGAGCTTGGTTCGCATTGCCGGCAGTAAGTCAGACTTGTTTCCGGTGCATGTTGGACTCCGGCAGGGCTGCCCTTTGTCGCCGGTTCTGTTCATTTTATGGACAGACCAGGACGGTTTGCAGCCGAGTGTGAAGCGGCTGGGATGAGAATCAGCACCTCCAAGTCTGAGGCCATGGTTCTCAGTCGGAAAAGGGTGGCTTGCTCACTTCAGGTAGGTGGAGAGTTCCTTCCTCAAGTGGAGGAGTTCAAGTATCTGGGGGTCTTGTTCACGAGTGAGGGAAGGATGGAACGGGAGATTGACAGACGGATCGGTGCAGCTTCTGCAGTAATGCGGTCGCTGTACCGGTCTGTCGTGGTGAAGAAGGAGCTGAGCCGCAAGGCGAAGCTCTCGATTTACCGGTCAATCTACGTTCCTACTCTCACCTATGGTCATGAGCTGTGGGTCATGACCGAAAGGACAAGATCCCGGATACAGGCGGCGAAATGAGCTTTCTCCGCAGGGTGGCTGGGCGATCCCTTAGAGATAGGGTGAGAAGCTCGGTCACTCGGGAGGAGCTCAGAGTAGATCCGCTGCTCCTCCACATCGAGAGGGGCCAGCTGAGGTGGCTCGGGCATCTTTTCCGGATGCCCCCTGGACGCCTTCCTGGGAAGGTGTTCCGGGCATGTCCCACCGGGAGGAGACCCCGGGGAAGACCTAGGACACGCTGGAGGGACTATGTCTCCCGGCTGGCCTGGGAATGCCTCGGTGTCCCCCCGGAAGAGCTGGAGGAAGTGTCTAGGGAGAGGGAAGTCTGGGCGTCCCTGCTTAGACTGCTGCCCCCGCGACCCGGCCCCGGATAAGCGGTAGAAGATGGATGGATGGATGGATGGAGTTACATTTGACATAATATACTATCTATTTAAGCTTGTTGTTGTTGCGTATCAACATCGAGGCTGGTGTGGACAAAAACTTAAAATAACATGGAAAATATGTTTTTATAATGTGCTGCATGTGCGTCTGTTATCATATGTTGTCAGTATGGTGTAAAAAAGCCTGTAAGGTTTACAATGTTTGCTTAATTAGAGCTTTTTTAAAGAAACACAATTGTCACTAAGTAGTTGTAAGTTGTTTTTCAAAAATTCTCAGCAGCCAATTCTCACAACTTGAGATGTTCTAACAGGTAGTAAGATGCAGATTGTGAGACTGGAGGTGAAAACTGGTCAGAATGTAAATGATCCTGCAGTGAAGGAGGCCATGTTACAGTTGGTAGGTGTTACACTATTTGTGTTGAAACTAAATCTGTCTTTCGTCCAGTACAGTAAACCAATACAATTTATGTTTTGGTGTCACTTTATTAAGATTCAGCAGAAACTAAAGGATCATGGGATTGAAAAGAACACAAGAGTGAGATGGAGACTGCAGCCAAATGGACATGTTTTTTCTCCAAACTCAGTCGTAAAGATGCTACTGAGAAAAGGAATCCCAACAAGGAAGACTGTTCGGAAAATTTTATTTAAATATATTTAAGCCTGCAATCTATTTTGATATTGTAACTAATCGTATGATATTTGAAAGGATAAATCAAATTATTATTATCTGTTAAGAGCTTTCCTGTTGCTCAGTGGTAAGAGCATGGCACTAATAAAATAAACAAATAAATGTATAGGATAATGCAATGCAAGTCGCTTTGGATAAAATTGTAAATGTTCAGAAAAATAAGAAATAATTCTAAGCCATTAGGTAGTCTATCATTAAAAGACTGATCATTGTCCTCAAAATATTAAGTAAATCCTATCTATTGTTATGAGGTAGATTGTATTCCTTTTTTCTGTATGTCCTTTTCATTGGAAGAAGTTATTTCAACTCCCAAAAATAGTATTTTATTATATATTACCAAATAATTGTAACTCTATTGTCTATGAATCAAAATGCTTTTTACATAAATCACACAGCTTAAGGCCAATTATAACATTAAACAGTGAATCGGTCATCAATGAGTGTCTGTTTTTTTAAGTGACACTGTAAAAAAATATTCTTAAGGGTTAGTAAATACTACCCATGTAAATCAGTTCAATTTACTTTAATATATTACACTGAAAGTAATGAAACTTTGGACCAACTTAAATAAATGACTTAAACTGTGGACCAAATAAAAGAAAAATACTGTAATTTGTAACAGCCAATTTTATTACTTTTTCTCAAGTTTTGCTTTGGTTTAAAAGTACATGTTTTATTTTATATTAGATAAGATTAGATTCAACTTTATTGTCATTACACATATACAAGTACAGTGTAACGAAATGTAGTTTAGGTCTAACCAGAAGTGCAATTAGCAAGTGCAGGATATACAGTGTGAATAAATACAGAATACAATATTAGGGAAATACTTTACAATGGGCATAAAAAAACTATTATGAGACTATTATGAAAATACTTTACAGAAGGAATGTTCTATGACAATATGACAGTCGGTATGTACTATGGACAATATATACAGAAGGATATATACTGTGAACATTAATGTACAGGTGGTTATGAACATAACAATTTAGACTATACAATAGTGCAAGTGACTTAAGTGTGCATTAATTATAGACATTAGCTATTAAAGTTGCAGTGCAATAGAAAGTTAATGCAGTTATTAAAGGTACGGTGCAGTATATGAGGTAATGCAGTTATTGAAGTTATGGTGCAGTAGATGAGTAGATGCAGTTAATAGAGTTACAGTGCGGTAGATGAGTTAATGCAGATATTGAAGTTACAGTGCAGTAGATGAGTTAATGCAGTTATTGAAGTTACAGTGCAGTAGATGAGTTAATGCAGTTATTGAAGTTATAGTTCAGTAGATGAGTTAATGCAGTTATTGAAGTTACAGTGCAGTGGATAAGTTAGTGCAGTTATTGAAGTTACAGTGCAGTAGATGAGGTAATGCAGTTATGAGAGTAGTCCATTAGTGCAAATGAGCATTCAGTATAATATTCCTGGTGTGCAAGTGAGCAGTATAGAGTGCAAATGATGCTATGTGTGTGTAAACAGTCCGGTAGAGCAGATACATGAAGTACTGGTGTGTACAGTTCAGTCATGCATGGCAGCCCTGTATTGCAATGTAAGCAATGTAATAGCAGCATTAAGTTAAAGTTATGAGGGGTAGTGGAATCAGTGGGGGGCAGAGTTCAATAATGAAACAGCTCTGGGAAAAAAGCTGTTTCCTAGTCTGCTGGTTCTTGTCCGGAGGCACCTGAAGCGTCTACCGGAAGGCAGGAGAGTAAACAGTCTATGAGCGGGGTGAGAGGAGTCCTTGAGAATGCTGCGAGCTCGACGCAGACAGCGTTTCTTTTGGATGTCCTCAATGGAAGGGAGTGTAGTCCCTGTGATGCGCTGGGCTGTTTTCACCACCCGTTGCAGTGCCTTGCGCTCAGCAACAGAACAGTTCCCGTACCAGACTGTGACACAGTTGGTCAGGATGCTCTCTATCGTGCAGCGATAGAAGTTCATCAGGATAGATGAAGACAGTTGGTTCTTCTTCAGTGTCCTCAGAAAGAAGAGACGCTGGTGAGCCTTCTTGACCAGGCATGAGGTGTTGGTGGTCCAGGACAGGTCCTCCGAAATATGGGTCCCTAGGAACTTAAAACTGGAAACACGTTCAACAGCCATCCCATTAATGTGGATGGGGTCGTGTGTGCCTCCTTTCGCCTTCCTAAAGTCCACGATGATCTCCTTTGTCTTGGAGGTGTTAAGGAGCAGGTTGTGAGCACCATGTGGCCAGGTGCCGTACCTCCTCCCTGTAAGCAGTCTCATCGTTGTTGCTGATGAGTCCAATCACTGTTGTATCGTCTGCAAACTTGATGAAGGAGTTAGTTCCATTCACAGGCCTGCAGTCGAGTGTGAAAAGGGAGTAGAGAAAGGGGCTCAGTACGCAGCCCTGTGGTACACCAGTGTTGAGGGTGATGGTGGTGGAGCAGATGTTGCCTGACCTGACAAGCTGAGGCCTGTTCGTCAAGAAATCCATAATCCAGTTGCAGGTTGAGTTGTTAATGCTTAGGTTTCCAAGTTTGATGATTAGCTTGGAAGAGATAACGGTATTGAATGCAGAGCTGAAGTCTACAAACAGCATGCGTGCATAAGTGTCCTTATTGTCCAGATGTGTGATCACGGAGTGCAGCGCCATGGACACCGCATCATCTGTGCTCCTATTGCTACGGTAGGCAAATTGGTATGGGTCCAGTGGGATGGTAAAGAGTCTTTTAGTTGTGACAGGACCAGCCGCTCAAAGCACTTCATAACAATGGGTGTGAGTGCTACAGGGCGGTAGTCGTTCAGGCATGTCGGGCTGGAATTTTTCGGGATGGGCACAATGGAGGTGGACTTGAAACATGCTGGAACCACTGCTTGGGCGAGGGACAGGTTGAAGATATCCGTGAACCCCAGCGAGCTGCTCCGCACATGCCCTGAGTACGCGACCAGGGATGCCATCTGGGCCAGCAGCCTTTCGCGCGTTTATATTGTAAAAGACCGCCCACTGGCCCAACGACGGAATCCAATGTTGTGGGAGAAGGGATCTTATGTTCTTCTTCTCCTCAGTGATTTCTACATGAAGTTATTTAAAAACTGTTACAATTTGGTTCAATTTACATGCCTCTGTGGTTAAGACCGATCTGACTCCAATTTTATTATAATATCAATTAAGTTATATGACATTTCAAAAGTATCTGTTGATCATAGTAAATTTTATCTGTAAATCTTCAAACTTGATATATATATAGTTATCCTTTCGTTTGGGACCTGCAGTCGCACAGAGTCTCACGCCGGCCATGTTCGTGGATCTCAAGATCACAAAACTGTCAGTTCTGATCTTTAGTCAGAGGTTGCCGGGTAAACTAATATCATCAAGTCTGGCCGCCTAATACTAGCTCAGAAAACATAACAATAGTTATTTTAGTCACGATCATGCAACTTGCTAAGGCAGGTGACAGGTGGAATTGGGGTTCATGTGAGCTTTAGTAATGCCCCACTTGTAGTTTAAATCAAAACCAGTGCATCCTATCCTGACATATTGATTTTGCGGTAACAAAACAGGCTCCTTTCAATCTACTGGTAAACAGACTCTGCAGAATTCAGATATAATCAATAATAACAATTTATTATGCCAGGCAGGTACAACATTCATTTAAATTATAGAATTAACATATTCAAACTTAATAGACAAAGATGGTCAACATTATATAAGAATAAAATATGAAATATTCGGAAACTTGGAACCAACGTAAAAAAAATACTGTAATTTGTTACAGCCAATTTTATTACTTTTCTGTAGTTATAGTTTTGCTTTGGTTCAAACTTTACATTTTATTTTATAATAACCAAAATGTTTATTTTACCAAAGCCAAAAAGGTAAAAAGAGATTTTTTATGAAAGCCGTTTTACTGTAGTAGTTATTCAGTGAGCGAGATTCTCTATTCTAACCAAACAGCTGATTTGCAAGGACTGTAGGTTAGGCTGCGTATCTTTCTGCCCCATAAAAAGTAGCATACGCTGAATAAATTCAAATGTGTGTTTGCGATTTTGGGTAATTCAGGTGTAGGGCGTAAGTAAGTCGGAACAGAAGGGACATTGCTTTTGGAAGGTCATGTACATTGTCCATCACCATTTACCATTCCAATTGAAGACGGAGTCAAATGCAGAGAGTTGAGTGGCTGAAGAGTTGTCCCATTTTCAACTATTACAATCCCCACTGGCAGGTCAAGGATTGAGCTGCGATCATCGGACATCTATTGAAGATAAACAGTAACAAATTTAAATAAATTCACATGCATGCTGACTCATGTCCTTTTCCAAAGGTCCAACATAAACTAATAGTTCACCCAAACATAAAAACATTCTGTTAATTTACTCCTCAGGCTTGTTGACACTTTTCTTAGTAAAACAAGATTTTTAGCTGAAACTGCGCTCCTTGGTGACACATATAAATCAATGGTTACAATCTTCTTGGGTCAAAAAACATATACAGGCAAAAACAAATGATTATTTGTGGCTTCTGATTCAGGCCGAGTGATTTGAGTGATAACAAAGTGAAATCAAACTGCAAAGGCTCTTAGCCAGTCAGCAAATTGTTATATAATTGTACTTATTCTGGATGCTGCAACCTACGTTAAAAGCAAGATTTTCATTCGCATACAGGAATTTACTTTTCACACATTCACAACATCTGAATGTCACTGCACTCCGCTCCAGACTACAGTGAAAGTGCTGAAGATTGTTTACAACACTGTTACCTTTAATCTGTAAACAATGTTTAGTTTCTTGCACAGATCGATCAATCATATTTATTTTGTTTTGCTTGTATGTTTTTAAATTTTCAAACAGATAGAAACCTGTCATGACCAAACAAGGACGAGACCCAATTGCGGGGTAGAATCTTTTATTAAGGTGTAAAGTCAATAGTGTGAACCAAACTCCCGTAGCTGCTTGCCTCCGTCCACGGCGGCAGAGAAATGGAGAACCGAATCTCGGTGGTACTGGGACGAGGAAACACCCTCGTCAGCAGAGGCTGGCCGCGGAGGCCGGAGAGGAATGTGTCCACAGCAGCTGGATTGTTACACCCGAGGGAATCAGATATGGCAGGGGAATCACAGCTATAGTCCTCCAAGAAAAGACGGGTGCTTTGAGAATCCTGAGAAACACTCGTGGATTATTTACGTGACTAGACAGAATAGACAGAATATTATATAACTTCATTAGGTGAGCCGCAGCTACACCTAGGGCAGTCCGAGCAGACAAAAGGTACGGTCAGACAAAGAACGAGAAACACTGAGGGAATTAAATAGGAAGAATGTAACGAGGGGAGATGGCTAACAGGTGCGGGATAATTACGGGACGAGCTTGATGAGATAATTGTCAGCAGGGGTGTGAGTATGGAGTGGAAAATAACCCGTGTAGGGAGATCCTAGGGAAACACTGGGCGGGGAAAATGACGCAGACACTGAGCACGTGGTCAGCGGAAACTAACCCCGTGCTCAACAATAACAAAGACACCCATGTGTAGAGAAATGCCCCAACCAGACCTAGATCATGACAGAAACCATTGACTCGATTATATTAATCGCCAAGGACCAGTTTCAAATCAAACCTTTTTAATGTTCTACTGATTGAAAACTCACCCACATCTTGGGTGGCTGTAAATTAACAGCAATTTTTATTTTTGGGTGAACAATCGCTTTAATCTTAGATAGACACGGTGTTTGTGGTTGATAAGAGTGTGTGAATGTGCGATAGTGTTTATATGGTTCTATTTGGAATACTTACCAAACATGTCCTAAAGAAAGCAGGGGAGTCGTCTCCAAACATGATGGGTAGTCCTTGAAGCACAATAGTTGGACCTCAGTTTGCTCTGATAAAATTATGTGGAATAAATACAATTATTAAATCAATTTATCAGCCAAATGATAAAATGATTAAAACAATAAAATCTGCCGAAATTCTGGGCAGGACATGTCCCCAGAAAAGGGCACAACTGGTCACCCTGGCTAAAAAGCTTGTTTTAAGGGCTAATCTACAATAATAAAAATTCTGTCTTTTAATGTTCACTAAAAAAGAAAGGCACCTATGTCTTGATGGCCTGAGGATAAGTAAATCACCGGCATATTTCCATATCTGGCTGAACTTTTTCCCTTACATAGCACATTTAAGCAGTAAATTACTTAGATCAAAAATGTGGTTTATATTGCAATTTATACAGGTTCTATATCATTTAACTAACCTTGGTTTGCTTCAGAAGGTTCATCAAGAGCTGTCCAGCAACTCCCTTTTTTTGGCTTCGAACATGTCCAAGAGTGTTGGTCAAGGGTCTCGTAAAATTGTTTTTTTCAGGTTCTTACCAGCAATCTTATTAAACTCCATGTAGATCTGAAAAATTGTTTAAGAAGAGGTAGGTTAGGTCAAGTAGAAAATATTGTTTTTCAAGATATCAGATTAATCCCAGGCAAAGTTACAAAACATTTGTAGACCTAAAATGAAAAGCGTCATTATTCTAGATATGTCTTTGGTTCTTCAATGAAAGCACAGTTCTTTGGGTCCATACATTACACACCTTGTTAACATTTAATTGTATAGTACAGACAATATAGTTCAGATGTGGTTTTAAAAAACTGAATTTCAGTTTGGCTAATGAAGGAATAACTTACAAATCTGGGATAGCTTTAGGAAATCACAGAAATAACAATCATTGATCTTGTATTCCCCTAAAGGGATAGTTTACCCAAACATGAAAATGCTGTTAATATACTCACCTTCAGGATACCTAAGATGTTGGTGACTTTTTCTTTAATGTCTTCAGTCATTACATATTTTTCATAATGTAAATCAAATGTTACAATAAAAACATCAACGTGTCAAAAAAGACATGTAAGCAAAACAAAATATTATTTGTGGGTCCTGACAATATATTTATTTCTTACGACGCAAAACTATTGGTCCGTGCAAGAAACTGAACATTATTTACACAATAATTATTATCTGTAATCCACAGTCTCTGCAATGTTTTTTAAGTGCGCTCATAGTCTGGAGTGCAAATGATGTATTATCAAGCTTTCAAATGTAAATCGTCATAATTAAAAAGAGGGAGGACGTTGTTGTTTTGTTCATCAAAATGGAACCTACTTGTGCCTTTTGGGGACGCTGAAGCCTATATAAAAGATCAATATTACATTTGCATATGCAAACTCAATCGGGAATTGACATTTCGCAGAATCCAGATGTTTGCTATCGTCATTACATGCCAGGAAGTTTACTGCCGCAAAACGCTCAGGACTATTTGCAGAGTCTGTGGATTTAAGGTAAAGTCACCTACATCTTGGGTGACCTGAAAGGGATAGTTTCTCCCAAAAATCTGTCACCATTAATTCACCGCACTGTATACATTTCTTTTATCTGATGTACAAAGAGAAAAATATGTGGACGAACCCCATTGACTACCATAGTAGGCAAAATCACTTGAAATGTTTTTTTTGAAAATGCTTATTAAAAATAAGCGTTTTTAGCTATTTTTAGCATTATATGCTTTTTAATAATTGTATTGCTGTTTCATTGTTTCTTAAAATCTAAAGTTGCATTTGTGATCTTGAATAATTTGCATTTAAAGATACGTCTTTTTTCTTTGTCAATCATTTTAAGTAAAGCACTTTGAATTGCCCTTGTGTATGAAATGTGCTATATAAATAAACTTGCCTTGCCTAATAAAGGCATATGAAACAGTCGAGTGTCATGATATTAATGCTGCAATATAAAGACAAGTTTTCCAGCAGCAGCTTTAAAATTCATTGATTAAGTAATGAAACTCTATGTACGCCGATACATTCCAGAAATATGTGAGAATTACCTGAATGTGAATATTAACAGAAACTGTTAGCTTTACAATTAAGCATATAATCTGCATATTACAGTAATTTAACAGAAATAAAATTAGATACTTAGATACTTTATAAAATGGACATCATATTTGATAAGATATCAGTTTTCATTATATAAATAAAATAAAAAAAATATTTTCACTTTTATTTATAGTTTAACCTTATAATTGATTCAATAAAACGATTGCTCATAAACAACAAATGATCAGAGAAAGCATACAAATGATTTCAAAAGCTTTAGTTTATAGGTCTTTGAAAATTGACGTCATAAAGATACACATCTGTCACTACAGGATGAAATCATGGCACTAAAATAAAAAATCAAGCAGAATAATGAAACTATAATACACACATCAGTAAATGTACATAAAAATATTTCTAAAAGAGAGTTAAAGTTTTAATTAATTACTAACCCAGATTATTCATGTAGCAGTAGATGCTGAATTTACACTTCACAACCCACAACAGCACAGAATTACAACATCATGATTTAACTGTTATATAACTGTTATTTTCCCAAATTTCAGAATTAAAGTTTAAAGTATCAGAAAGTGTTCATAAAAAGTGGTAGATTTTGTCCAAATAATAATTGTTTCAATGCAGTGTTGGATTACCTGACTCAGATGTTGTTATTTTTGGATAAGAGATTAAAAGATCTCTTAATGGAGACCCCACAGGAGTCTCTTGAGGAGAATCAAGTAAATGATGCCGTTATGATCACACTGTCACAAGATTTTATGATTCCTAAGAAATTTCTCCCAGGAAATAATCTCACATCTTTACAGACACAGAAGCAAGTGATTTGCATTTTGAGTCCATGCAAATGCATCTCATTACAGACGTTAGGAAAAACACTTACGTGATACATTATTTGCATAGATTAGAGAATGTTTGAATTCCATTGACTTGATGGTATTAAAGAAATTAAAAGATTAAATAGTCTTCAGTGTATATGAGTTTAACTAGGAAACATTACAGGACTTGAACATCACAGTTTACATTAGTGGCTTCTGCATATCATTTGTTTTTAAAACATGAGGCTGTTTTTCATACATTAAAGGTCTTTGTGATCACCGGCTGTCACGCTCAATTGAGTTCTGCTTGAGTCATTTAACATGCATATTAGGCACATTTGTGAGTTTGAACCCTGGTCTTCTCGTACACCATTTGAGTAAAATAACTTCAGCTTAAAGTAAAAAGTTAAAATAACTAGCAAGTTTATGTTTTAAGAGCGTTCTCATGTAGTTAACAAGAGTCACCATAATGGTGATCAATGTTTCCTTGAGTTCAGATCGTGACCCTTGACCTTTATTTGTAGGATTATTAGTAACTGTGTGCTTTAAAAGTACATTTATTTAGGCAATGCAGATGAGAATCTTATCAAATGTGTTGGTTGTTATTAAATCACTATCGTGCTGTAGATTGACTCACATTTCTCAGTTGATTTGAGTGTTGGGCTGTTGTTCCTGAAGAAACGTCATAAGCTCAGGGAGTTTAACTGTATTGTTTTGATGTCTAGAAAGATTTGTTTTTTATAAGATGCAAGAGGGAAAATATTTTGCTGCTAAGTGTTCAATATTTATATTTATTGATTAATATTAAACATAGCATTTAATTAAGTTAATATAACTATATTCATATAAAAACAAACTTTAATATATAAAGCATTTTGAAGTAATGAAGTAAACATATTATCTTTAGATCTTCGTGTAAACCTATATAAATAATTTAAATTCAGTTGATTCTGTATTGATATAGTCAGTAGCTGCCTTCTCAAACTGTTTATTCCTGCCTTGTAAATGTGTTTCAATTCATAACATTTTTCATAAGGATCTTGTTATCTTCAACAATAAAAAAGTGTGTTGCGCTGATACTCGCGAGAAGTCAATCAAACTGATGACGCTTTCCATGTTCCTTCTTGTGTGATTGGCTGTTTTCTGCACGTGTCACACTTTCAGGTGCGCGCCTCACAAACTCTGGATCAAACCCGAGTTGACAGAGATCGTTCATACCAATCGTTGTGTCGCAGCTGAACCTGATCTAAACCAGTTTGGGTTTGTCTGGTTTTGTCAACTCAAAGCTTACTCTGCAACTCAGTGTTTGTTCACCTCGCTTCGTCATATAGGCCACTGTTTATCTGATTTAGCCCGTCGATTATCACTATTGTAGACCCATATATTGATAATGATTTAATATTTATTAAATCTAATTTAATCTAACTGTAAAATATGGGAATGTTATGTTATTAAAATGTGTTATTTGAGATACGTCTGATTGGAGAACAGCAGAACAATTTGTTTATATAGCACTTTTTTACAAATATCACAAATCATTCTGAGCGAAGTCTTCTTCATTCATTAAACTGTTCAAAACAAGACTAGACTGGTCAGTTACAGACACTGAACTATTAGTTCGCCATTTCGGAGGCAAAGAATCTCAGCTTGAGCTCTCAAGGCCACTAAGCACCTTTCTGCCTTAAAGCTTACGCTAACCGAGCTCAGCCCGCTGTCCATAATGCTGAAAATGTAAGTACGCAATTCGATGCTAGAGGCATATTTTCGTCCTATTTTGGAGTTTAACGGATTTCCCCTAAGTAACAATTTTAATGAATATGTGTGTTCTTTCCCTCTGTGTAAATTTGCTCATGTTTGTAGCTATTGCAAGGACCCGCACCCGAAATCTGTCTGCCCCCTACAGACCTGCAACTCGAGGGAAGCCACTCATTTGGAAAAAATTCTGAGAGGACACCCCTCTACCACTATTAATGCCCCATTGCTATCATGTTATCTCTCTTCTCACCCTGATCCGTCCTTTGTCGATTACCTAATCACTGGACTTACCCATTCACCCCTCAGACTGGGCACTTTTCGGCGTCAAATGGCTTTCAAAATTCTACTTGGCAGTCAGACTTGCTTTCGGAGGCTTTGTGCTGGATCATATTGAAAGTCTGTAAGCTTTCGTTTGCTTTACATCTACTCTACGTATTTTTGCTGATCGATTTCCCTTCACCCCAAACGGCAATACTCGAAACGCTTAAGCAGTTATTTAGTGACGTCGGAGTTCCATTGTCTAAAGAGAAAACGATAGGTCCGTCAAGCTCTCTTGAATTTCTGAATGTCATCTTACTCGATTAGGTAAAAATGCAAGGCTCTCTCCCAAACGAAAAGCTTCTAAGAATTCAATCGTTCATGGAATCGTTTATCGTTTCACAAACAAATACAATTAGATTTGCAATTAAAAAATATTTACAAATGTATTTAAATGGCATTTATTTGTAGATCGCTTTCTGCGTATTTGTGAATCGCTGCACGCATTTGTGGATGGCTCTCTGTGCAACATTTCTAACGTCAAGACGTGCGCACAATCCACAAATAGGTGGACCTCGCTGACCAATCGCGGCACGTTTTCCCTCCGACCAATCACGTTTTGATTTACAGTGCGGGGTGGAAACACAATCCGGAGGAGCTTGTGCTCGCACATGCCGGACTTGGCAAGAGGCTTGTCACTTTTACAGAGTCTGCTAAACATGATGAGGTAAGATGATGTAGTGTTTCTTAAACAAGCCTGCTGCACATGTGCAATTTATAAAAAAACTGAAGATTGTCCACACAGATAATTAATGCGAGAATGGCTGATCTGATTATTTCATTTAATATTTTACTTCCTGATAGAATGGAAGAGGATTTTAGATCCACGCATGGCATCTCTGCTGTTCTGCAGGACTGTGCTGAGAGAACAGAGCAAGGAAAAGCCACTGTGTTATTATCAAGATTTGAAAGATAACCCTGAAGACCAAGACAGAGCCATATTATCTTTCTATAAGGCAAAGGGAGTCAACTGGGCTGCTCGACTAAAGTAAATATTACAGGGTATATTCGCAGATTTAAAGATGTATTAATCCAAGCATTTCTGTTTTACATTTGTTGCAATGTTTTTTCATACCATCTTTAATAATGTACCTCGATTGAAATTCATTTAAAACATATTTTACAGGAGATGCAGCCATTGGTGATGGGGTCAATAGACATCTCCTGAGTATGGCTGTTGAGAAGCTGAGGACTGGCTTTTCTCAGAATTTTGGTATTCATGCTGTCATTGGAAATGTTTTAAACTTTACTGTCTTCATTTATGGAAAAATGACAGAGAATTTATCTGTAACACATTTATGTAAAAAATGTATTACAATATTTTAAAGGTCACTCACCTGAATCCACATACTGAAAAGATTTGATACTGTCCTGTTTTTAGATACTTAATATACACACATTGTAATGTTGTTCAAATTAAGTAAAATACAATGTCATACATCTTTTTTATAAACGTGAAAAAACTGTTCAGGCTAACCTTCAACCAAATTCTGTACAAATGTGAGAGTCTGAAGGAATACGTCTACTCCAAATAAATCAGACTCCTGTAGTGGCTCTATCTGTGATACGAGATGCTCAATTTGCTCATTTGTCAATTGCAACATTTGAATTGCAGGCAAAGTGATCAGCTTCAACATCTCCACGTTCTTGTTCAGCTGCAGCAGAGTTTGGAAATGTATCTATAACAAAACATATCAATGTGATTTTGGTTATTTTTAGACTCTACCTTTAACATACAGTATATCTTCCACAGTGACAATTGTAGGGTTACCAGACATGCGTTCTACAGTTAAAGTTGGCTTTACCTTATGAGCTTATGGTTTGTATCTATATGATAAAGATACTTGGGTTATGGAACAGAATAAGTTCGTCGGGCAACACAAGCTGGGACGTTCGTGAAAGAACACCGAGGCCATCAAGACGATGCATGGATGCATATATTCTGTCCCACTGCACTCGATGTCCTTTGGCAATGAGGGCTCCTCTGACAACCCTGTACCCTATGTTTGGCAAAGTACTCTTGACTTGAGACACCAAGGAATCAAGCTCTTTATTTGTTCAGGGATGAAACTGACAAGTTACATTCTCTCATCCGGCGATAGAGAATTGTACGAGAGGCACCTACAATTTTACTGATGCTTTCCTGAGGTATTCCAAACCTCAGAAAGTAAACTAATCTGTCCTCAGATATATGCATTCTTGGACGTCCACATCCAATTGGTCTTTCAATCTCCACTACAGTTGCCACCTGCTGGGCTTCTTTGTGCTGCTGAATAAGATAATCCAAGTTCATCAAACCTCTGACTAAGTCCTGTGAAATGTTTGCTGACATGGCAGTATTTAAGGGCATTTCTTGATGACAAACAAATTGCACATATTCAATGTCCAGCGTCGGGTGTTCCAGTGCATAAGTCACTCTTGAAAGTAGTCTTTGAAGAACTTGTTGTCTCACAGAGTCCTACAATGAACTTACACAAACAGAACAGTTATTAAATAGAACAAAGTATGATCAAAATAAGAAAATTAGAAATTAGCCTAACTGGTTAACGTTATCAAATAGACAAATCCCAAAAAATACAAAACAGGTTTGATTTACAATAACCTTTGTTAGATGCACTATAGATCAGTGGTGGATTCACGGATTCTGTAAGGATTCAACTCTGGGATTCTTGAGCTTTTTACTTAAAAATGTCCCATGAATTGACCGACACTTTGATAGACCCATAAGGCTAGACCCAGACTAAAATTAATGTTTGACCTGTCTTAACTGAATATAACTTGCCCAGAAATATCTTAAAATGATTTCAAGTCTCAAGATGCACACCATTAAGGCATTTTTATAAAAGCAACATAAATATCTTATTTCAACTAAGGCATAGTCCTGGTTTAAGCTAAGCCGTGTCTGTGAAACCGGGCCATAGTGTTCTTTGTAGGAAAATAAGAGACAGTATCAAGGACACTCAAGTGCATAATGTCGTTTTTGTTAATATTAGTAACTTGACTGTCATGTAATATGCAATAAAACGTACAGGCTTTGATAAGCTTCACTTGAAATAAACTTGTAGAAATGTTTACTTAATAGTTTACGTAAGTTTATTTTAATTTTGTAAGCTATCTTACACAAACATTACCAATAGCACATTTAAACCTCTCATGTACAGTGGGTATTTAACCCATCGCTACTTCTGTCTTACATCAATGCTAATATGGACCAGTCGCAGAGCAAATCTTTCACCCTCCATCGGTTTCAGGGGATTTTTCCAAGGACAATGGTTCGCCGTGAAATGGCCTAAAGAATTTACTAGCTTAGCTTCAGGTTCTGCCTCGTCTGCGCTCCACGAAATATATCCAATAGCGGTAGCCAGCATTCTGTGGCATTCAGAATGGTCACGCAAACTAACCATCCGCTTGCCAATCGATCATGCCGATCTTGAGAAGGCTGATTTGGCATTCAGTCCTCCATAACTTCATCATTAAAGCTGAACATATTCCCGGTCACAGTAGTGACACTTTCCTGTTTTCGTTTTCAGGCTTTCAGACGTCTGTGCCCATCAGCCAACACGGATCCAACACCCTGCCCTACAGTTTCCGAAATCCTGCTAAACTAGATGTCTCATTCAACTCGCTTTTAAAATCGACTAGACAATACATATCACCAAAGCAGTGGCTCCCTCCACTTTTAAAGCGTACTCATCCGCTTGGTCGTTATTTACGATGTTTTGTTTTGCTTTCCGAATTCCCGTTCCTTCCATTCTAGTAGCAACTGTTTGTTCCTTCGTAGTCTTTAGATACGAACAACGCAATCTAAAAATTTCATCCATTCGTGAACAGCTCGCAGGTATTCAGCTTTATCGCGCTTTATGCGTCCAGGCAAATTTACTTCTGAAACTAAATATTTTGACCATAAATTAGGTTTATCTCTTTCCGATGTATGTTTCTCACACGATTTCTTTACAATTTTCCTAATGCACTCCAAGAACGATTGTCAAGGTTCTGGCGTTACACTTTTACTATCCAAAATTAATAACTGCTTTTATCCCTACACCTCAATGATCCAATATCTTAAAAATCGTCCCAGCACTCCTTCTCACTTTCCCCTATTCATATTACCCGACGGTGCACCTATAACTAAACTCTGGTTCAGTTCACATCTTTAGAAAACTGCAGCCTGTCTCCACACCTATACACTGGACATTCCTTTAGAATTGGAGCAGCTACTTCAGCAGCTGAACGTGGAATTTCAACATCTGCAAACAAGAATTTGGCAAGATGGCCTTCATCTGTATTCGAATCATACATAAGAGCCGAAAAACAATCCTGAATGCTCAGCAATCACTGTCACGATTAAGGTATATTTAAACAATTACTGGTGGTGATGTTTACTAAGGCATACATAACGTGGCCTTTATTTTCTAACCTATCGTGGTATTTTATCTTAACATATTGTCGCCTTCTATTGCATAACATCACCCTACTTCCTGGCTTGTTGTAGCTACTAGTGATCGACCGAAACATCGGTTTATTTGTATCGGCCAATGCAAACAAACTTATGCATCAGGAGAATTTTGAATCACACAGACATGAAGAATCAATTGTATTTGCATGCAAATATTTCTTGACAACTCTAGAATGTTCTTTCAAAATAAGCACACAATCCTGATGTCATATGTGAATCAAACAAGATGAGGGCTACTTCTCCAACCAACACCATTTGATTGGATTTGTATTGGCATTGGCAATCAAGTATACTTTGTTAGCATATAGTTACAGAATTCCAAAAGAAATTCAACATTTAAACATCTAGTAGTGATAGCCGGTTCGCGAACGAATCGTTCTTTTGAACCGGTTCTTTATAGTCAGCCGGTCGAACCGGTTCACCAAATCGAACTGAATCGTTCAAAGCGGTTCGCGCCTCCAGAAAGCACTTATCCACATATTTCCTCAGTTACCCACTCATGCTCCCCCTAGAGCGGTTCTTGTTAATGATTCAAGAATCGGTTGCAACAGTTTTTGGATCACCAGTACATTCATTGAACCAAGAGCTGGTTCACTGTCTTTCGGACACGTTCGAGATGTGAACCAGGCCGGTTCAACTGAAGAGCTCAGCTGATGCACGTGCTTGCGTGTTTGTGTTTTTATGAAACACCTTTGAACATTTGCAGCATAAAACATTAACAGGGAACACTCTTTATAATTGTCAGAACTATTTGTATTTTATTTATATGTTAACGTGGCTTAAAATGCATTAATGTTGTGTGCATTTTGCTTTATAATTACTTTAAAGATTGAAAACAATGCCTAGGCTATCAGTTTGTAAAACTAAACTACACATTCATTTGTTTCATGTTGAATCCATGGTATTTTCATGAACATATCTTATTTCATTTTTAAACAAGATGATACATATCTAAACATTATCATGCACGGGAACGAAACAAGCGGATTGAATCGTTCTCGCAGAGAATCTTGAGTCACAAAATCGAATCGGTTGCATTGCATTGGCTTTCCGGTCATCAACGGAGAGCCGTGTCTTTCGGACACGTACGATTTGTGAATAATATAAATGTGAACCGGTTGATCAGCGCTAGTGAGTTGATAAACTGCGGCTGCGCATGCGTGCGTGTGAAAACTAGCAGTCTTCTCTTACTTTTGAAGTTAAAACATTTCTTGGAATTTAGAAAAACCAATGTATCAAGCACGGGTGACGACGACAAGCGGGGCAATCTGACAACACGTAAGTTTATTTAATAACAAATAAATAACAGATTATTCACTTTATAACGTTCGCTTGCATATTACTGCCTTTGTCTGTATCTGTGTGCATTATTTGCCAAACTTAAAAGTGATAAACTTATCAGATCATGATGATGTTTTAAGTGATGATAATTAATGACTTAAAGTGTCTTCAGTAAATGTTCAGCCAAGTGTATTTTCATCCCAACCGGAAGTCGTTACGTCATAACAGTACGTCATTACGCTCTGGCGTAAATGAACCGATGAACCGGTTTTTTGAACCGGTGGTTCATTGAAACGAACTGTCCGAAAGAACCGGTTCGCGGTAAAAAAAAAAAAAAGAGCTGGACTTCCCATCGCTAACGTCTAGAGTCGAGAGTCCAACTCAAGGAAACACTGATAACCATGATGGTGAGTTTCAACTAAATTAAAACAAATATTAAGTGTTAACCCGCCCATGGACCCTGTGCATGTTAAGGGTTAAGTATTTTGTATTTAAAATACATGCCCACCCCTGTTCGTGGTGTTGTTGCAGTTTTTTAGCGACCACCTGGGTGGAGGTTTGAACGCGTGTGTTTCTCTTCTCTCTCCCTACTTGGAGCGGGGTGGAGTTCCCTTGCCATCGCGGTGATATCACAGCGCAACCCCCTCTCAAGAAGAACTATAATGATGAGAGATATGTTTTATTCGTAGTTTAATATTAATTCTTGTTAACGTTTATCATGTACCAGACAAGTGCACCGTGATGGCCTTACTAGTGTTTAGAGCCGATTGCATATGTTAGCATTAGCAATCCTGTTCAATGGTGGTTAAGTTTTTCAGTCAGCGTCAGCTATCAAACAGAAGTTTGTGTGTGTACGTCTCACTCAGTGGGACACACATCCTAAGAAATGAGGATATGGTCAACAGTGTTTCCCCTACCATTACCTTAGGGGGGCGGCCCGCCCCTCCAACGGCACCCTCCGCCCCCCTTGAAGGTCAAGTTAATTTGATAAATTCATTTCTTTATCAGTTGTTATATTTTGTTGTCAGTAGTTTTATTTAATATTAAAATAGGCCACTAGGACTTCGCTTTAGCACCAGAGCCTACAAACTGTGAGTATCAGAATAAAAAATACATGGCCTGATAACACATTAGATGTTCACTTTTTATATACATATTCGACTGGGCTCAATTGATTAAATATGATTTATTTGGAAGAGTATTGTCCGGACCTCCGACACAAAGAAAACATACCCCCCCCAAAGCAGTAAACAAAGGGGAAACACTGGTCAAAACTGGCCCGCATCCTATTTATACTTTTGGAATCTGGCCCTCAAAGAAAAGTAAAAAACATGCTTTAGTCGGCACAACTTATCAAAATAAAGCATGTATAAGCTTTAAATAATTCGAATTCTTTAAGAGTGTATTGCGCACTCGTATAGACAGGTTCAAGTATGACTGAGTCAAGTCACACAAGTCACTTCATAAACTTGTCTGATAAGTAAACTTTTTATACTTTAAGCTGAAGTTATTTTACTCAAACAGTGTACGAGAAGACCAGAGTTCAAACTCACAAATGTGCCTAATATGCATGTTAAATGACTCAAGCAGAACTCAATTGAGCGTGACAGCCGGTGATCACAAAGACCTTTAATGTATGGAAAACAGCCTCGTGTTTTAAAAACAAATGATATGCAGAGGCCACTAATGGAAACTGTGATGTTCAAGTCCTGTAATGTTTCCTAGTTAAACTCATATACACTGAAGACTATTTAATCTTTTATTTCTTAAATACCATCAACTGAATGCAATTCAGACATTCGTTGAACTATGCAAATGATGTTTTATGCATGTCTGTAATGAGATTTGCATCGACTCAAAATGCCTTCTGTGTGATGTGCGATTATTTCCTGCGAGAGTGTTTAGGGATTATAAGATTTTGTGACAGTGTTATGATAAGAGCATCATTTACTTGATTCTCTTCAAATGACTCCTGTAGGGTTCTATCTGACTAAAATAATCTACATTTAAACAATGAATATATGCACAAAATCTATTACGGTTTATCCCCCCCCATCGAAAGAGACGTTTTGGGTTATGTAACCTGTATCCATGACACAGGAAAAGAGACTTCAGTCAGGTCTGTGTGTGTGGCTTTTCTTCAGAACCTACTCTAAAAAAAGTGAGACTTTAGATCAACTTGAAAAATTGACGTACTTTAGACCACATGAAAGAAATTACGTCAACGTGTTACAAGCAATTTTAATCGTTTTTTTCAAATTATATCTATGGCTTAATGGTTCAAATCTAAATTTAAACATTTCAACAAACCACCATCAATGTGATCAGTGTTTGCTTTAGTTGGGCTCTTGACTCTTAACATTCAATGATAATTTTTTATTGTCTGTTTTGTCAGTGTGTGAAAATACATTTGTTGAGGCCAAAGAAAAGTCTCAGGATCTCCAAACCAAAAACAGGTTTTGCATTTAGGCGAATGCACACATTTGTGAAGAACATTTAAGCTGAAATGTAGAGACTGAACAAGCAAAGACAGTTTGATGTTCACTCCTGACTGCAGGTAAACTTGTGTTTTCTTCTTATAATTCAAACCAGTCACTTCACTTTGAGTCACTTTGTTCATTTTAATGTGTTTATTATGATTCATTAAGATATTTTCATCGTTTCAGATTCATTTCATACCTGTGAAGCCATCAGCAATGGAAAACCCCATTCATGTGCTGCTGTTCTCAGGTCAGTGTGTCACTTTTGATCTAAATGTTAAATGTTTGAAAATAACATTTTTAACTTTATAAGGTTTTACTCAAAATAAAATAAAAATATTAAAATAATTAACTTTAAAACATGTTGATTGATGCCATGTGTGGATTGTTTATCAGTTTGTCATTTAAATCAACATTTGTTTTAAGAAAGCGTTTTCACAAAATAATAATACAAAGTCAAAACAGATGTGTGTTTATGTCTTGAACGGCGTTTAAAATGACACACAATTATTGAAACAAAACAGGGTCAAGTCTTAACTCACAAGAAAGATCAATTAACACAATCTGTTAAGCACAATCCATGTTCACCAAACAAATCACAAATCACCTGAACAAAGACCCAAAAAAATTGTTTTCACTACAAAACATTGTCAATAATTACAGTTATTATTCTTTAATCAAACATAAATAATCAACATATTCAGGTTAAAGGGCTTTCCTGCACAGTATGTTGTACTAATTGCTATAATTATATTATATACTAATAAATCAAATTAAATGATCTGAATGCAGCAAGACTTTTATTTTTTTATTTATTGTAATTATGTTGTTTACATTAAATCAGTATCACTTGTGCACACGCTACTGATGTTGAAAAATGTTAAATTGAAATCATTGAATCACCATTATTGTGATCAGAGTTTGCTTTAGTTGAGCTCTTGACTCTTAATGGAAAGTTAGGATTACTTCAGCTCAAACTCAGTTCCTGGAGGGCCGCAGCTCTGCACAGTTTAGCTCCAACCAGCTCTGAACCACACCTGCTTGGAAGTTTCTAGTAATCCTGAAGATGTTGATAAGCTGAATCAGGTGTGTTTGATTAGGGTTGGAGCTAAACTGTGTAGAGCTGCGGCCCTTCAGGAACTGAGTTTGACACCCGTGAGCTATTGTAACAGTGTGTAAAGATGAATTTGTTGTGGCTAAAATACAATGGGATCAGATGATGACGTCTAAGTGATGATGAATGTTATCTGAATGTCTATTAATGTGTAACTAATTTTGTCTTAGTTTTCATAAAATAATGACAATACACATTGGATTCGTTTTACTTGACATTTATTGAGTAGATTTGAGCAGTCAGGCAGATGTATATGGAGCTGGTCTACAGGCGAGTTCTCGTGCTGTGAGCACCACTGACGCCTGCTTCGGGGTGCGGTGCGTTCTCCTAAGGGGGTCGGGTGCTCTTGGAGATGCACGTTTAAAGTTCTGCACAGCAAACCTCCAGTGTTAAATTAACACTTTTGAGTGTTTATACAATTCTCACTCAGAGTGTTTAAAAGTAACACTGAAGCAGTGTTGAGGTTAATGAGCTAATTAAGGTGATTAATGAAGTGATTATTGATCAATAATGATGAACACCTGCTGAGAACAAACACAATCACTGAAGAAAACCTGAACAATGAGAAGTCACCATAATAGTGTTTCCTTTAGGTGTGTTTTATAATTTTCAGCCCTAATTTTGCATTCCTGACTCTGGGATACAGTACTACAGTGATATATTTGATAATGAAAGTACACTCTTAATTGATTTAAAAAAAAAAGGCCAACTGTTTGAATCAATTAGACATGAAGAATCAGTGTATGAATCTCAACAATGGTGACGGTTAACAAAAGAAAGCTAAATGCTTCAATCCAAAAATACTTAAGTTGTTTTTTAAATGCAATGCTTCATGAATGACAGCAAAAAATAAAATACACAACTTTTGTCACCTACGTTGAGATTCATAAACTAATTCTTGATGTCTGAAAGATTTAAATATTAAGTCTCTTTAATCTGTGGAAATGTGTAGCTTTCATAAAAGCTTTACTAGACATTGTGGCTCATAATTAAAGTAAATTGAGTCTAAATTTGACACGTCTCCTATATTCATCACAAATAAGATGATGCAGTAGCTATGAACCAGCTGTTATAAATGTGCCTGTAAAACACACTAGTACAGCTGATTAAAAATAGATATCAAGTTTAAGAGCCAAACTAAAGGATTATTAGGGTGACTTCGTATTTGTTATGTTTTCTTCAGTGATTGTGTTAGTTCGTCATTAATGATCAATCATCACTTCATTAATCACCTCAATTATCTCATTAACTTCAACACTGCTTCAGTGTTACTTTTAACACTCTGAGTGAGAATTATATAAACACTAAAAGTGTTAATTTAACACTGGAGGTTTTGCTTTGTACCTAGATGCCTGGATGTACAGTAACGTGATTCCATTTTATTTGTATTTCTTATTCAATAACTTGTCATACTAAACCTCTTCAAATGCCTTAATAAAACTCCTTACGGGAATTATCCTGTGTTTCGCCTGAGCCTGGCCCAGTTGCATACTTCTTTATTTCTTCTTTCTTTCTCCCCTGATTATATTATGATACAATTTGTTTGGGGATAACATAGTGCTTGCTTTTTGAGGATGTTTAAAGAAAGTGTGTTAAAAGTCTCTCTCTCAACAGTACTCTGTCTGTTCATTCAGAGCATCTCATGTGAATATGTTCTGATACGGGAGCATAAGACTTGGTACGAGGCAAGAATTTACTGCCGACAGCATCACCTTGATCTGGTCACCGTTCAAAACAATGAAGACTGGAAGAATGTACAGAGAGCAGTTCAACCAGCATTGACTTCAGCCGTCTGGATTGGACTCTACAATAAACTTTATAGCTGGCGGTGGTCATATCAAAATGAAGCCATTTCATTCTCCAGATGGTCTGGAAGTGAACCAAACAACGCTAATGGAAAAGAGGAATGTGGGATTATAACATCTATTGGATGGCATGATACAGACTGCTCTTTTGAAAATCCCTTTTTTTGCTTCAAAGGTATGAAATAATACCAACACATGTCAATCACATTATTATTTTATTATATTTAAGTAGTAAATGTATTGTTAGCGCATTTAATGAGTAATAAAGTAATACAATATTTCATCATGACAGAGAATTAGTGGTAATATCATCATATCATCATGGCTCAGTGTTAAGCTCTTGTGAAGTTGCTATAGTAACAGAGTTTGAACTATTTCAAGTTTGCTCTATGAAGCCGAATCCACCGGCAATAAGTCTGACTAACTCCAATTAGCCTGGTTTATTTTCTCCTATCTTGTTTTATGAGACAGCCGTCAGGAAGACCATTAGACCGAGCATTGCAGTAAGTCCAGCCTAGAGATTACAAAGGCCTGGACCAGATGTTGTGCATCAGGCTCTGTGAGATAAGATCCGGTCTTCCAAACAAAGTTCTTAAAGCTAATAATCAGTTCACAAAACAAAACTTGTTTTGTGATGTTGAGTGTTGATCTGTTTATCTGAACAGTTTGTTGATCGTCACCAGTGTTGAGATGCATAAACTGATGCTCGGTGTCTGTGTGTCTGAACTATGAGATAAAACGAAAAGAAAAATAATTATGTTTTTTAATCTCATCTTTCTACAGAGAATGAAACAGAGGCGGGCAGGTTTGTTTTTGTTAACATCTCAATGAGCTGGCATGAAGCTCAGAGTTACTGCAGACAGCGTTACACAGATCTGGCCGTCATTCACAATCAAACTGAGAATCAAGTGCTGCTGCTGCAGATGACAGTGCTAGAGATTAGCGTATCATGGATCGGTCTGTTCAGAGACTCGTGGAAGTGGTCAGATCAAAGGACTGTTGTCAACATGTCCTCCATTAACTGGATGACTGGACAACCTGACTTGAGGAACTGGAACCGACCTTGTGGCGTTATACATCCTGATGGTCTGATAGATGATCAACTGTGCTCAAATACTCTTCCATTCATCTGTAGGACATGTAGGTTTCTATGTGTGATCATTAACTACTCACAACACAAACATCATAAATATACAGAAGGAGAGAAGAGACGTTAGACAACCAAAGCAGTTGTTATATAAGCAGAAAATATTGATTTCCATTGTGATGTTTTCTTCACACTTTATATGAGTTGAAAATAAATACAGCTTTTGACCTTCCAGCAGAGACCAAGAAACAGATTGTGAGATTTGAGGTGAAATCCGCTCAGAATGTCAATGATCCTGCAGTGATGGAGACCATCTTACAGTCGGTGAGTATTCAACTATTTGTGTTGAAAGTGTGTCCTACACGACACGATGAGCTGACACACAGGTTGTACAGCTTTCCTGACTCACTCAAACATGTTTGTTTCTGGCGTAAGCCGCGGTCACGCTTGACTTTTCGTTCCATTGACTTCCATTCATACGCATGCAAATCATCTTCAGTTTGGTAAAATCTGACCTGCGAATTTGCATCATGGTTGCAATGGTTTAATGCACATTGTGAAGTTTCGTATCAGAAATGAGCGATGGCCACAGAAGAGATTCTACAATCAATCCTGGCCTACAGGCTATATGAAGAGACACCAGGGTTTGAGAGATACCAATGACTTCATTGATCTATATATGGGCATTTTAAGACGTTTACAGTGTAAAATAGATAACAATAGTTAACACATAACCATGTCTGTCTTTTCATGATTATCAGCATCAGTAAAAAAGTTAAGTCATGGTCAACACATATTATACAATCTACGTTTCATGAAAGAACATTTGTGTTTGAAATTCTTTTGAAAAAAATATTTTTTCAGAATTCAAAATACAACTTGAGGTTCATCATTAATATTAAAATAATACATATCTGTTCGGTTTGTAACAAACACTTAGGTACAAAGTGTAGACTTTCAATGTCAAATTTACTTTCTTTTTTATAATTTAAAAAATAAACTCACACTCAAACAGAACATACTTTTCCATTTTAATAGATGTATAAAATATGCATCATTTCAACAGAAATCATAAACACTTAGAAATGAAGACTCTTAAAAGTTGAAGAGTTAACTTTCAGTCCCATTTTATCATGTGTATCACACAAAAATACTCTACACTGTATGTCTTCCTGGAATGAAAAAAAAACCACAAAATGCGAAGGGCTCATTGGAACCTTCCAGGTGATCCATGATGAGACTATGAAGGGCCATTTCCTCGTCCTCTTCATCCACTGCCAATGCTGTGCAAAAGGACTGAAACAGTGTGTACACGCTGCAGCTCAGGTCTTTTCTTCTCTCTTAGAATTGTCGTATGTCTCTACAAAAATCATCCCACATTGACTCCCATAGTATTTACAGTATGTTCCTACTATGGCAGTAAATGGGGGACGAGATCTGTTTGTGAGAATTATTTATGCAGTTTATGGTGCATTAACTAATGGTAACAGGTACAATGTTTAACAATGTTGAAGAGTGTGTGTCATGATTGTTTGTGTTGTGTAGATTCGGCAGAAACTGACAGATGTTGGCGTACACAAGGACACAACAGTGACCTGGAGACTGCAGCCTGATGGAAATGTTTTCACACCAAAACATGAAGGTGAAGAGAAACAGAAAGTGTGTTCGGACTTCTGACCGATCACGCCACAGTCGTTGTGTTTAAAGACGTCATTTTGATCATTCGAGAGAAAATTTGAAATACAAGTTTTATAGGATTTGAATTACATGTAAACATTTATAATAATTCAGTTAATCTCATTATTTTGTTAGCCAGTCAAATATAATTATTTATTCTTGATTGATCTTATAATTAAGATGTTTGTTCAAGAACCAATGAAATATGTCATATGGGGCCAATAAGATTTGTGTTATTTAATGATATTATCGTGATAGTATCAACATATTCTTGAATGGTGTTTTTCCGTGTCTGAGCAATCTTCTGCCTCTCAGCAACACAATTAGATGATATTTGTATATTTTGTGTATCCGACTCTGAGCTGGTTTGTATTAGACACCTCCATTTTCCCTTTGGTTTTGCATCCAGCTAACGCTGTGACTTAATTGTGACGTTGTCTTAATAAATAGAAGCAAACTTAATAACTAAATAATTGAATTAGATAAAAAGATAATATTCGTCACAGAATTGTTCTTATCATGTGAGGTGACAAATATACCAAATAAACACATAAAATTCAAAAATAGTTTGTAGTCCGTATGATCGCGGTGGTTTGTGTCATGGTTCTGCCTCACCTTGTCAGGTATTTTTTGGTCTTGAGGCAGAATCGGAACAGGATCCCTTGTTTTCATGTGGAGAGAGGCTTTTTGGCGCTATTGGCTTGCCATACTCTCTCTCCGGTCCACGTCTGTGTTTCCCGCCCTTTCATCTCGTTATTGTTTGTTAATTAGTTCATGGCCCGCACCTGTCCCTTCTTGATTTCCTGCCCTTTAAATAGTCCTCATGTTTCATTGTCCCGTGCTGGTTCATTGTTTGTGTCATGTGGGTGAGTTTCTTGTCCATGGTATTGTAGTGTTAGTCATAGTTCATGTAAATGTCTAGTCTAGTCTAGTCTAGTCTAGTCTAGTCTAGTCTAGTCTAGTCTAGTCTAGTCTAGTCTAGTCTAGTCTAGTCTAGTCTAGTCTAGTAGTCTAGTCTAGTCTAGTCTAGTCTAGTCTTTCTTCCTGTTGGTACCCTTTATGTTACGTTGTTTTACCCCCTTGTGGGTTTTTGTTTCCTGTTTTGTATTTGTCAAATACTGTTTGTGTATCTGTTAAACCCTTACCTGCTGTCTGCGCCTGGGTCCTCTGTCCATGTCTCACCTTGAGTTTCATGACAGAACGAACCAGCCACATTAGGACCCAGCAGACAGAGGGATCGACGCTGCTGGACTCCCTTCCATGGTTGAAGCCGATGGGCTCCCTTTCAGGGTCGGGGCCGACGGACTCCCTTCCAGGGTTGAGGCTGCTGTGTTCCCGTCCGGGGTCGAGGCCGACGGGCTCCCTTCCATGGTCGAGCCGCCGGGTTACCCTCCAGGTTCGAGGCCTTCAGTGTCCTGTTCCCGCCACATATCCCTGCTGGCATCCCAGCTGGTACTCAGGCCGGACCAGTCGAAACCCTGTCTTTGTTGTTCCTGTCTTTGTTTGCTGCCCAGCCGCCAGAGAGCGCTGCCCAGCCACCGACATCCTATCCTGTCCTGTCGACATCCAGTCCTGCCCAGCCGGTGGTGCCAGCCGGCAATCCAGTGCGTGTGCCAGCAGGCAATCCCAGGTTTAGAAAAAAAAACTGAAAACTAAAAAACGGAAGCGTTTTTTTTATTTATCTTTTGCGATTAAAAAAAAACTGATTTTAAACAGAAGAAATTGATACATTTTTCTATATTTTTTTCCGCAATATTACTTCTTAAAACAAAATTGTGAAAAATGTAATAAAATCGTAAAAAGCTACTTTTTCGAAGAAGCTATACCTTTCTTAGCATTTGCAAAGGTCAACGGCAGCAGGACACGCAGATGTGATCATCAATATGATTAAAGATCGTATGACTTATGAAAATATTTTGGCTCACTTATCCCAAATCGACGTAAAAAAATGCTCTGCAATGAGTGTTCGCAGATTTTGCAGGGAACACACGTGAAAAAAGATGAAATTTATGATTTCTAAGCTTGTTTCCTCATGGGGATCTAAAAATATGTCAAATTTGGTCACCTTAGTGTTGGGAATATCAACAACACACACATAGTATATGCTTACTAGCATTTATATTGAGGAAAAATTGCTTATTAATATTGTTTTTACATTGTATAACAGGTGAGGCCAACATATGGGCGCACATTTATGACGGGGTACCTGTCATCAAGAGTCATACATTCAGGTGAAGTTCGGGTAGGAAAAGTGCTACGACAGGTTCATCAACCGTATCATGAAATGCGACAATTACCCTTTTTTAGGGCTTGAACTGAGTTATTTGATATGTTATCTGATCATTTTAAAGTTAATGAATTAAATATTATTATTGATTATTCCTGAGTGAAATGCAGTAGCAGAGCAGTTAAAAAAGCTTGTTTTGTAACTTTTAGGGTGTACGCAATCTGAATCCAACCCCCTACTGTGCAGAATACATGGGACATAAACTACATTTGGACCAAAATGAGAAGCTGGTGATGTTTGGAGTGACACATGTTGTGGCAATAGATGGCTTCAGCAGCCAAATAGTGGCTTATAACACCATGCCTGTTAAAAACAACTTGACAGTCTATCAGAAAGTTGATATATACAAGTCAATAAAGTCTTTCTATCTGTTGCTGCTATTGTAGGAAAATGGATACCAAACATCTTGGCTAAAGGTGGGTGTCCAGCAGAGATTTCTGAGGACTTCCACAGGCCTGTTGTTGCTGATATGTACCAACAGTATGTGGGGTCTTGTCTAACAAGAACATCAAGGTTTGGGACAGATCCATTTCTTCTGAGGACGACAGAGCCGAGGAGGATTTGCTGAGATTACTCTGTGCTTTGATCAGTCTGTAAAGTATGACTTTCAACCATTTAAAGAAGCCATATTACACCTCATAAATGTGACGAGACGTTTTTCTTGAATTTGACGTTTTCTTGAAGAATAACAGGAACAAGACATTTACCATAAAACATATAACATTTATTACAAATGTCTGTGAAAAGCAATTTGACAAAGTACAAAAAATAAATAGTAAGTCTTTTGCACAGTATTTGGCATTATCAATTCTATTAAAATAAAGCTGTAATTTGAGGTATAAAACGAACACATTGAACCATGTTTAATAAAGTGCTGTCCAGTGTTGCGCTTTACTGTAAACAAAGGTTGAAGTGAAGCACTTTTTTTGTTTTCGGACTTGCACTGTAAGGAGTATAACTACTCTTTGATTGAAGCATATTAAAGAACAAGTGCTGACTAAGGTGCATTTTACTTTCAAGTCAAATACTGAACTGGACTGAACTTGAACAGTAATGAGGTTTTTTTACTGTATATTCAACAGTATATTTACACTTGCTTGTAACAAACACCAGTCACTAATAAAGACTAACTTTCATATAATATGAAACAGCTAAACCTCACACTACACGTTGTATACGGATTTTATTTTTTAGGATTTTGAATCTTTCATAAGATCCCATAATGCAAATTATGCAAGCAAATGCATTTTTCTTTTATACGCGCTCTGTGAAAGATAAAAAACGCCTGCGTGCCAAAGACCGCTCAGATAATCCTCAGATGGCCTGTGCAACTTCGGGTAGTTCTTGGGATGCCAGCACAACCTCTTCAATTCCTAACCCACCAGGTCAGCAAGAAAAACATTCCTTAACATGCAAAGATGTTTCCTTTAATTTCCAGAGATTATTCTACTTCCTATAACTTGACTGTTGGCTTTATAGAAGTGACAAAACATGACACTTTGGACTCTTAGTACTTTAAATTTTAAGTTGTACAAATGAATTGAAATGACTAACTGGGCCTATATGTTGAGATTGAGACGATGAGTTTGGTTGCCGCTTTTTACAGAAACATGAACATTCAATTGTTCTGCAAGTAGCGCTTCATTGTCAGTGCAAGTGTCGAGCTATAGTCTGGATTTAAACAAACTCATGTCCCTCATTTACGATACAACACGAAACAGATTATTAACTTATTCTTATAATGAAAGAAAATAAATGTTTATCAACGAGACGTGCACACGTGCAACACCAGTTCTACAAACCCAATATTAAGAGCTCTTTAAGTGACGTGATGGTGGCTCTTAAAAGAGCCTTTGTGTGCGGCGGATGAACGCGGCGCTTTACTTGGAGCTGGTGTACTTGGTGACGGCTTTGGTGCCCTCGGACACGGCGTGTTTGGCGAGTTCACCGGGCAGCAGCAGACGCACGGCGGTCTGGATCTCTCTCGACGTGATGGTGGAGCGCTTGTTGTAGTGCGCGAGACGAGACGACTCGCCGGCGATGCGCTCGAAGATGTCGTTGACGAAAGAGTTCATGATGCCCATCGCCTTGGAAGAGATGCCGGTGTCGGGGTGGACCTGCTTGAGGACCTTGTACACGTAGATGGCGTAACTCTCCTTCCTGGACTTTCTGCGCTTCTTTCCGCCCTTAACGGCGGTCTTGGTGACGGCCTTCTTAGAGCCCTTCTTGGGCGCGGGCTTGGCTGGTTCCGGCATGATGCTTCCACACAAGTAAACAGACGCTGAATGACGAAGAGCCACGTCGCAGTGGACTTTATACACTCCCACATGCAAATGTTTAGCGTGACGAAGCGCGTGGTTTGATTGGGTGTCTTCGTCAGCCAAACCCATAAAATGTGTCTACTGGTCAGCTCATAGTATGAGGGGTCGGAGCGAGAGCCAATGAAAGCGTTTCCCGCCCACAGCTGTTTGAAGGTGACCCTCCCACAAACGATTCAGTTTCTTTGTTTTCACTTGCCGCCTTTTTTCGAATTTGATAAAAAAAACGTTTTTTCTTTATTAACTTTACACGAAGAAAGCGCGTAATCGCGTCATCAGTCACTTTCAACAGGAAGTATTACTTTGTTCACAACGCATTGCACGTGCTTTTATAAAACTTTTTGCCATGATTGTATTTTCTTTTTCGAGCACCAGAAGTGTGCAGAACAGGCTAATCTCATCCGTTTAAGTACGAGTTCTAAAAGTGTATTTAATAGGGTTTTATTTGATATGATACAACTTCTGAAATTAACCTCCTCGAGTGAAGACGTGTGTGGCTCTTAGAAGAGCCGTTGGGTGTCAATGTTGTAGACCAGAATAAACGCGTTTAACTCCGAAGCCGTACAGAGTGCGTCCCCCGCTTCAGCGCGTACACGACGTCCATGGCGGTGACGGTCTTTCTCTTGGCGTGCTCGGTGTAGGTGACGGCGTCACGGATAACGTTCTCCAGAAACACCTTCAACACACCGCGAGTCTCCTCGTAGATGAGACCGGAGATACGCTTCACTCCGCCGCGACGAGCGAGACGACGGATGGCGGGTTTGGTGATGCCCTGGATGTTATCACGCAGAACTTTGCGATGACGCTTCGCGCCTCCTTTACCGAGTCCCTTACCGCCTTTGCCTCTTCCAGACATGATGGACGAATTACTCGAAGTATAACTCAATAAAGAAGTGCACAACATGAGAGGAGGGGTTAAACATGTGCCTATAGGACCTAGTAGAAACACACGCGCACGTCATTCATACGCTTTTTCTTCGCGCCTCTGCTTTCCCAAAGCTTTCAGTAGATCGCTTTATAGTGTAACTTTCAAAAAGCTCGATGTTAAAGATTTTCTAAGAAACTAAACATTAAACTTAAACTGATAGTTCACCAAAAAATACTATTTATAGGATCTTTATTTAACACCACCAATAGCCAACTTTGATCGTTTTTTCTACTATGAAAACGAGTATTAAAAGTGTACTTGACATGGATCATAAAGAGGAATGATTTAGCGCCGACTGATGGATGAAAATAACGCGGGTTATCTCTGCTGATCAAGAGACAGAGATTATGTTCATTCTTAAGCCCGTTACAACACGACTCTGACGGTCTATCAGAGTAAAACAATGATTGTTCAAAGGCCTCTTGTCGAGTAAACATTAAAGGATTTATTGTACAACATTAGAGGCAGAGGTGTCACATATTGATTTGGAGAATCCGAGTCCATTTATAACCAGTTTATGATGATGAAGCAAAATACAAAATTGAGTTCAAAACAGAAACCTCATCGCTTTCATAGATAAAGTGGGCGGCTCTTAAAAGAGCCTTTGGGTTTACAACATATGAGCCCCCGTCCCCGTTTACTTGGACTTGGCGGGCTTCTCGGTCTTCTTGGGCAGCAGCACGGCCTGGATGTTGGGCAGCACGCCGCCCTGAGCGATGGTCACTCTGCCCAGAAGCTTGTTCAGCTCCTCGTCGTTGCGCACCGCCAGCTGCAGGTGACGGGGGATGATGCGGGTCTTCTTGTTGTCACGAGCGGCGTTTCCGGCCAACTCGAGGATCTCGGCGGTCAGGTACTCGAGCACGGCGGCCAGATACACTGGAGCGCCGGCACCCACGCGCTGCGCGTAGTTGCCTTTACGGAGGAGCCTGTGAACGCGGCCCACGGGGAACTGAAGTCCCGCTCTTGAGAGCGAGTCTTGGCCTTAGCTCTCGCCTTACCGCCGGTTTTGCCTCTGCCGCTCATTTTCTTCTGTTGCGTTCGTCTGCTTGTTCCTGAGAACGAAAGATGATTCCTATCTGCACTTCTCAATATTTAACCCGTCTGTCAGTCGACTATTGGTTGGAGTCGGTAAAACTTTTAAACCAATCAGTCAACTTCCCTCCAAACGCAAACGCAAAGCCCATCTTTCTCCCCGCCTCACAGATGCTGTGTGGTGTTTGAACAGTTTTGAAACAATGAGGAAACTTAAAGTGACAGTTCACCCAAAATAAAATAAATATGTCATAGTTCACTTACCATCAGATTCTTCTTATTTATTCCCACATTTTAGAAAAATCCTCAACAAACTACAAAGGCAACTGTGGACTGTGTTGTGAGTTAAAAATCTAAACAATAAAATAAAACCTGTTATATATGTTCTATAAGCCTGTTATATAAATCTTCAATGTAGTCTTTTAAATTTACAGAAATTCTTCTCATCATGACACTGCTTGAGTTTTCACTTAAGATGCTTTATAAACAACACTAAACGAGTTCCCATCTGAGCTCTTATTCATCGCTCTGTTTCATTATTTAGTCAGTAATCCATTTCAAAAACGTTTTTATGTAAACATATATTAGTTTATAATGAAGAAGTGTATATTTTTTATGTATAATTTCAGACATTTAAGCCCCTTCAGATGAAAGCATTTTTAAGACAATGAGAAACATTTCAAACACGTTTGACCTGTAAGTGTATATAGTGACCGAATAAAGCAATATAATTCATAAAAGAGCAACCTTTAAAAAAGTCATTTTATGTACATATGCCGAAGACATCAAGTCAGACAGATTCACAGTTTTCTCTTTTTTTGTGACAGACGACACACTAATTACAGTTAAAAGTACTTGTGTTCAATATGTCTGCAAAAAAACCCAGAATGAACAGATGCTAATATACTAATTAAACGTAATAAGAATTACTGCTTCAACGTTTGGATCATTCAGGACTGTTACGACCTTTTATAAGACATGGTCCAGGGTTGAAAGAAGCAACATTTATACTATGATAAACATTTTGAGATAATGCTGGGGGCAAGGGACAACAACATGCCAAAGAAATAAGTGTTAGATATACAACATTGAAATATATATTAATAAAGGAGCAACAAACAAAGTATAAATACTAACAATTTGAATAAACAGCTGAAAAGTAACGTCAACCCATTTGAAAAAGATAAATTAGTGACGTCAAAGGAAAAACATAATAAAACAAAATATTCTAACTTAGTTTAAACAAATAACCTAAGCAAAGAAAAACAAGGAAAGCAAAATCTTCAGCGCCAAGTGCAGTGCACTTCCCTAGCGTTCACCTCTTACCTAGTGTGTCTCACATCAAGTTAGCTAAATGTTGCGCAATGGAAGTCACGTGACATCTAATACATCTTTATTATTGTCATTGTACGAGTTCAACAAAATTGAAGAAAGCAACCCTTAAGGTGAGAAAAAAATAATAATAATACTAATTCACAATTACGTTCACATTTCTAGCGGTCATTACACGTTCCCATTAATGCACAGTAAGTGTACTCTAGATAATTACTAAATATTGAAATATTTGTTGTGTTCAGTGAAGTTATGGGTCTGGAATAGAAGCTGTTTTTTTTGTCAATTAGTCCGAGTTTTCATTACTATAACGTCTGCCTGAGGGCAGCAGTTCAAAGTGAGTGTGTCCGGGGTGAGATGGATCTCTGAGAATATTATTTCCCTTCCTGAGACAGTGGGAACTATACCGATCTTCCTCTCTGTGACTGTGCAGCTGGAAAACCCCACACAGATGCAGTATGTGAGGATGCTCTCTATGGAGCAGCGGTAGAAAGACACCGACAGTTCCTGTGCAAGTTGATCGTTCCCAAGAATTCTCAAAAGTATATAGTCTCTGATGTGTATTTATTCATTATAACTGGCCAGTTTTATACATGGATAGAAATAAACAAGGCCATCACTTCAACACATACGAATATCTTCCTGTGTGCAACCTACATCCCTCCAGCAGAGTCACGCTACTTCATTGAAGACAGTTTCACAATCCTGGAAGGGGAGATCAACTACTTCCAGTCACAGGGCAACGTTCTGATCCGCGGAGACCTAAATGCCAGGACAGGTGAAGAATCAGACACACTTCACTCCCGGGGAGACAAACGTATTCCAGAAGATGTCCTTCCCCTCCTACACACCAGGGGCGTTTCCTCCGAGGAGGCAGTGCCTCCCCTCCCCCTCGAAAAAAATTGAATAAGAATATTATTAACAGTTCAGAAATAAAATAGGACAGCGGATAGAACGTATTAAGATAAATATGAGATCAATCAGCGTGTACAACAGTGTGAAACAGCGACACCGCTCGAAAGAATTCCAAAGGGAGGCAGCGTTTCTCTTGCCTCCTCTAAGCTCGTGGACTTTAAATATACCCGCTAAAGCGTGCTGTGACTTTGAGTCGGGGTAATTCAAAAGAATGGAGAAAAGTCACGTGAGAGGAGGCAATGCCTCCAAGGGGCTATGATTGGATTAACTCATCAGTGAGATCCCGCCTTCCTGCTCGTCTTCATCATACATTTTAAGCTAAATTAGATTGAACGTTAATTAAATTGTTTTATAGTTGTATTATTCGGAGCTTAGGACCTGTAGGATTCGTGTCGGAGATGGCGGAGGCAGAGGAGTTATCGATTGTTGACAGAATATTACGTGGTTTTTCATTCGACCTTGTCTTTTGAGGAGAAAAAACAATCAAATCTGACGGAAGGCCGCAGCCCACTGTCAATATCAATAAACAAGGGAATTGGTTCTCAAGAGTGGACTGGCATACCGGGAGTAAAGAGAAAACCCGATTGTTCTGTTGGCCTTGCCTTCTTTTCTCAAGTACCCGAAATGGCACATGGACAAAATATGGATTTGATGACGTCAAAAACTTGGAACGGGCAGCTCAACGACATTCCAAATTAAAGGACCATGTAAGTGCCCAAGTTAAACTCAATCTTTTGGGAAGAGTTCGTATAGAACATGTCTTGGATGAGGGAGCTAGACTTCAAGTTGAAAAGCATAACCAGACTGTGAGAAAAAATCGAGCAGTGCTCGAACGCTTAATTGACACTACAACCCTTCTTGCCCTCCAACTAGATGGAATTTTAATTCACGGGCAGTGACCACAGTTGCTGAAAATCGCGAGAAATTGCTAGATGTATTCAGGCGAATTGTTGATGCACCTGCCATGGATGATGA
>VCII01000291.1:0-164413 GCA_006030095.1 Triplophysa siluroides
GTATTTTCTTTTTTGAACGAACAGATTGACGCTCTATCGGCTCTTGTGAAGAGTATGTGTGGTCCGCCATTATCGCAAATTTTGCTTCTTACTGCAACAAAGAACCGTTTATATTTCTAAAGAAAACACGACAAGTAAATGCTGTTGTTGTTCTTCCTCTTCTTCTGCTAATCCTTCTATGTAGTCGCTTTGCAAGCTGCCTCAAAACACAGCCGAAGAAGAAGAACTAGTCCCGTGCATCCTTCGTTTTACGAAACGCGCTCAGTTTGTCCGTGTAGTGAAACTATAGAAACATGGCTGTGCACATTGATAAATTACATGTAAGGGTGTGCCCGCCGTGTATATACATAAAATGGCTCATTGTAAGGTAATATAAACATTTCGGTTCATTTTGTAAGGTATTTCTTCACCACTCACAACATAGTTTTGTATTATATATTACATTTTGGTGAATAAATCCTTCAAAATCCTACACACTGTACCTTTAACTAACATAGCTTCTATCACGCTACAACCTATCACGCTACAACCTATCACGCTCCCTACGATCACAAAACTCGGGACACTTAAATCTTAAACACACATGATGCATACTAGTATTCAGGGCCGGCCCTAGCATTTTGGGGGCCCTAAACTGATTTCAAAAAGAGGCCCCCCCATCACTTTATGTACAACATACTAACCTTACACAGATTATGTCACATTGATAATCTGACAATGTCAAATTAACAACACACTAGAATCCCTTAACAGCTTTCCTGTAGCTCAGTGGTTAGATCATGGTTCTAGCAATGCCAAGGTCATGGGTTCGAGCCCAGGGATTGCACATACACAGAATGCATAGTATAAGGCAAGCAATGTAAATCGCTTTGGATAAAAGCATCTGCCAAATACATAATGTAAATTCCGATTTGCATGCTACATCAATATAATTACAATACATACAACGTAACTAAGAAATCTTAAAGTGTGCAATCAGTTTATTCAAAAGAAAGAGTTTACAAACAGAACATCAAAAGTAATAGCATGCACTACAGTACCTTTTTACTGCATTTGTAAAATAATAAATCAATCTTTAGAAAAAAATTTTTTGTTAATCTGTAATTGGAATGCTGGTGAGACGCAATTAATTTTACTGCACAAACTATTCTATCCCCTTTCACACTGACCCTCACAGAACACATTAGGCATATTTTATTGAAAATAAAACACCATTTAGTATGTTTACTGAGCGTATAGTCCTTGTACAGAACCACATTTACCATACACACAGCTGATCTTCAACAATGTTTAATATGTCTTGTAAAAATTTATAAAAAAAAATATCTTACGCTTACGCTTACCCTTTTCCTGATTCTTTCTTTCCTCATCTTCGTTTATCTTCTTCCTCTTCTATGTGCCGCCTTTTCATTTTTAAGCTTTGCACAGTTTAAAACTAACACACATGATGATTGACACACCACGAGGAAGTAAATACAATTTTCACGCACGGCAGGAGGCCCCCTACTGGCCAAGGAGGCCCTATGTAACAGCCTACATCGCTTATTAGGTAGGGCCGGCACTGCTAGTATTAACTCTTGTTTATAAGTAAATGAACAGCAGCTACGCTAATCGTTCTCTCTCTGCCCTCCTCCCCACCCTCGGGATACCTCGAGGTAACCACAGATTATGCCGGCTCAAGTGGAACCATCTGGTGTCATCCTCCTGTGAGAGCCTGCTGACTGACTGACCATCAGGACACCCATCCAGAGGAAACTACACATTACACCTGCATCAGTTGATCATCACGTGCCATCCTCATACGAGATCCTGTGAGAAACACCAATTGATCATCCCAGCTCCAAGTGTGTTGTGTTACTTCACAGCTGGTAATAATTAACAACAGGCAAAACAAACATCTCTTGGGCTTTATTTTTTAAATACTCTTAAGGTCCATTCAGATTGCGGGAGATGCGAAAAAGCGAAATGAATAACCATCGAATCAAGTTTTCATATCAACGACGAAATTTTCACTTTCTTCTATTTGTCGCCCGCACGGTAGATGGCGCTGATGGAGAATATCTTTCATGCCTTAACATTATGTGGCACTCAATGTGGAACGGTCGGGAAGAAATGTATTCTGAGCGGACAGCGGGTAAACAAAGAGTGAATACATGGCGGGAGCCGGTTGGTGCGGAATATAACCTGGTGGGAGCGGGCGGGACGAAAAAAAACTGACCCGCGCAGACCTCTTCTTCCAGGTGCTCCTGAATTAGGAAAGGTGAATCATGTCATTGTAGCAGATGAAGCTTTCCCACTAAAGCCCTATCAGGGTACATACAGGAATCATAGATGGAATACTTTTTAAGACTCTTTCTTTACATTTTAAGACCTCATCGCCACTTTTAATCGGTTACATCTGCGACACGTCTTAGTTTGTGATAGCTAATAATCAATTCAACTTAAGTCTGAAGGGTGGGAACAAAGCACAAGAGAAATGATTAAGTCACTAACTCAATGCAAAGTTTATTAGAAAGAGAAAAACAGAAACATGAATTGACAAAACTTATTGAAGAGGGAAAATAAAGCTATCTGAGCTAACAGGACAATGAGGACAAACCATATCATGTTAGTGGAACACTTATGACAAACACATCAGTGTTAGACAGTTTACCTGACACAGTGTCTCATTACTGGCAAAATAACGCTCACAATCATTACATCATTCAATGAATTGCACATTCCCAGTGTGTACTGTTTTAAATGAACTAGTGAAACTTTAGACTACTATTCAATACAGCTGAACACTTTCATCTATAAACAAACCATTGTTTAGTTGTTTCTATTTTTTCATATCTGGTTACATTTGCTTTGTTAAAAATAAGTTAAAACATGCTTAAAAGTCGTCAGAATTTATGTAGGGTTTCTAAAATATATGTGTTATACATAAATATTAACTATATTAATATATTAACTTTATGAATAAAAACATCTTAATTATCACATTTATGCATGTTTGAATATGATATAAAGATGTGCAGGGGAATAATAGGCGCGTCCGGTTTAGTGGATTTACGAGGGCGTTTTAGTGCCATGTTAAAAAAATAAATAAATCCAAGATTTCAAGAATAATGTCGAAATGTTACAAGAAAAAAGTCGAAATGTTACGAGAATAAAGTCGAAATGTTACGAGAATAAAGTCGTGGAGGATTTGGTTAAATCCTACTTTATTAGGATTTAGCAATAAGGAAATTCTTTGTCTTTTGGCGCATCATCACCGAGTTATAATTAGTAAAAGGACACTGCAGTGTTATGTAGGAGACTGAATTTATTCACTCTTTTGTGCAGACTGAAATAGCGACCGGTGGTCGACTCCAAGGATATAGTTGGTTACATCTGCGTGCTATTCGAAGAGGATATGTTGGTGATCATCCTCGTAGTCTCTTGAAAAACATCTCAATCATAATGCTTTAACATAACTTAAACTCTTCAACTACAACATTCACGTAAACAAAATACGTATTACGACGAGTTTATTCTCGTAACATTTCGACTTTATTCTCGTAACATTTCGGCTTTATTCTCGAAACATTTCGACTTTATTTTTAATGTGGCACTAAAACGGCGTCGTAGTGGATTAAACTCTTCCTCAAAGGAAACACATGTGTGTCCTCGCTCATGATTCCTCAGAAAGCCTCCTCTCTCCTCGCCTCCTGCCAGTGCAATTAGAGAATTGAGGCGTCCTTAAACATGGCTGTGCTCGATCGATTTCCGGGTCATAGGATGGAGGACAGAGGAACGAGGAAATGAGGAGGCATATTGAGAAGCACCCGCGCTCTTCCTCTGTTGTTGATCCAGGCAAATCCTGTACCTTGATCTTTTTTAAATGCTTTTAGCATTTAACATGGGAAATGTCTGTTTTTCATGAAATTACCCCTTTAAACATTAAATAAAGTGGATCTTTTAGTATCTCCCAGAAATGTTGGGAAAATTCAGCTGACAATCCATCAGGACCTGGAATTATGTTTTTCATACATTGAATAGTTAACTTTAATTATTCTTTCTTAAGTAAAGATTCACACAAGCTTTTGAAGTTATTATAAATCAAAGGAATATAATCTTTAGTCTTATCAGTAAATGATTAACACATTTCATAATCAAAATCAGACTGATACATTTTTTCATAAAAGGAGCTAACAAAGACTGAAATCAGCTTAGGATAATTGCAAAGGGTGTTGTTAATACTCAATGCTGATTTTTTTAGTTCCTTTTTTCAAGAGCAAAGAAATAAGATGTATTAATTTCCCCCTTTCCTATCCCCCTAGCTTTTGAGCGCACAAAAGCTCCATTGGCCTTGTTAACAATAAATCATCAAGTTATGACTGTAATAACTGAAGCTCACATTACTGTGACTGAGAAAGAGTCTGACATTTCCATAGAGTATCAATTTGATTTAAAAACTCTGTTTCAATACAATCTCTATCCTTTTTTAATTCCTTACTTCTATTAAAAGCCAATTCTCTAGACTTTAATTACTTAAAAATACTCTGATTTGGATAAATTACTTCTGAATCAAAGATACTGGTAGCTTAAGCTTCAACTTTGTTTGTCAAGATGTTATCATTTAAAAGACTGTTATTAAACTTCAAGTAGTCACGAAGATGGTTAGAATTACGAATAGTTTGTAATGATAATTCAATTAGTAAGTGATCTGCAAACGGAGCATAATGGTGGGAGATATTTTAAACATGTTGTAGCAAATTAGAGGAGATAAGACACAAGGCTATTCTTGATTTTAAAGACTTTGAAGCATTACTCATATATACTCATATGAATCGTCATTATGGTAACGCCACGAATCAATAAATATTAGAGCTATGATTTAGGTGTCGGGCATTCCGTGGAAATCTATCCAATAAACATTTACATTTAGTCTGATCGGTAAGATGTCGACAGAAGAGATGCGTTTTCAGACGATTCTTAAAGATGGCTACAGAATCTACAAATCTTGTTGCCGGGGACAGATCATTCCACATAATCAGAACCGATCCAGAGAAGGTTCGTAAAATAGATTTTTTACCTTTTTGGGATGGCACCACACGACGTCGTTTGTTTGCAGAGCGCAGAGATCTAGCGGGTACATACGTCTGCATTAGCGAAATAAAATAAGGGGATGCCGAACCAGTGGTGGACTTGTAGGCCAGGAGCAGAGTCTTAAATTTGATGCGAGCCGCAATAGGGAGCCAATGTAACTTTATGAAGAGAGGAGTGACGTGTGCTCTCTTCGGTTCATTGAAGACCACTCTTGCCGCTGCATTCTGGATCATCTTTAGAGGTTTGGTTGTGCAAGCTGGGAGTCCAGCCATTAGCACATTGCAGTAGTCCAGTCTGGACAGAACAAGAGCCTGGACTAGGACATGCGTAGCATATTCTGATATGAAGGGTCTAATTTTACTAATATTGTAGAGGATGAATCTACAGGACCGGGCGTTGCTGGCGACATGATCTGTGAAGTTAAGCTGATCATCGATCACCACTCCCAGGTTTCTGGCCTTTCTGGAAGATGTGATGGTTGATGAGCCCAGTTGAATAGAGAAGTTGTGATTAATCTTTGTGTCAGCCGGGATTACATGCAGTTTTGTTTTTGCAAAGTTCAGCTGCAGGTGATGGTCCTTCATCCAGTGCCAGATGTCGTCTAGGCATGAAATGCATGCAGAAACAGTCGGATCTTCAGGCTAAAAAGACAGGTGGAGTTGTGTACCACTCCAGAGACACCCATAGCCTTGAGGGTCGACAGGAGGATGTGATGGTTAACGGTGTCAAAGGCGGCAGATAGATCCAGTAGGATAAGAACAGACAAGTTTGAGGCAGCTCTTTCCAGTCGTAGGGTTTTAATGACAGAGAGCAGTGCAGTTTCAGTGGAACGACCACTCTTGAAACCAGACTGGTTGCTGTCCAGGAGGTTGTACTGTGTGAGAAAGGATGAGAGCTGTGTAGGATCTGGCCAGGTCAAAGGTGAGCATTTGGGGCATCGTAAAACACCATGACCTCTCAGTAGGGGTCTAAACGGCGCCAGCACGTCTGATCCAACTGCCCTCTTCTAAAACATCCATCATTTGATCAGGATGGGGTGTTTTCCCTAACATGGACACCAGATGTGTTAACAGAAATGAGGGCAAATGGTCAGTCAAGTCTTGAAAGTGTCTCTCTCTTTTCTTCTTAACCACAAAGAATGGTTTAAATGGGTATAAACCATTCTTTTGTATCTCCACATTGTATCTTTGTCCCCATGTTATTCGGCCTCACCTATAACCTCAAAAGCATGTGTGTTAGTTGTATCCTTCTTATATTTTCCTTCTTGTACAAACTTCAGGTCAATGTACTTATAATCCTGGCATGTTTTATATCTAAATGTTCCTCTCTTCATTCCTTAAAAGATGGTGTATAGCACAGTAATGTGTTGTATACCATACTCCTTTTATGTCATTCTAAGAGTCTTACAGCGCCAAACCCCTAAGTGATCCTAAATGCAAATGAGCTAATAGGCGAAACAAAGAACTTTGATTTCGCGCCTAAAATCATCTCATCGCATTGGATCGCCCACCTTGGAGGGGCGTGAAACCCCCAGGCTTAAAACATCCGGGAACGGAGCAATCGAGGCTCTTCCGTGTGTTCCAGTTCAATAACACCTCCTGAGACCTGTCTCCCCCTTCGGAGACAGTTTTTCCTTTCGGCGAGTTACTTCGGCAAAGTTCGTTCTGCTTCGTCCGCCAATCCGGCTCCAAGAAAGAAGTAGACGGACTCACTCGCTTGCTTTGAAACCATCAGGACTCTGAAAACCCTTTCAACGCGCACAAGAACTTGTCCCAGCACACTCAGGGAACCAATGCAAGTATCTCAACTATATCCTAAATAGCTGCGTTTAAGCTTTAGCCCCTTGTAACTAAGGAGACTGTCCTCGATGGTTCATGCAGATGTGAATAGCTGTTTGTAATACTGCCACTCTTTGCTTTGTCTATTTCTTCCATTTCTTTACTGTCTTTATGTTTCATGTTACGTTTGTCTTAACGTGTTTATATCTAGTTAGTTGTATTGGTTTCCCCTTTTAGTATAGTTAATAAACCCGCATTTGTTATCTACAATCGAATTGTTGCTGTGTCTCTTTATCACATATTAACGTCACTTAAACTGCTTGATTTCGTTATAATTTCTGGAGCGGTACTGTACTACAGTAAGAGTGTTATGTTTCCAAGGCCAGGAAAGTAATATTTCTTAGACTTGATATACGATCTGCTGATCACTCGCTGGACGAGTGAATCTAGTTTGTTGTTTTTATTAGGTCTGCTGAATCCGATAAAAGTGTATAAAATAGGTATAGTTAATCATCATTAATTATCCGTATTTTACTGTGATCAAATTCATAGTTTTCCCCGAAATACACTACAGCTGGTTACATACAACACGTTCAAGAGTTTTAGCAATGAATGGGAGGAGAGATACCGGTCTGTAGTTTTCTAACAGTGCAGGATTAAGAGTTGGTTTCTTCAGTAGTGGTGTAATACGGGCCTCTTTGAAGAGTGTGGGAAATGTACCAGTGGTAAGAGATGAGTTGATAATTATTATTTAATATATAAATTTACCTTAGAAACGTTGTCTTCAGATAAAGAGAGAAAGAGTGAGACGAGCATGTGTCTGGGGGTTGGGCGTGGTCAAGAGGCCGTGGCGCAGGTTTTAAAGAGAGTACAGGGGTCAGGAGAGTTGTTGATTTTTGCGTGGTAGCACAGGGTTTTCGCAAAGGACACGTCAGCAGAAAAGAAGAAAGGAGAGACTGATAATTCAATTCAAGTTTATTTATATAGCGCTTTTCACAATGTGCATTGTTCCAAAGCAGCTTTACAGGAGCAAATAAGAAAACACAGAGGTAAAACACAGCACGGTGCATAGTGTTTATAGAACAAGCAAGATCATTCTAATAGATAATATCTAATAAATAAATAAATAGATGCAGTCTCCCGGTGAGCAAGCCAACACTGCCCTGCTGTGGCGAGAGAAATCCGAACTCCAATGATTGATTGATGGAGAATTTTTTTTGGGGAGAAACCAGGCTCAGCAGGGAGGGCCAGATCCCCTCTGACGTGTCATAGCTACACTCAGTGACCCCGACCAAGTCACTGAGCAAACATCCACGAGGAGGAGGGAGAGCCCACCGCCCGCGACCCAGGTAATCCCACTCGCCGAAACCATGCACGTCCAGCCCGGTCCCACTCCACGATCGACACCAGAAAACAGAGGAACAACCAGGGAAAATAGTAATGGCATATTGGAACATTATTACTCTGCTGTCTGACATCGACAATAAAACAAGACCAAACCAGACCCACACAGAACCAACAAATAAGATCCCCCAACCACAACTAACGAGCCCCCCCCACCCCCCATAAACACCCGCCCAGCAACCCCCAATCAAGGCCACTGAATGCAGCTATAACTTCAAACTGCTGACATGTGATATAGTTTAGCATTAAATACCAAGCATTGTAACTTTGAGCATTAATGTGACAAGTATTCCGTCTTTGCTCTTGGTTGGGGAAGGAATGGTCTGAGCTGGGATGTCGCCTTTCTCTTGGGTGGTAATGGAGTTGCCTTAGATGGAGCTGGGATGGTCAGTCAGTCCGCAGCCGGCGTAGTCTCTAGGTCGGGATGGGCATATGACGTCCATCTGGGCCTGGCCGAATCTCTCCCTACCTCGGGATGGGCATCGCGAGGCGGAGACAGAAAGAGAATAATTAGCGTAGCTGCTGTTCATTTACTATGCATTAGTGAAAGCTTGGTTGAAAAGATGTGTCTTTAATTTAGATTTAAATTGGGAGAGTGTGTCTGACCCTCGAATAGTATCGGGAAGGCTATTCCAGAGTTTAGGTGCTACGTATGAGAAAGCTCGTCCCCCTTTTGTAGATTTAGTTATTCTAGGTGTTATCAAAAGTCCTGAGTTTTGAGATCTTCGAGAGCGTGATGGGTTATAATGTGATAGAAGCTCTGTTAAGTAGGTAGGGGCTTAACCCTTTAAGGCTTTATAAGTAATTAAAATAATTTTAAAATCAATACCATACCTAATGGGTAACCAGTGAAGGGATGACAAATTTGGGGCAATGTGATCGTATTTTTTTGACCTGGTTAGGTCAAGAGAGAGAGTTTAGTAGGTTCTTTAGATTTGCGCCACTTTCTCTCAGCAGACCTTAGCGTGGCATGATGCTCACGGAGAACATCAGATAACCTGGGGGCAGAAGGGGATGCACGAGATGGCCTAGATGTAGGAGGGCATAAGCTGTCTAAGCAGGAGGTTAGTGTGGAGCAAAGAGTGTAGGTGGCGCTGTTAGCATCCGAGAGAGAGCTGTTCAGAGGGAGAGAGCGTGGCAGAGACCGCAGAGGCTAAGCGGGAGGGAGAGAGTGATCGTAGGTTGTGCCGGAATGTGACCAGTGGGGAAGCATGTGTAGTGCAACTTCGACTAGCTTAGAAAAGGCCAATGAAATTGGCAAATTAAATTTAAATGCCGGACTCCGCTCCCGGATATCTGGGTATAAAAGGGAGACGGCGTGCTGCATTCATTCACTGAGAGCCTCTCACGACTGCTGAAGGACACAACCAGGGGGGTAGCAAGCTTTTCAAAAGTGCGGGGGATAAATGTGGTTCCCTTTCTGTCGGTCTCTCGACGTTGTGTGACCTGACAGACGGGGTTTACCCTTGAGAACATTGACATTGTGTCGAACCGACAGATGGGGTTCGCCCTTGAGTGTTTGGTGACACCGTCGAGGACTTCTCACAGTAGTTCTCGACGGTACAGAGAAGCAGACGGAGGCAATCAAACATATCCTGACCCACCGTGACTCTGCAGCCTTTCGGCCGTTGAGATCCCAGGTGGAGTCTGCTCCCCCACAGCCCAGGTACTCTTCGACTTTGACGGTGAGTTGAGCTGCAATATCACCGGGCAGGTATTTCAGGCCGAGTCCGGCATGGAAATTTCACTAGCCAATTTCATTTGCCTTTTCAAATCTAGTCAAAAGATGATATGTCGGTTCGACACAACGTCTCGTTCCCACCATAAGGGAACAGAGGTTACATCCTGAACAAGACGTTTTCATTTATTCTTCTGTGTCATTGTCTGGTCGACAGGCAATGACCACTAGGCATCAGTCTCCACGCACAAGTTGCTTGTGTAACCGAAACATAACTCATTAGAAAACATGGAATTAGCTTCCACTGTTATGCAGATTATACTCAGCAATATATCTCATCAAGACCAGATAATTCCTTCAAGCTATCCAAACTGGCAGAGTGCATCGAAGATATAAAACATTGGATGAATAGTAATTTCCTTCTTTTAAACTCTAACAAAACAGAAATTTTACTTTTTACCAAAAACACGTAAACAGAATATCTCAGTGCAGCCTTCGATTAGCAGGTTATAATCTGTTACTCCGACAAATACAGTTAAAGACCTAGGCGTTATATTAGACAGCAACCTGTCATTTAAAAATCACATCTCAAATATCACAAAAACAGCCGCCTTCCACCTTAGAAATTTTGCCGAATTACAAAAAATGTTATGTGTTGCTGAAGCAGAAAAGCTTATTCATGCATTTGTGACCTCAAGACTTGACTATTGTTATGCTCTACTTAGTGGTTGTCCTGTATCATCGATAGACAAACTAAAGTTAGTTCAGAATGCAGCTGCCAGAGTTCTAACCAGATCAAGAAAATAATTTAGATTAATAATCCAAATTTTATCATCGCTTCACTGGCTACCAATTAAGCATCGTATTGATTTTAAAGTTATTTTAATGACTTACAAAGCCTTAATCGATTTAGCCCCTACCTACTTAACAGAGCTTCTATCGCACTGCAACCCATCACGCTCTCTAAGATCTCAAAACTCAGGACTTTTGATAACACCTAGAATAACTAAATATAGTCAAGGGGGTTGAGCTTTCTCATACGTAGCACCTAAACTCTGGACTAGCTCTCCCGATACTATTCGAGGGTCAGACACACTTTCCCAATTTAAATCTAGATTTAAGACACATCTTCTAAGCCAAGCTTTCACTTAATGCATAGTAAATGAACAGCAGCTACGCTAATTATTCTCTTTCTGCCTTTCTGCATCTCGAAGTAGGGAGAGATTCCACCAGGTCCAGATGAACATTTTATGCCCATCCCCAACTAGAGATTACGTCAGCTACAGCTGCGGACTGACTGACCATACCAGCTCTATCTAAGGCAATTCCATTACCACCCAAAAGAAATACGACCATCTGACCATCCCAGCTCAGACCATTCCTTCCCCAACCAAGAGCAAAGAAGGACTACTTGTCACAATGATGCTAAAGTGACAATACTTGGTATTTAATGCTAAACTACGTCACATGTCAGCAGTTTGAAGTTATAGCTGCATTCAGTGGCCCTGATTGGAGGTTGCTGGGTGGGTGTTTGTGGGGAGTGGGGGCTCAATGGTTGTGGTTGGGAGGATTTTATTGTTGGGGCTGTGTGGGTCTGGTTTGGTCTTGTTTTATGGTCGATGTCGGATAACGGAGGAATAAAGTTACAAAATCTCATTACTATTTTCCCTGGTTGTTCCTCTGTTTTCTGGTGTCGATTGTGGAGTGGGAGCAGGTTGGACCTACACGCTTTCGGCGAGTGGGACTTCCTGGGTCTCAGATTGTGGGCTCTCCCTCCTCCTCGTGGATGTTTGCTCGGTGGCTTTTTGTTGGGGTCACTGAATGCAGCTATGACACACCAGATGGGATCTTGCCCTCTCTGCTGAGCCCGATCTCCCGAGTTTTTTTTTCTCAATTAATCAATCATTGGAGTTTGGTTTCCTCGCCACAGCAGGGCAGTCTCTGCTTGCTCACCGGGAGATTGCATTTAATTATTTATTTATTTGATATTATTTATTAGAATGATCTTACTTGTTCTATAAACACCATGCACTGTGCGTGTTTTACCTTTGTGTTTTTCAGTCTTTCTTGTTTGCTCTTGTAAAGCTGCTTTGGAACAATACAGATTGTGAAAAGCGCTATATAAATAAACTTGAATTAAATTAAAGAGCCGAAGAAGAAGCAGCAAGTTTGAGAAGCATTAGCAGTGATAGCCGCAAGTAAACAGTCACTTTTGTTGCAGCTTGAGATGCTAAATACAGAATTACAAATAATTTACTTAAAATTACGCTATCGCAGAGTTTTTTGACTCGAGGGAGGGGTTCAAATAGATCTATCACAGCGCATGCGGTCTGCTTAGGGTCTCTTTGAGTTGACTCGTTGTTACATGTTAGGAGAGGTGAATGCCTAGGCTATGGCATGGGTCCTACGCACAAGTATAAACTGCGCTTTTTAAGGGTTCTTCATGGTTATACACCTTAGGCCTTGTTCACACTTGACTTCTTTTTTGACGTCAGTTTTAAATACTTATCCTACGGAGTAAACAGTGGTTGCAAAAAGTCCTGAGTGTTTTTTCAACGCCAACGCCAGAGTCTTTTTCTGCAGCTCAGAGCGTCTTTTGAGGTTGAAAAAAGTTTTACTTTTCTGAATAAAAAATGCCCTGCGTCAAGAACCATTTGCAACCAAGGCTAACGTCTCGGTTACGTATTTAACCTCGGTTCCCTGATGGAGGGAACGAGACGTTGTGTTGAGAGACGACTGGGGTTTGTTCTTGAGAACCTATCATCTCCGAGAGGAATTTCTAAACGCCAATAGGATTGGCGAATGGCCCGCCCACGCCAGTCTCCGCCCCGTGCATACGGGTATAAAAGGAAGATGGCGGCGGTCATTCACTCACATTCATTCACAGGAACCTGAGAGAGAGTTTCTCGGTCACTGCAGCGGGTCGGCGCAGTGATGTGGCATGAAGACACAATGTCTCGTTCCCTCCATCAGGGAACCGAGGTTACATACGTAACCGAGACGTTCCCCCTTCAGTCGGTCTCTCGACGTTGTGTTGAGAGACGACTGGGGAAGTATCTACACACGCCACGGCACTACGCCGCATTACGATCTCCAGCGGAGCGACAGTGACCAGACTAGCGAGTCAACTGAGCGCTATCGCGAGATGTAATCTTCCAGTGGATTCAGTATCAGACATACTAAGAAGCTTCTACTGACGGTCATCACGGAAGGCTGTTACCCCTGCAACGAGGTCCCTTCCGGGCCGCACTGGGAAAAAACACTACTCTCTCATGAAGAGTGCCCACATCCTACCACGCGGGAAGGTATATGTGGAGGTATAAGGCATGGTCTTCCCATGGGGAGAGCGCATGCAGGAATGTGTCAACCCGACTCGGGGGACAGTGTACTCGGTGGAGAGCCACCGGAGGGGAAGTCACAGATTCGCCTATAGGGGAAAACGTGAAGAATCTACATACGGGACTACCCTTTAGGGGAGTCCCTACGTATGGGGCATTAGTCCAAGTATAGGGGTCCGCCTGAATAGGGGTGACTCTACCAGTACTGGACTTGGTTCCAACAGATCGCTCCGCCCGATCTGATACCAAATGCCATGCTTAATGATGGATGGAAGCCTATACTTCACCCTAAGGGGGGAATAGTAGGGAGGCTGATAGCGCACGCTACTCACCTGAAGAGGGGAGAAGGCGCTTTCGCAGGCGTACATCCAGGCCAGATGCCGGACCCTATCCTTGCCGGACGCGGGCTGACACCTGTTCCACTCAGAGGTTGCAAAACCTCATGAAGGTACTGGGCGTAGCCCAACCCGCAGCACTGCATATGTCTGCCAGAGTGGCGCCCTTGGTCAATGTCCACGAGGAGGCCACACTCCGTGAGGAGTGGGCTCTCAGTACATAGTAGGCATTGACCAGAGGATTGGTACGCCAAATGGCATTCGCAATCCAGCGCGCCAACTCTGTTTGGAGACAGTCCTACCCTGGGGCTGTCTCTGGAACAGACAACGGCTGCTTAGAGCTCTAAGGGCTCTGTGTGCGGTCATGAAACAACACGGTATGTGCATAGGACACAGCACGTAGAGGTTGGGTCTTTCTCCCGGAGGGGAGCGCCTGCAGGCTCACCATCTGACGGAAATAATGATGGGAACCTTGGGCACGTAACTGGGCCTGGGTCTCAGGATCACGTGATAGTTACCAGGGCCAATTCTAGGCACCCCGAGGACACGGAAGCCTGGAGGTTCCCCATCCTCTTGATGGAGTGAGCGCCGTCAGGAGCGCAGTCTTCATCGTACCCGAGGAGAAGAGGAGTTTCCGAGGGGCTTGAACGGTCAAGAGGGTGTGCGAGGTGGATTTACCCTCCTCGCACCTAGAGGAACCTAGTGACCAGGTCGAGCTGACCGAGAAACTTACCCTCCACATGATCGTGCTGAGCGGCTAAGCGGCTACACACACTTCAATGTGGACGAGGAGAGGTTACTCTCTAGTCTCTGTTGTAAAAATGTCAACACTAACCTGATCAGCAACTCCGTGGGTTCTCTCCTTGGTAGGAACACCAGGATGAGAAGAGACGCCACTCGTAAGCCATAAGCTGCATGGCGGGGGCTCTAGCCAGCCGGATGGTCTTATGGACCGTCGGCAGCAAGCCGCTCAAACTCTCCTCGTCCCGTCCAAGGACCAGGCATGGAGGATGGAGGATCCAGAGGCCTGGAAAGGGGGCCACACTGTGCCCTTCCCCTGCAGGAGATCGTCAGGGGAATCGGTCAGGGGGGGGCTATCATCAGACCATCAGGTCTGGGAACCAAGTCTGGTTGGGCCAGGACGGCGCAACTCGCAGGACTTGGTGCCGCTCCTCCCTGACCCTGCACAGGTCTGTGCTCACTAGGGGGGAGGTCTCCTCTTGTCCCACGGTCAGCTGTGCGCTAGGGCGTCCCTGCCGAGGGAACCCTCGGTCAGGGAGGCCCAAGCGAGGATGGGTGGGGTTCAGGCAGTGTCCTGCCGAACCGCTCCCATCAAGCCGAACTGCGCGGAGATGGAGTCGCCATTCTCCACGGGGAGTTTCCTGCTGAGAGAGCGCATAGGCTGTCCGGTACAGGTTCTCCAGCATGAATGTGCTTGCAGAGACTTGTTGACTCCATAGGGAGAGGCGTCGGGCGGGTTGCGACTTTCGCTGTGAGCGTGTGCCGCCCTCGATTGAGTACGCCACGGCAAAATGTGCTGTCCGACCGGACTAGCACATAAGTCCTGCACTAGGGGTAACAGCCTCCTCAGTGCCAACGGACAGTCAACAACTCCCGGCACTATGTGCCATCACAGTTGGGACCCGTCCAGTCCGCTACTGCGTGCCCGTTGCACACTGCCCCTCATTCCTTCAGGGAGGCGTCAGCCGTATAACGACGCGCCTCGACCTGCCCGAGCGGAACCCCTGCTCGGAAGGGTCAATCAGACCAGGAATGAGGGTGCACCGGCACTGAGGCGTAACCGTCATCCGCCTAGCGTCGGGGTGCCACGCCGTTCCCGGAACCCGACTCTGAAGCCAGTGCTGAAGCGGTCACATGGACATCAACCCGAGCGGGATACCGCTGCCGAGGATGTCACATGCCCCAGGAGCCTCCGAAGTGTTTCGATAGGGCCGCTGGACCCTACCTGATCGTGCCAGGTAGTGCAGCACTAACTGTGCGCGCTCGCAGTGAGCCGCTGATATCCAGACAGAGTCTAGTTCCATACCGAGAGGAGGTGCTCAGCGTTAGGGTGAGCAGGCTCTTATCCTAGTTGACCTGAGGCCCGAGACGGTCTAGGTGCCAAAGCACGAGGTCCCTCGCGTACCCAACATCTCACGAGTGTGCCTAAGGCAACAGTCGGCGAGACAGTTGAGAATTCGCACGCCTGTACCCGGAGGGGACAAAGCGGCCTCACTGAGTTTATACAAACCCGAGGAGGCAGGGCCAGACCGAAGGGTTGGATGCTGTATTGCCACGCTCTTCCCTCGAACACGGACCGCATAACAGTCGGTGTCAAGGGAGGATGACATATGCATCCTTCAGGTCGAATGCCACGAACCAATCCTGGTAACGAATTGAAGCCAAGATGCGCACCTGCATCAAGATCCTAAACTACAGCCGGAGGTGCCTGTTTAGGAGATGCAGATCCAAGATGGGGCGCTGCCCCCCCCCCTTTTTTCAGGCACTATGAAGTATGGGTGTACCCCAAGGACATCTCGGCTATCGGGACGGAATCGACCATGTGTTCGCCGGCGGGGCGGCGTCCTCCTCCCGAAGTGCGGGACTTCGGTGGGCGCATGGCGAACTGGATCGTATAACCGAGATGGATCGTCCTCTCCAACCAGCGTGACGGGCTGATGCACCTTGACAACGGGGTCAGAGGGGTGATCTCCTTCACCATACCTGGGAGGGCTGGTTCGATGGCTAATAGAGCGGTCACCTCGCACCATGGGGGAGGTTGACGGCTCTGTTGACTTACCTGCCTTGTGGCGCTGGTCGACCAACGTCGCGTGGAGGTTGTGTTCGGCCGCGCTATCCATCCTCACCACCGTCTGCTTGAGGGTGCTATGGAGGAAGGGAACCCAGGGAAGACAACTCTCTTAATGAGGAGGTGGGTGCTTGGCCCTAGGAAAGGCCCGGACTTGATGGAGACGCGGCAGGTAGCGTCTCGTCCCGACCCCGCGAAGAATGTCAGAGTCGGACCCGATGTTTCCCCCGGGTTCGTCCCGTCAGGGCCGCTTGGGGTCCTCCCTTGCGGGCTTGCTGACGGGGGGGGTTGCTCTCCTCCGCGTTGGTTTGCGTCTCGGGCGGGCTGTCCTCTGGGAGGGCCCTGCGCCGGAGGTACCACTGCGGAGGGGCGGGGCAGTCGGATCGCATCGAGTCGGATTCTGCATCGAGGAGAACTAATGACGTCCTCCACGGTGTCTCCAAACAGCACGGCTTGCGAGATAGGCGCGTCCAGAAGACAGATGCCTTCCTTAGGCCACATAGTAGGCATCGACCGACCCAGTGCCCCTGCCGTGGCCTTCGTCGCACGAGGTCTGTGGCAGTGCGCAACTCACTCATGCGAGTGGGGTCAGGCTTCCCTTCATTCAGGTCCTTCAGGGCTTTTAGCCCGAAAGACCTGGAGGATCGCTATGGCGCGGAAGCAGCCTGTCCAGCAGCGTTATAAGCCCTCGACCCGAATATCGAGGAGAGCCTACACGCTCTGGACGGGAGTCTAGGTCGATGCCCCCAGGTGGCAGCCGTCTGCGGGCACAGTTGCACCGCTACAGCACGCTCCACCCGGGGATGTCAACATAGCCTCGGGCCGTTCCGCCCTCCAGGGAAGTCACAGCTGTAGAGCTCATGAGTGTGGAACGCGCCGCAAGGGGCGCATTCCACGACCTCGTGAGCTCCTCATGCACCCCTGGGAGAACGGCACCTTTTATACCCGTATGCATGGGGCGGAGACTGGCGTGGGCGGGCCATTCGCCAATCCTATTGGCGTTTAGAAATTCCTCTCGGAGATGATAGGTTCTCAAGATCAAACCCCAGTCGTCTCTCAACACAACGTCGAGAGACCGACTGAAGGGGAACCAATGCAAGACACTTGTTGTTTCCATGACGATATGCAAGGTTCGAGAATGGTCGAGAAGGCTCAAGTTCGAAAACATTAAATGGTGGCCGAAACACCCATTGGGAGCATAGTTTTGTATAAATTCAAGCTTTTGATTCCATTTCTAGCGAGAAATTAGTAGTTCCCCTTCAGTCAGTCTCTCGATGTTGTGTTGAGAGACAGACTGGGGTTGGATCTTGAGAACCTATCATCTCTGAGAGGAATTTTAAAACGCCAATGGGCTTGGCGAATGGCAAGCGAACGCCAGTCTCCGCCCCGTACATACTGGTATAAAAGGAAGATGGCGGCGGTCATTCACTCATCCTTTGTTCTTGGGTCGGCCGTTTCGGCGTGCAGCGGGGGTGATTTGTATGTCATTCCGCCAGCTTCGGCTTCGCAATACGCTCACCTGGTGCATCCCTGATGGGCTGCGGAAGACCGCTCCATAGCGGGCAGACTCGTAAGAGGAATGATAACGAAATATCTGCCATCGCGTCGGACAGCTACCTCCTGGCATCAGCCGCTGAGGAGCTGATCGCGCACTTCAGAGTCGGGTTCCGTGGACCGCGTGGCACCCCGGCACCAGGCGGATTACAGTCACGCCTCAGTGTAGGCGCACCCTTATAGGAATCCACCTCGACCATGCTCCTTACCCTCTTGGGACCAGAACATGGTCCTACAGGGCCTTGCAACGGCCCCTTTTGAGCCCCCTCAGAGACGCCTCTCTTCGTCACTTGATAATGAAGACGCCTCTATCAAGAGGGTGGGGGACCTCCAGACTTTTTGTGTCCCAGGGATGCCTAGAATTTGGGCCTGGCGACTCTCACGTGATCCTGAGATCATGCCCGGTTACGTGCCCAAGGTTCCCACCACTCCCTTCCGGGGTCAGGCGATGAGCCTGCAGGCACTCCCCTCTGGGAAGGAAGACCCAACCTTAGACATGCTGTGTACAGTACATGCACTGCACCTCTACTTGGACCGCACGCAGGACCTCAGAAGTTCTGAGCAGCTTTTTGTCTGTTTTGGAAGACAGCACCAGGGGAGGGCTGTTTTCAAACAGAGGCTGGCGCATTGGATTGTGGACGCCATTTCCTTGGCATACCAATCCCAAGGTCGCCCAAGTCCACTGCGAGTGAGAGCCCACTCCACTCGCAGTGTGGGCCTCCTCGTGGGCACTGGGCCAAGGCGCCACTCTGGCAGACATATGTAATGCTGCAGGTTGGGCTACACCCAGTACCTTTGCAAGGTTTTACAACCTCTGAGTGGAACCAGTGTCAGCCCGTGTCGTACATGCTACCGTATAGGACAGACATTTGGCCTGGGCGTACGCCTGCGAAAGCGCCTTCTCCCTTTTTCATGCGAGTCTAGTGTGCTATACAGTCTCCCTACTTTCGCCCTTAGGGTGAAGTATAGGCATTCCATCCATCACTAAGCATTGGCATTCTGGTAACAGACCGGGCGGAGCGGGGCTAGGACTATTGCCCCATACGCAGTGACTCCCCTGCACGGTAGTCCCATATGCTGATTTCCTCACTTCTGATTACCTGGTGGCGAATCCCCCCCTGGTGGTTCTCCCACCTGGGTTCTGTCTCCCCTACTTGGGCCGACATATTCTCGCATGTGCTGTCCCTACGGGGAGACCATGTCAGTGTCTTACATGTACCCCCCTAGTGGCAGGATGTAGTCTCTGTAACACTCTCCAAGAGGAGAGCAGTGTTTCCCCAGTGTACGGCTCCAGACGGCACCTCGCTACTAGAGGTGAACGCAACCGTCCGTGATGACCGTCAGTACAGGCTTCGCAGTATGTCCAATACTGATCCCACTGGAAGATTACGTCTCGCTGAAGCGCTTACTTGTGACTCGCTAGACTAGTCAGTGTCGCTCCACTGGAGGTCGTAATACGGCGCAGCGCTGTGGCGTGTAAAGATAGGTCCCCTGTCTGTCTCTCAACACAACGTTGAGAGACCGACTGAAGGGGAAATCTCGGTTACGACTGTAATCTCTGTTCCCTGATGGAGGGAACGAGACATTGTCTTAATGCGCTTCGCCGTTCCGCTGCAGCGACTGGGAGATATCTCTCAGGTTCCTCAGCCCATAGGGTGAGTGAATGACCGCCGCCATCTTCCTTTTATATGCGTATGTACGGGGTGGAGACTGGAGTGTGCGTGCCATTCGCCAAACCGATTGCCGTTTTAAAATTCCTCTCGGAGATGATAGGTTCTCTAGATCAAACCCCAGTCTGTCTCTCAACACAACGTTTTTAAATATTTGATTTCTAGAATACTAGTGGTACAGCTGTAAAAAATGATTGTGTGAAGATTGTAACCAGCTACTATATAGAAAGATGAGTTGATCTGCGTGGTATTAGCACAATATCATTAATGAAGATTACTAATATCACCGTTATTGTTTCTGGGTTATTTACAATATTAAAATTCAAGTAGTGTTAACACCATATCGATATGTCAGTAAAACAATATTAATAACATACAGGTTTTTTCAGTTAACATTACACTTCTGACACTAGAGAGAGGGAGGAACATTACCGCATGTAAGCTGTGAGATTCTGTGAAAAGCATTCAGGAAAATAATATGAATAATGGACAAAGATTACCAAGCCCGTCCCATGCTAAGGACGAGCATCTTGGCAGAACTGAACCTAGGCAGAACAGAACCTAGGCGATGAGCCTGCAGGCACTCCCCTCTGGGAAGGAAGACCCAACCTTAGACATGCTGTGTACAGTACATGCACTGCACCTCTACTTGGACCGCACGCAGGACCTCAGAAGTTCTGAGCAGCTTTTTTCTGTTTTGGAAGACAGCACCAGGGGAGGGCTGTTTTCAAACAGAGGCTGGCGCATTGGATTGTGGACGCCATTTCCTTGGCATACCAATCCCAAGGTCGCCCAAGTCCACTGCGAGTGAGAGCCCACTCCACTCGCAGTGTGGCCTCCTCGTGGGCACTGGGCCAAGGCGCCACTCTGGCAGACATATGTAATGCTGCAGGTTGGGCTACACCCAGTACCTTTGCAAGGTTTTACAACCTCTGAGTGGAACCAGTGTCAGCCCGTGTCGTACATGCTACCGTATAGGACAGACATTTGGCCTGGGCGTACGCCTGCGAAAGCGCCTTCTCCCTTTTTCATGCGAGACTAGTGTGCTATACAGTCTCCCTACTTTCGCCCTTAGGGTGAAGTATAGGCATTCCATCCATCACTAAGCATTGGCATTCTGGTAACAGACCGGGCGGAGCGGGGCTAGGACTATTGCCCCATACGCAGTGACTCCCCTGCACGGTAGTCCCATATGCTGATTTCCTCACTTCTGATTACCTGGTGGCGAATCCCCCCCTGGTGGTTCTCCCACCTGGGTTCTGTCTCCCCTACTTGGGCCGACATATTCTCGCATGTGCTGTCCCTACGGGGAGACCATGTCAGTGTCTTTACATGTACCCCCCTAGTGGCAGGATGTAGTCTCTGTAACACTCTCCAAGAGGAGAGCAGTGTTTCCCCAGTGTACGGCTCCAGACGGCACCTCGCTACTAGAGGTGAACGCAACCGTCCGTGATGACCGTCAGTACAGGCTTCGCAGTATGTCCAATACTGATCCCACTGGAAGATTACGTCTCGCTGAAGCGCTTACTTGTGACTCGCTAGACTAGTCAGTGTCGCTCCACTGGAGGTCGTAATACGGCGCAGCGCTGTGGCGTGTAAAGATAGGTCCCCTGTCTGTCTCTCAACACAACGTTGAGAGACCGACTGAAGGGGAAATCTCGGTTACGACTGTAATCTCTGTTCCCTGATGGAGGGAACGAGACATTGTCTTAATGCGCTTCGCCGTTCCGCTGCAGCGACTGGGAGATATCTCTCAGGTTCCTCAGCCCATAGGGTGAGTGAATGACCGCCGCCATCTTCCTTTTATATGCGTATGTACGGGGTGGAGACTGGAGTGTGCGTGCCATTCGCCAAACCGATTGCCGTTTTAAAATTCCTCTCGGAGATGATAGGTTCTCTAGATCAATCCCCAGTCTGTCTCTCAACACAACGTTTTTAAATATTTGATTTCTAGAATACTAGTGGTACCAGCTGTAAAAAATGATTGTGTGAAGATTGTAACCAGCTACTATATAGAAAGATGAGTTGATCTGCGTGGTATTAGCACAATATCATTAATGAAGATTATTAATATCACCGTTATTGTTTCTGGGTTATTTACAATATTAAAATTCAAGTAGTGTTAACACCATATCGATATGTCAGTAAAACAATATTAATAACATACAGGTTTTTTCAGTTAACATTACACTTCTGACACTAGAGAGAGGGAGGAACATTACCGCATGTAAGCTGTGAGATTCTGTGAAAAGCATTCAGGAAAATAATATGAATAATGGACAAAGATTACCAAGCCCGTCCCATGCTAAGGACGAGCATCTTGGCAGAACTGAAGCTGGGTCTCAGGTGCCCTCGGGAACCGGAGGATGAGACATGAAAACAAAACTCTAATACCCTATAGGCCGCTTGCATACAAACCCCGCCTTCATTCTTTGGTAAACCAGCGGTGCTGTAAGATCTGCTCCAATGTGAGCACTTATAAAGGATTATATACACAATTAAAAGTATAATTATAAAGATTGATGTGGTTAGGAACTGGTGAAATGTGCCTGGAAAAGATATGATCAGAATATAACTTGACTAATAATTATGCACACAGTGTACATAAACACTTTCATGGGATGAATACTAGTGGTACCAGCTGTAAAAAATGATTGTGAAGATTGTAACCAGCTACTATATAGAAAGATGAGTTGATCTGCGTGGTATTAGCACAATCTCATTAATGAAGGTTATTCATATCACCGTTATTGTTTCTGGGTTATTTACAATATTAAAATTCAAGTAGTGTTAACACCATATCGGTATGTCAGTAAAACAATATTAATAACATACAGGTTTTTTCAGTTAACATAACACTTCTGACACTAGAGAGAGGGAGGAACATTACCGCATGTAAGCTGTGAGATTCTGTGAAAAGCATTCAGGAAAATAATATGAATAATGGACAAAGATTACCAAGCCCGTCCCATGGTAAGCATCTTGGCCAAACTGGAGCTGGGTCTCAGGTGCCCTCGGGAACCGGATGATGAGACATGAAAACAAAACTCTAATACCCTATAGGCCGCTTGCATACAAACCCCGCCTTCATTCTTTGGTGAACCAGCGGTGCTGTAAGATCTGCTCCAATGTGAGCACTTATAAAGGATTATATACACAATTAAAAGTATAATTATAAAGATTGATGTGGTTAGGAAATGGTGAAATTCGCCTGGAAAAGATATGATCAGAATATAACTTGACTAATAATTATGCACACAGTGTACATAAACACTTTCATGGGATGAATACTAGTGGTACCAGCTGTAAAAAATGATTGTGTGAAGATTGTAACCAGCTACTATATAGAAAGATGAGTTGATCTGCATGGTATTAGCACAATATCATTAATGAAGATTATTAATATCACCGTTATTGTTTCTGGGTTATTTACAATATTAAAATTCAAGTAGTGTTAACACCATATCGGTATGTCAGTAAAACAATATTAATAACATACAGGTTTTTTCAGTTAACATAACACTTCTGATACTAGACACTCTAATACCCTATAGGCCGCTTGCATACAAACCCGGCCTTCATTCTTTGGTAAACCAGCGGTGCTGTAAGATCTGCTCCAATGAGGGCCGTCGAAATCTATTATAGCGTGTACACCAATCTATAAGGCGTTCGCAATCTGTAATTGATTAAAGAGAGCTGATTAGTCATGATCACCAGAGCTGTATCAGAGGACATAACTCTAAAGGTCTTTGCACATACAGTCCTTATATATCTTATATTGCTCTCGTTTGTACGGTGTTTCTGAATTGCTAAAAAAGGCAAAAAACTGCTTGCTACGGAAGCGAAAAATGAGGAAACTGATCCCTGTCAGAATCTGATCCCTATCAGGACGAAAATATCAGTGGCAGTGTGTAAATTTGATTGACACAACGTGAGGTCGTATTTAGTTTTTAACTTGCAGAAATTTCGGACGCAAATTACGGACTCAATGTGCAATGGGCTAAAGGTCTTACAGGTAAACATTTAAACTGGAAACATGTAGGACAGTTTTACACTGGAAATAGTTAAATCTGCCATCCGCTCTAATAAGGTTCTTCACTCTCTTTATGTGATTAACAACTTTGTTTGTCACTTTACTTACCCCTGGAGATGGAAATATGGACTTCATCAGGGGTTGGCCGATGACAGGAAGTAAACCCAACATCATAAAGTCCGAAAACCATCTGACGAAGGAGCTGTCCTAGTTGATAGGCGTTTACAGCGATGGCACTGTACGCATACTCAGGTGCTGAATACTCAGCTATATCCTTATCAGACTCGACTGTATCTGTAAAAAGGTTCACATGATGAATATGATTCGATGAATATGTTTCCACACTGCACTACAAGAACACAAGACTCACCTCCAAGTCGATAGTATTTTCTGCCATTGTATGGCATGGAATAGCCGAAGTCAATCAGCTTGATGTCCAAAGTGCTCGTGTTGATCAGGATGTTTTCTGCAGTGATGTTGAAGTGAAAGACTCCGTGGGCAATAGAGTGTTGTGCTGCTTGTACTGCCTGACGCAGAATGACGCGTGCTATCTTTTCATTCAATGGATGAAGGTCGATTATTTTCTCCAACACTGTGCAGGAACCAGGATCCTCCATAACTATAATCGTTTCTGATTTTTCTTGAAACCACTCTAACATCTGAATGATGTAGGGGCTTATGGGAGGTTGTTTCAGCAGAGTCATCATGGCCACTTCGTTCATCAAACGTTCAGTATAGCCAGCCTAGAGAAAAGAGTATAAGAAGGGTTATGTGGCTATGGTTTACTCTTTAGATAAGAACAAATATCGTTCTATTTTGGTAAATATTATATAAATTTGATCCTATGTAGATACGATCACAAGAGCCAGACCTGCTCAAAGCTCTGTGAGGTCTCAGGTTATGTTATGTTCTTGTTAACTGCAGGTTCTGACAATGGTACCGTATCATAGGCCATTAAATAACCAAACTTAAATTCATTATGATTGACCAACTTACCATGACGTAAGTGGAAGTGCCATAATAATATCTATACGTTCTTTTGAAAGCGACCTGTAAATAAAGAACAACATTATATGACAACCTACACCCTGTAAACCGTTTAATGAGCAGATATGTTGATTAAGACATGAATCTCTAGGAACATAAACAGTAAAGGGTTTGTTGCTACCTTTAGGCCATCGGATTTACGGGTTGCCAAATAAACATGTCCGAAGCGTTCTGTCCCCAGAGTAACAAACTCCCTTTCGTAGAGAGAGTAAAACGATTCTGAAAAACACACAAAGAATGTAGAAATACTGTTTATGAGGTTGCCCATTCATGTGATTGTCGAGACACTATTTGCAATTTCACCCCAATGAAACTAACCACAAACATAACCTCAGGTGATGATAAACACACAGACAGACTCACTATAAGAAGGCTGAAACATTGGCGGAACGCTGATATATGGCCGGTCAGGACTGATCTGTTCGCTGTCAGTTGTTTCCTGAAGGCTGGAGGCACACGAGGGCAAGTCCTTCAGCTTAAGTTTCATTCTGCTCTCGCAACGACGGAGGGGATACTCCGGAGCCTTGCATGTTCTCTTGAAGATTCCTTTCTTCTATGTCATTTTCTTCTAAAACACAGAACAAAATACGGTGATTATCTAAACTACAAGCGTGCCGGAGAGGGCATCGAGGACTTTTTCAAGAAGGCAAATTATCTTCTAATATCGATATAAAAGTCCTGGTTTACACATTTATGTCATCTCACCTTGTGGGTTGTGTTTCCTAAACGGTTGCTTGCGATCTGCATTAAAAGAAAGACCAGTTGCTGTATTTGTATATGAAATTTTATAAATTCAAATGCACCCATCATCAGCTGATAATTATGAACCAGAGATCAAACATATTTGAAAAGAACACTACAACAACAAAACATCAAAACCACACAGCCATGACCTTCTAATCTCATGTCCAGGTTTTCACATTTATTTTGTCTCACCTTGTTCTGGGAAGATCAAAAAGCGGCAAGTGGCTGAAGGCACTGTAGACATGATCTGCTCTCTGACACCTAGATGAATCCAATCATCTCTTAAACAGCAGAGGTGCTCGTGGTCGCAGCAGCGGTGGTGGGAACAGCGGCAGCGGGTTGCCCTCAGGTTAGCCAGTTTCCTATGCGATTTATCTAGAAAAATCTCAACTCTCCTCGAGAGGTCAATTTTGCTTTTCTTCTCTTCTTTGACATGTTGATCTAAAACACAGAACAGGAAACAGTGATTATCATAGTTGACAAGTGTCTTTTCGGCTCATCTATTTGACTCTTCAGAGAGTTTGAGTGGCATGATTTTCTGGTCACTGGGGATGTATGGGAAGGTTCTTTTTTTGTGACCTTTTCGCTTTTTATCTAAGCTTCCTCTTCATCCTTTCTTTTTTCCCGGAGTTTTGCTTTTTCTTCTCTTTTCTTTTTCCGGGTTTGGGTATTTCTTCTTCTCTTTCTTCTTTCTTCTTGACTTTTTCCTGAGTTGCTCTAAAACACAGAACAAAAAAATCAAGAAAAGGCTTACAAGTGTGTCATCATCATCTATTTGGCTCTTCAGACTGAGGCACAGAGAACTATTTCAGTGATAGGAAACTGATCTATCTATTGTCGGCTTAAATGTCCAGGTTTGCACATTTATTTCATCTCACCTTGTGTTTCCACATCCTCCGCTGAAGCATCAGCTGGCAGCTCAGAGTTCTGCTGGATGTTGTTGCAGTCAGACCAGTCGATGCTGGTAATGCTGACTACATCCAGATCATCCCATCTGGCCTTTTTGGGGGGAAAAATGCGGTCAGTACCCGGCGGGGACGGCCGATAGAAGACAGCTGATAGGTGACCTCTTCTCTGTCAGAAGAAGCACACGAGACGCGCGTGTCCGGCACAATGGCCTCCACTTTGGTCTCATGACTGCTGCGACGGAAGGGACGCTTCACGGCCTTCCATGCTCTCTTGACAAAGCCACCCTTTCCTTTGCTCTTTTTTTCTTTGGCATGTTGCTCTACAACAGGGAAGAACAAACAGTAAACGTTTTGAACATCTCTGAGCACAGACCAAACAAAAGCAATTATTGCATTAGAGTCACTTAATAGGAAATTATTTTTTGGCTTTGGCAGTGACACTTTACAGTAATGAAAGAGATTATTGAAAAAAAACACAAAACCAGTGGAGGGCAATGACTCAATGACTTGTGATATTATCACCTTTAATTTTATAAATAAGTAGTAATGCTAGTTTTTTATTTCATTTTAATAAATATCTGGAAGCATTTTTAAGGTTTAACTTTAAGGTTGATGATCTTTTTGATAATGATGTAGGCTCTATATAATGCTCACTGCATTGTATCTTACTGATGTAAACAGACACGGAGCTTTCAGTACACTACACACAATACTGTTTGTTTACACATGTTGTCAAGCGTGGGGGAAACATTTACGTGTACGTTTGTCGTACGTTTATGCCTATAAAAATGTAACTAAACAGTTTGATAACTTCCTGGTGTTCATTTAGACGATCATTCAATTCACAAAAATAACATTGAAGGTCGAAGTTTGAAAGATGGATCATAACTTAACGTACCGATTGTAGTCCCCTCGGACAGTTCCGTGTGGACGGGTACTTGTTTATCCACGGGGAAATCTTCCGTGGCCATACCGGGCAAAGTTGTATCCATATATCTTTCCACTGAAGACATGTTGAAATCAAAAAACACTCGATTGTTGATTCTGCAGTTCGCGCTCTTTCTCTGTGTAAACTGCTCGATGATTCTCTTCGTCTGTGCTCAGACTATCACTCAAACAGTCGATATCCGACAAGAAATGAATCAATCGTCAGAATTGAACTGAAATATGAAAGATTGCTGCTCGGTCGCTCGATCTCTGCACTCAGATAGAACCAAACAAACACGGTGACGTCACAACCAGGTGTTGACAACCTCTGAAACTGCTGTCCAATGGTAAAGTGGGCGTGGTTTGTGCAGTCCGCTATGAAAGGGCCTGCTAGTAAATTTTCTTTAAACTGCGTCCAGTAAACGGCAGTTTAATCTCAATGAAAGTAAATTTGGTTATTTAATGGCCTATGATACGGTACAATTGATATGAAACTGCAGTTAACAAGAAATAGACATGAAATAGCCAAAACATAACCCTCACAGAGCTTTGAGCAGGTCTGGCTCTTGTGATCGTATCTACAAACAATGAGGGAAATAAGTATTTGATCCCCTGCTGATTTTGTAAATTTATATGCTTACAAAGAAATTATGTGTCTATAATTCTATAGTAGGTTTATTTTAACAGATAGATAAAGATAAAAAAATATATATATCAAGGTTATAAATTGATTTGCATTTCAGTCAGTAAAATAAGTATTTGATCCCCGAGCAAAAATTACTTTGTACTTGGTGGAGAAACCCTTGTTGGCAACCACAGAGTTAAGACATTTTGGATAGTTGGTCACCAGGTTTGTAAAAGTGTCAAGATACATTTTAGTCCTCTCCTCGGCTGTTGCTCTGCAAATTGGAGTTTTAGACTCCTTCACAGGTTTTGTATAGGACAAGGGTCTAGAGTACAGCTTTCCTTTAGCTCAGTGGTAAGAGCATGGCGCTAATAACGTCAAGGTACAAGAAAAAACACAAGAAAGAGTCAGTGAGCAGAAATGAGCCACAATGATACTGTTTTGAGAGAAAATGGAGTCGAGAGAAAGGTACCGGTTGGAGTCTGTACTCAGGAGGAGGACAATGATGAGGATCATTCACAGCAGACTGACAGATCACCTACAAGAGAAAGAACGTTGTGGAAAAATAAAGAACAAGCTGGGAAATCTGAAAACGCTCTTTATATGCTGTACGTACCTTCTCCACGGCTCTTGATATGGGATATCTGGGGGTTCTGTCTGTTGAGGAAGCCGATCATCGTTCAGAATTAGTGCATTACATGACCAATATTTATTACACTGACTGATCAGAATGGAGAATAGTCCCAGCCAAGGTTATTTTAGTTTACCAAAATTAAACTTTGAAAACGTTCCTGTTTGTTGAAATCAAATCAAATATTGACCTAAAACTACTGGGAAGACTTAACTCAAGGAACATGTGAAATGTTGCCTCAAAAATAAACTGAAGTAAGTTTAAAGCAGTAAAAGTATAATAATAAACAAGAACTAAAATAAAATAAAAATGTGTTAATCTTATATGGCAACATAAAAAATAAACCAATAAATCTAAATCTAAAAGCTAATTTAAAATATAAATAAAACTATAAGAACTAGCAAGTACTTAAACAGCAGTTTCATGCATATTTGATTATATATATTATTTATTATTGTATGTTTTTTTGCTTTAATGTTCTAAGTGACATACAGCTCGGGAAAGTGACCACTCCAAAATTAATTTTAGTTTCCTTAATTTATTACTTACAGACACATCATGCGTTAAAGGGAAAGTTCACCCAAAAATGAATATTCTTTCATCATTTACTCGCCCTCTTGTCATTTCAAACCTGTTTGACTTTCTTTCTTCCGCAGAACACAAAAGTAGATATTTTGAAAAATGTTGTTAAATGGACCCCATTCACTTGCATTGGTTTTGTGTCCATAGAAGTGAATGGGGTCCAGTGCAGTTCGGTTACCAACTTTCTTCAAAAAGTCTTCTTTTGTGTTCTGCGGAAGGAAGAAAGAAAGTCACACAGGTTTGTAAACGATGACAGAAGTTTCATTTTTGGGCTAAAACGATAATGGCATTCTGTGAACTACCGACAACATTTTTCACAAATTAGAAACAAAAATGTTTTTTTTACATTTAATTGCAGAATATAACATAAAAACATGTTGCTGTATTAAATCAATATGGTTGATATTGCTCTATCATATCTATAAAAAGACTCAAATGTGAACAGAAGGGAGCAAAACCTACCACATTTCCCACAGTAGATGAAAGACAAGACAATGAGAAGCAGAACGATGCTGCAGGGAACAGCCGAGATCCCAGCAATGACTGCACTTCTGAGACCAGCATCTTACACAAACATCATAAACATATTATATTTCTATACACTGCAGAATGACTTTTCAGTGAATAATGATTGAGGTTTCAGTCTGTTTTGTATGCAAAGCGACAGTATGGATATTTAAAGCCTCCTAAACATATATATTTGTTTTTATTGGTGTGTATTAAACTACCACCCACTTGTCTTGTACAGTAAAAGCATCAACACTAAATTTTAATCTGAACCCTTAGGTTTGTTTTGTTTGGTCAAATTCTACTTTAAAACAGATTTAGAAGCAATGGAACCTGGTTGAACCCGATGCTCCTCGGATCGTTCTCCTGTGGTTCCTCCCGCTTGAGGGATGATCCTGAAGAAATAAGAAGATTTCGGCTCGAGTCCGGAGATGTTTGTGGTCCTGGTGAAGCCCGGCATCATCTGGATGGTGCGAAATTCCGATTGGGAAGAGCCAGTGGGGTCTGGGCCTTTCATCTGGATGTCAAAGCCTGTACATGCAAAAGTATCGTTTTTAAAATCTATCTGTGGTATTATCATAAATAAGTAATTTACCTGTAATGATCGATGTAGGAGGAACATCCCATTTCAAAGTTACTTCTGTTCGATTGTCGCTCAGGACAATACTAGAATCTGAGATCTGAGGGCCTGAATAAACAAACAAAAGGGAGAAATAAAGAAACACGTCATCTTCTTTTAAACCCAACTCATAATAAGCTTGCTCGTGTGAACAGAATTTTCTCTTTCAGATCCGTTCATACCGAGCAGTGTGACGTTCGAAGTTTTGCTGCCGAGAGGATTGATGGCTGTGCAGGTGTAGATGTCGAGGTCTGTAGAACTGACATTAAAATCACGGATGAAGAGTTGAGACGTGTTGGTACTGATCTGATATTTGCGTCCGTCTTCCAGTCCGTGCCCATCTTTGAACCAGTGTACGACGGCTTTGGGCGAGGCCTCGGTATTGCAGTGGACCACAACAGTCGTCTGTTCATCCTGGCTGATGTTGGTGAAAATAACAGGTAGAAAATCTACAGGACCACCTGCACATAAACAGTTTAATGACATCGATCCATCCTCTTGCTTCTCTATCGCCATCTCTGTTTGAAATGTTAAACTGCAGGATGCCTTACGTACTCTTCTGCACATGCGTTAAAGGTCCAATGTGCAATTTTATGAAAGATCTATTGACAGAAATGCAATATAATATGCATGACTATGTGTTGAGATGTGTATAAAGACCTTACATCATTTATTTTATTTTTAACCAAAAAGTTACAGACTGCAGCTTTAATAAACAAATAATTACAGTTATAACTATTTAACAAATTACAAAGAAATTTTATGGATACCAAGCTGAATGAGTAAGAGAATTAGAAATATCTCATGAAGTATTACTTACGGGGAATGATGCTGCATTGTGTCTGAATTAGAGGATGTTCTGCTTCACAGATGATCTCCTCTCCATTTAAACTTGGAATGTCATTTGGAGTTATACTGAAGTTTCCCTCTCCACTGTCATTGAGGCTCAAGCTTGGGAAAGACAAACGTGCTTCTGGGACGCCCCCTGGCCACACACAGAGGAACTGCAGGCCCAGGTTTTCATTCGTGGCCTGAACGGAGCACAATGGCTCACCGCTGGGAATTTCTGTCACAATGATAACATGAGTCAGCCATTGGAAATAAACCCAGAAACAAGAGTCTCTTGCTGTTCTGAACAGTCACTGTTTGTAAAATATGACTTAGATATGTTTAAATGTCTAAATGGGCTTTATAGAAAACTGCAGATATGACACATGGGACGAGTAAATTACATTGATTATAGATTTTTGTGCACAGAAACACACATTATCAATAGGGATCTAACAATATATTGTGGTACAAAAAAATACGATATGTGTTGTAGTTTGTCACATACAACGTATAATATAAATAGGAATGCTTTTTTACAAAACTCTGTCCACAGAAGGCTATGCTATAATATGTATATAAACAGTAAGCTATTTTTTTCAGCAATAAATCTAAAAATAAATATTTTTTCTGCAAATTTTATTTGGAAAGTTAAGATAAAGTATGTGAGCTTCCTAGAGCTTTAGCAATTTTACGATAATGAAATGTTTAATCCTGTTGGTTGTTTTTTGAGCTTTACATTTGGATTATCATAAATGTAACAAAAAATGTGACAAAAAAATTCATAATGCTTTTTATAAAGCCGTGAAAAGAATTAAGAGAGCATTTTAAAATTATTTTCAGTTTTCGGAATTGACTATTAATAGGTATGTGTTTATAGGTAAAATTATTATTTTTGTCTCATTGTGGCATCTACTAACAATTTTTCTCCCAAATTTGCAGAAAATGAAAACTGGGAAACGGTTGAAAATAACAAGAAAGATGCACTATAATTTTCAGACCTCAAATACAGCAAAGAAAACACGTTTATATTCACTTTCAAGCAATACAAGTCATATTTCTACATGTATTTAGGAAAAGTTCAAGAATTATATTGTATGTAACCTAGATTTTATCACAGTTTTCACGTCTTGTCATGCCGTCAGTATGTCACATTGCTGTTGGATGACTTTATGTCACTCCTGTGGTTTGATTTTGTTGAAATTCACCCACACTAGACTGGAATGACCACAATACATCTAAAAATGCGGATTAAATAAAAATTCTGGAATGGTCTCATTATATCAGTCATCCCAAACATTCACACGCACATCCTAACATGCATTTCTCAGATCTAGACTTCAGAATTGCGTACCGTAGACATGTATGGTGATGTTTCTCTTCATCTGTGCACCGGTCTTCGGGTTGATCAGCACGCAGGTGTATACGCACTTTGGCTTGTTGTAACGTCTGTGAGATTGACGGTTCCTCCTGATGATGCTGGAATGGAGCGGTTGCTGAAAATCCATGAGGCAAAGGGGGGCGGCAGACCCTCGGCAGCACAGGACAGGGACAGAGAATCTCCAGAAACAAAGACTGCTTTTGTGGGACTGACCATGAGAACCGGCATTTCTGGTCCATCTAAGGGCAGCAGGCGGAAAAGAAAGAATCGGGTTATTGTTGGGTGAAAATAAAAGCCTTTTGATGGCATACCGGCTAAAGTAACAGGAAAACGAGAGATTTAAGCAAAAACCTAAAAAAATCCACATGATTTTATATGGAAGTAAGGCTGTTAAAGTGTTCTGGGTGGTGTTAGGTGGTCGTTGATGTAATAACCTCCCCAGTCTTTCAATTTTCCATTACGCGCAATACATTATTTAACTAAATTTTCCTAAATGTAATACATACACAGAACTGTAATATTTCTGTAATGTGTCCCAGAGCTGAATGGGTTTGTAAGGACGACAGCGTATCGTCCCGTGTGGTTTCTGCTGGGCTGGTTTATTGTGAGGTTTTTTCCATTGATGGAATAATGAGGTCCATTGTCCAGCCGGACTCCATTAAAGGACCACCACACCTCTCTGGCGTCTCCTTGCATTGTGCTGTAATAAAACGTGAACACACGTGCACCTTCAACGGCCTCAACCGGATCAGTGTGCAGGGACACATTCTTGATGATATCTGTTGAAAAACGTTTTGAATCTTGAAGCTCAAGTAATGAAACTATATACAGCACTCTTTCATAGGGGCCATAAAACTAGAATAATGACACAATCTTTAGAAAACAAAATGGCGGAAAAATCATTACATGACTTGGTTCTCCATACTCACCATAGACAAAGAGATCAAATGTGGCGCTAACTCTTATCTCTCCTATTTTAGTCATTTCTACAGTGTATGTTCCGTTATAACTAAGTGACACGTTTCGTAACGTGAGAGATCCGTTCTGGTCCACGTCCAAAACGCTGGAGTGATCGGAAGCAACATCTGGAGACGTGTAGTCACTAATGGTCCATATTACAACAGGAAGACCTTCCATAAACCATGTGACCACCGGCTGAGATGCTCCACTGTGAGATACAGCGAGGGTCACATCGCTGCCTACCAGAGCATCAACAGACACGGGCCGTGTCGGGGAGATGCTCAGATCACACACACAACCTATAACAAGAGAGAAAAAAGGCAATCATACCAGCCTGTCTCTTCAGGCAATACTCTGTAATGGGATGTATTGCATTACTGCAAATTATCAATGGCAAATTGATCAAATTGAAAAACCTAATTATAGGAAAGAAAAAGAGCTTTTGAGACCCTAAGCATCAGTTATAAATGAATTAAGAATTGTCCACTAATCATGAAACTTGTTGTGCAAACATGTTCAGTCTTCTTATGCATTTGTCTTCGTAAGTGTTTGAAAATTCAATGCTGTGCAGATATATAAGCATGTAATATCTCAGCATCCGTCAGGACAGAATGTACAGAAGATTAGTACAGAATTTGGCCTTTATTGAAAAAGGTGGCATCATGTTTCTATTCTTCTCACTTTATACAACCATCTCACGATTAAAAAAATGACCATTGGCTGATACTTATTTGGAAAAAAAGTGTTAAACAAGTTTTTCAAGTTATGTTGCAATAACATTCTTGTCATTGGAAACTCAGACACTTTTGATAGCTATTAATATTATTTGACCACTTTATCATTATCATATTTGACAGCAGACCTTGTGAATTACAAAAAAATGTTTTGTTGTTCTTTCAATTGTTATTAGCTATAATAACATCATCTACTATTTGGAGCACATCGTGATTTTTAAAGGAATGCTTCTAAAACCATGGCTTTTTTATTTTTGCATTACTGAAGACAAACTAAATGATAACGACTATAAAAGCTTGAGAAGTAAGAGGTTTTACCTCACCTGTCACACAGAAGAGAAGAACAATCAGATCAAAAAGCGTCTGCATATCGACAAAGTCAAAGGAAATACAGCTCTCCAAGCTTTGAAAGTCGCTGCTTTACTTCACATGATGACTTAGGTGAAGTCATGTTGCATCTCAACAGATGAGAATTCCTTGAGCGCAGTTTGTTGAGAAATGTTTCCAGACTCCTCCCCCAGCTGCACAGGTGCGTCTCACCTGCGCAAAACCATCCAACCAGAAACATTAACAAATCAGCGCCAGCTTATATAAAAGTAGGTAAAATGCTATTGTAAGTTACTCTTTTTAGCTGTGCGGTTTATTTTTAAGGTTTCTCAGCGTTTAATAAGGGTGTAATTGATCATCCAATCAGCTGCCGCATCCTCGATGTGATATCGGATTCTCTTCTAATCAGGATCGAATAATAGCAGACGTGTTTGACAACTGAAAAAAATAATAAATAAAGAAATTAACAAAAAACTTACGGATCGTTGGAGTATGACTGAGTACCAATCAATTGAATAAACATAAAAACGATTTCGAGAAGACTTGAAAAGTCTGTGGAAGTCACGCGCACCCTTGTGGATGGCTCGTGTGTTTTGGAAAGTAATGTTAATTCTACTTTTCTTTTATTTCCAAGTGGAATGACCTTGATTAACCATTTCTAAAAAATATAGTGTAAAAGACGTTTAGTCTGTGTCAGGAAAAAGAAAGGTGTTTTCTTGGCAAAAAGTGGGAAATTTAGCGCAATTTATTGATAACTGTTTCTATAGCCAAACCTACATCAAATGCATTAGCTTGATCAAATCAATTCATTACTTTGCTTGGGTTCACTGCAGTGCACGCTCAAATTTGTCCAGGATTGTGAGAGTAAACCCAAAAATAAAAATCTTTCATCATTTATTCCCCCACCCTCATGTTTTCTGCAGAACATAAAATTTATCTTAAAGAACATTAATAACCAAACAACATTGAACCCCATCGAAAACCTTCTCAAAACATCTTTTTTTGTATTTCAAAAAAACAAAAGTTTTCAAGCACGTGAATGAGGTCAGAAATAAAATTTTGGGTGAACTATTTATACTCTCAGGGAGGTCAACCTAGAGCGGCTTGTACCATTTGGGGGGACAATGTGCAGAATTCTACAAAATAGATGCTATTAACCTGTGGTAAGATAGAAGTTATACTAACAAAAAAAATAGATATCTCCAAAACCCATCCTCAAAGATATCAGCAAAGTCAAAATTGCTTGGTCCTATAAGTTCTGCTTTCGGAGCGAAACAAGTAAGAAAAAAATGATTTAGATATGAAAAAGACGACATGTTTTATTGTCATTGAATGATATTGTACAATCAGAACTCATCCAGAGGCGCTTGTGGTTATGGATCAGACCTGATGCTGAGAGACACTGTCCATGATTGTAAAAATCATGCTTAACTTTAAACAACAACAACCTGAAGACAGTCATCAGACCGTGTGAATCATTCATGCTGCAATGAGTTTATAACACAACGAATTACATGTCCCTCCAGGTCGAGTGAGGATGATGTGAGCAGATCCAATGATATTTACACAACGTGAACGTGATGGCTTACCAGTGCATTCAAAAAGATTCTATCCGACCATATTAATGACTCCTACAATATAAAATGCACAGAAAAACTGGTGACCCCTCTGTGGGGTGGACAGACTTTTAAAGGAGCAGCGTCTCTCAGCATCCACTACAACAGACAGCAGTTAAAAACCCAAAAGAGAGCAGACATGGTGAACTACGTCTTGCTGGATTTGTGATGGGCCGTCACCAAGTTTACTGGCCTCAAAGTCTGAGATAAGTTGGATTTTGTTCCATCACCAGTGACAAAAGACCTGCAGATGTCAAAGACAAAAAAAGACAGTTAAAAATTAAAAGCAGTTTATGAACCCTTAACAGGGGGTCACTTATGTGTAAATCTATATTCTCACCTTCATCGGTGGTCCGCTCTGCTCTCCTGCATCCGCTGCCTCTATATTTTTCCTGCTTCTTTCAGTTTGCCTACCAGATCATCCACAGTCTCCACTTTCACTCCAGCTTGTCTTGTGGAGGTTCCTCCACTTTCAGCACCTCCAGCCGTGAGATCATGTCCACTCCCAGGTCTCCAGGCTTCACAGTAGTGATCTTCTTTTTCTTAGCTTTCTGTTGAAGCATAAGAGGAAAACTAATCCTATAACCATGCAATTCCATTTTATAACAAGTCATAAATATCATATTTAATAACACCACAGATTCTCCAATAGTATCATTAACACCATAGTGTGAGACCGGAAGTTTTTTGTCATGTAAATAAATAATGTAGGAAACAACATCTCAAAGTTTTCCCTCTCCAATGTTATCTTTGGCTTGCTCAGTGTGAGGGTTAGAAGGCATTACTCGTTGTCTATATTTGCATTCATGCACTTGGCTGATGCTTTAATCCAAAGCTATTCAATCTATGTATTATTTTTTATCAGAATATGTGTGTTTCATAGAGATCGAATCCTTAGGATCGGACATATGTACCTGGCCCGAAGTTAACTTTCGGTCTGTGTTTGTTGATCGGTCTAGCTAGTTGCTAATAACATAACTGTAATAACATAACTTTTAATATTTAATTGTATAATAATTGCATTAAATAAACTATTTGTTGAATTTTATCGTATATACAATATATAATATACAGTTTGTTGAATGGGTCAAACTGTCGCATTTAGCCAAGTAACGATTCTTCTACTTGTAACCCAAAATAATACTGGCCATACATACTTTAACTTGCTAGCTCATGTAATTTACATATTATTTCTATGGCTTGTTATCAGACATGTTCTGCAGGGATTCTGTTCTTTGCGGCTGCCTCAGAAGTTAAGTTGAGGCCACAAAAGCGTGCATGCGCAGCAACATTTGTTTATGTTGTTGCTTTGAAAGCATCTTTAGGAACGTTATTTGTTTGTAAAGCTGAATTATGCCATACATTCTGCACTGTAGACAGCATGATAAACACTTCACACTACAGAGGAGTATCACTGTACCATGATGTTGGGCAGTGTGGCGTATCTGGGCGTGTTGAGACGGAGGTCAGCGGTTAACACGGCCGGCATTTTGATCTTTATGGTCTCCAGACCACCATCGATTTCCCTCACTACCTTCAGCATCTCTCCATCCATGGTCACCTCGGAGGCAAACGTTCCCTGGAAAATAAATTAATATTATAAAACGGACAGACACTTCTGATTCTTAATCCTGATTGATTTATTTATGTTGAATAGCAGCGTTCTGTTACAGCACATTTTATATTTTAAGCAGTATACATGTATGTCAACAGGAAGACATTAAACAAAATGAGCCAAAGAATGGTGTTATAAATTACAATGTTTGGCCATTAAGGGTGTGCTGTATTGTTAACACGGTCATGGCTGATGGGGCTGTCTGGTGGTTTCAATTAAAATTGAAATCTGATTACTTAAACAATATTAAATCTTAGCAATAATAATGCTCGCATTAAATCCAAAAGTTTTTTTTCAATAAGCACCAATGAAAACGAAAAAATAACTGACCTGGGGCCAGTCCAACAGAGCTGCTGTCATTTGCCCTGTTTGGTTGCAGTCATCGTCTATGGCCTGAAAAACATTACCTTTCCGGTTAAATGATGATGAACATTCGGTCCTAGTGTCTTATATTAATATAAGTCATATGATTTAGTTACCTGTTTACCCAAAATAATCAGATTGGCTTCCTCCGTCTTAGCCAGTGCAGCCAGAATCTTGGAGACTTGCAGAGGGCCGAGTGTTTCATAATCTTTCCCAGAAACTTCCACGTGGATGCCACGGTCAGCCCCCATGGCCAGAGCGGTCCGGATCGTCTCCTGCGATATAAACCCTACTGTTATACTCGTATTACTGTTAAGCTGTGGATCAATCTCCTTTCCCTACAAAGAAAATAATGAACCAGCAGCCAATTCCATACGACAACTACAAACAAAGAGACGACTGTGATAGGAGACTGTGATCAGGACACTGTGTAGATAAGTTTACGCTGTGTTCATTGAATGCTTTTCCAACCTGAGCTTGCTGAGGACCACAGCTGACAGCCACGACCTCTTTGACAAGCTTCTTCTCCTTGAGTTTAACCGCCTCTTCCACTGCGATCTCACAGAAGGGATTCATGGAATGCTTGACGCCATCTGTGACCACTCCAGTGTGGTCCGGCTTGACTCGGATCTTTAGTAGAAACAGAAATGAGGGAACGACATAGCTACATCAAGATGACTTTACAATGCAGAACTGCCAGATGATAACGGCCTATCTCTAAATGAAGCTAAGGTTAAACCTCAGATGAAATGCATGCATAGTATGCCAAAGGTAGCATAGAGGACACAGACAGAGCCAGATCCAATAAAAGCGGTGTCAGGACACAGACATCTTGCTCTACCCTATCAACCTTAGCAATACTCCTGGATCAATATTTCTATGCATAGGTATAAGGGTTACTGCATCACAGCTGAGGTCACAACAAAGCGTATAAACCATGTCAACGTCCAGCACATAGTCTGTTTCAATATGCTTTGAAAAGCAGGCTGTCATGATGATATTGGGCAATGTATTGATGACAAGCCAATTCAATAAAACCCGTCAATCAATAAGTTGAGTGTGTCGGTGAGTGTGTCAATCTGTATTCATCCAGGGTTCATCCTGACCGTTTCATGTTTACATTTATGTATATAGAATTTTCAATAAGGGTGCATGAAGAATATAAACTTTACATGTTTTTTATTATTATGTCTACAATAATAATAATAAAAAACGTTGTCTTTCAAGTTGTTCATTCTCTCCCTTGTATACTTCAGCTATAATAGTCCTCGTAACAGGGCCTGGTAAACTATCAGTGCTGTTTTGCATGTTGACAAAATGTTAAATGTTCTCCTACTTGCTTGTAAGTCGCTTTGGATAAGTAATTCGCTTTTTGCATCTGCCAAATTAATAAATATAATTTGAATTCAATGTCAATATGCATTTTCACTACATTTCAGTCAAAGTCAAGCATCAAACTTTTGAGTTGGATTGTGGGATTGACAGTGACGCATAATTGGCAATGACACGGGGCGGTAGTGAAAAATATAGTTATGACTCTTACACTCCAGAAATCTACACTTTTGTGACACGTAGATTAATTTGTTTTGATTGTTAGATCTTATATAGTCTTCCCAATTTCAAACCGCTTATAAAATCAAACATACCCTCCAAAATGTTGACAGATAAGGTGAAACCTCAAAAACAGAAAATCAACAAATCATGTACAGGTTAGATTTTTAATGAAGATTTGAAATAAAGAAGCATATACTTGCTGTTTATTTGTAAAGTTCTATTTAAAGAAGTTAAAGGAGTAGCAGGGTTCCTCTAACCACATGAGTCATGTTTACTGAAGTACAGCTGAAGTACTGAAGTACAGCTGCCGTAAGTCACTGAAGTATTGAGCTCAGACGAGGTCAACAGTACTGAATGTGAAACCAGGGCACATTTTTGAAGTAAATTACATTCAAAAGATCATAATGCGAAGTGTTTTGTGTTGTTGTAAATAAAATCTTGGACGAAAAGAAACACTTGTCCATGTTCAAGACTGACCTTGATCTAAAGCCCCAGTTCGCACCTAACATTACCTCATTCAATAGCACAGCTGGGCTAAAGTCAGCTCGCGTCGACATCACGCACAGTTTGGAAACCTTGTATTTTCAAACAAACAAAAGCATTTGCAAGGGTTTAGTGGAATATCTCTGTGTACCTTGACAGCATAGTCAATGACCCGTTTAACTCCGACCAGAACTCGAGCGCTCATCGTGTTCGTTCAGTCGTCTGGTGAACTACCGCGGGACCGAATGAGCTTCAGGACGAGAGTCAGACCGGAGCCTTACAGGTGTGACACTCGGTGGGGCGGGCTTTTGAGCGCACGCCCATTCCTTGAACCAATAGAATTAGTCAGATAAGCGAGCGGCCAATCAAATCCCGTTCCTACGAGTGCGCATAAAACAGTGCTCTGACTAAAATCAACGCTAAATAAAGCTGTAAGTCGTTCCTGTTAGAAGTAGGTTAAAGGTCGTGTGAATTTTGTAACTAGAAGCGGAACGCATCATGCGACAAATACATCGAGCTCTTTCATTTGGACACAGAAAACAACCGTTTTAATATAACTCAACGAACAAATGTAATATATCTGGTTTTGAATGTTTCGTTCATCTTCCATTTGACTATGAGTTATGTAACTTACATTGATGCGGTTTTATAATACAGTGGATCTAAATCTTTTTCGTTGTAAGGCCTTCTGTGTTGAGTGCATTATTGCTTTGATACCAAAATCTTTCTTTCTTTTAAAAAAATAAAAAGAATTGATTAATTAAAATTATTATATTCTTGATTCGATTCAAAAATTTCATAAATTGCATCTATGATCAATTTCTATATTTCATAAAATGGCACAAAACCTGTGGCTCCTCTGGCTCCATCTTGGGGCACCCCGTTTGATGACCATATTAATAATACCAAAGTGAAAAATACAGTATGACAAAGTATTATATGCATAAAAATCTGCATAAAAGATTAGTTTTCAGAGCTTCCTGTTAGAAGTGGAGGATATCAGATAAATATAACATCTTACATAAAAGCATATGCCAGACAGATGTTGTGGGACAGCGGGAAGAAGAGATTCTGCCAAACACGATGATTTAATTTCTTTCACATTGCTGCTGGATGACTTTATGTCACTCCTGAGGTTTGTTTCTGTTAGAATCAACAGACACTGGACTGAAATGACATAATACATAGAAATGATTTAAAGCCTTAAGATTCAAAGATTTAAAGAAAACATTTACACACACACACAAACTTACACCTGCAACAGAAAGCGTTTTATAGGATTTGGCAAATAGAATCAGAACACAGATATAAAGGGGTGAATACTGGCATGCACACACAATGTTTACTAAATATTCAGAATGTTTATGGTCCTGTTTACTCTTCACTTCTTTTCAAATCTGCCTATTGCTTATTTGGTATTATCTTTATTAAATTTTTAATTAATTCCTTATTCTGAAGTTATAAATATGACTACAAACAAGTTTTTTTTTTAAACAGACTATTGAAAACACCTCAAATAACAGCAACAAATCTAATAAAATACTGATATACTGTATTTTCTAACGATTGATTAAACATATTCACAATACACAACAGAAGTTGTGATAGGAGAAGTTAGCAACAACCCATATTTCATTTAGGTCATCATTAAAGGGATTTTTTACATAAATATTTAATATTTCGTGAGCAAACTAATGGTGTAGTTGAGTTATTTTAACGCAAACAGGGGAAATGTACCACATATTTCCTCAAAACACAGCATACATTTGCAGTTTAGAATTACATATAAAACATGATAGAATTAATATTAAAGACTGACAAACTTTACCAGAATTAGCCACTGTTCCAGTGGCCTTGACGTTTGCAAAACATCTAAATCCCTTCTGGATCATCTCTGCGAAATGAAAATAAACATTCACTGACAGATTCGCAATGTCTTTAACATTACTGCGTGTGTTTTCCATCGGTGACAGATTAACATGTTAGAAGATTCATACATCGGTTTTATATCCAAATATTTACAGGTATTTTTTTATAAAATTAATGTTTAATCAATTAACTGCTGATGCTTGTAGGCTCAACCGATGGTAAATCGTACGCTAAACAGAGATTTTACACAGATCCAGACACTGAAACAATCTCAAAGCTTACTCCGATTCTGATCTACGAGAGGTTTTAAACTAATCCAAACAGATTTTCAATAGTTTGGAAGCAGTAAGTATCCATGATCTGTCACTGAACTCAACTCAACATATTTTTACAGCAACGTTTTTGTCTTTTAATTGTTGTTTAAATTCTAATGTGAAGGCCTTATGTGAAACAAAACCAGCGTTTAAATGAAGTATGCAGTAATATAAAATATGCCTAATGTCAGTATATACTTTTCCCAACAGATTTCCCTTCAAATGATCCCAACAGACATTGGGAATAACCCCAGAAGGAAAACTGTTAAAGGAGTAAATTATGTTTATTTTTAATCACGTTATTAGTGATGTAACTAGTAAATTTACTCATAGAATGTTAGTTTACCCTTCACATGTTTTAGTGTACAGAAATGCAAGATAGACTCTTTGAATGTTAGTTTACCCTTCACATGTTTTAGTGTACAGAAATGCAAGATAGAATGTTAAACTGTAGACTAATGTTAAATATTATTTAAAAAAACTGATTACAAATGAATACAGAGTACCTGTCGATGTTCTGCGCTGCTGGCAGAACATTGATATTGTCATTCCTCAGGAGAAGCAATCGGTGGATGACCAGATGGAGCTTCTGTTGTCCAGGTGGGAGTCTCAAGTCCCATCACACCTGAGGATCTGGCTGATGTTCAACAGCAGTTCCTCAACAAAGTCCAAATCATCCGGAGCCAACTTAAAAAGGCACGTTAGTCATATTCAAAACCTTTATATGACGCTTCTGTGGAACACAAAAAGATATTTTGATAAGTGTCAGTGGTTTTGTGTCCATACAATGGAAAATCAATGGGTCCAAATTTGTTATTTGGTTACAAAAATTCTTAAAAATATCTTCTGTTGTGTTCTGCGTAGAAAGAATCTCAAACAGGTTTTAAACGACATGAGGATAAGTCAATTAGTTTTTAAACAGATGTTTTTTAGAAACCAACAGTCGCGCACTTCTAGTTTTATGGCTCTGTGTTTGATTCAGCTAGTTAAAATGATCTCCGTTTTTTTAGGACACTGAGGAATTGCAGATGAAGGAGACCTGGTACCAGGAGAACCACCTCAACCTCACCAAAGAGGAAAAATACAGGACAGCATCACCAAGACGGGAAATACAGCCATTAAGCTCTCGCACAACCGTTTTTTCTATATGTTATTAGTCCTAACTATAATGGTGTTCATAATAAAGTAGTTGTAGGAAAGTTGAACCCCTTTCATCCACATTTCGCTTTGGCCACTAGATGGCGAATGTGCGTCAATGAATAAACATGGCGCTTGTGTCGAATCACCACAAAAAGATAATTTGATTGAGACATCGTAGGCATTTACACCACACTGACAGAATCCAACTCAATCAGTGCGCGTTAATGAAGAAATGTAAGTTATATTTATGATTATCACACTAATATATATATCTAGGTTAATATTGTGTTATTATTGAGGATTGCAACTTTGTATGTGCACAAGTTATTGTCGATTGTCAAAGATGTTGTCAAGCTAACATGCTAACTTCACAGACATGTGCTAGTATCTCTGTTTGTATTATATATATATGGATAAATGTTCAACTGGTAGACAGATTGCTCTTATTTGTTGTGATTTATCACATTAATGTGCAATTATGAGTGGATTGTCACATAATAATGAATTGATTATTATCCATTTGTGTCTGTGATTTGTTACCATGTACAGAAAGACTGTTTTGTTTAATATTATGAATTAATTGTATAATTAATCGTCCCAACTCGCTCTAACCGGAGTCACCAGTGTTCAGGGACGATCACAGTACTCCAGAGGCCCTCACCTGGGTGTATATACAGCATGGCATACTTTTAAAATGCCCTAAATGGTTTTTGTACTCTTAACTATAGGATAGGCTTAGAAATATCTTAACAGAGACAGCAAACCCTAACGTTACTGGTTCCAGCTGGGTTATTTATTTATTTTGGAAACATAATAATAACATCTCTGTCAGAAAAACCCAGGAGCACATGTAAGTCACTGGACTGGTAGATGTAGGAATGGCCTCTATGGACATTTACCCCCCATAGCACGTAAAATCAATGCAGTGTGTCCATTACCAGAACACCTGAAATGACACTTCAATGAAGTAGAGACGAGAAAACGGAATAATGTATATTGACAACAGAGAAAACTGAATAACGTTAATCAATGACAAAATAATGTATAGATGTTTTTACATCAATGACGTCAATGGTTATTTGTGCAAAATAAATGATAAATCACAAAAGATGCCTGTAGTCTGATAATCTAAATTAAAATTCTAAACAATTGTTTCAATCCATATTTGATTATCTTATTTTTATTTTCGGACATGTATGTATCTTGTTATAAAATGTCACATCTTTGTTTTTTCAATGTTATACAGGATGACAAAGTGATCAAGGCTAACCTGAGTGACGTCATGTCAGAAATCTTTAAAAAGATCTGTTCCTAGGAGAACACTAAAGAGGTGAGTCTTTAGTCTTGAGGATTCTCAGTTCGCACATTCGTTTTTTAGGGGTTTCCTCCCGTGCTAGTAACATCCTTCAGGTGCTTTGTCCATGAAACTGCAAAACAATACAGGTTTACTGTTTCTAAAACAGAATTGTAGTATAACACCTTAAGTAACTACATTAAATAAAATGGCATAGAGCCGTTTGCTTTCCTACATTCTTCAAAATATCTTCTTTTGTGTTCAACAGCACAAATCTTTTTCCTACAATGGAAGTCTATGGGGTCCAAGAACTGTTTGGTTACAAGCATTCTTCCAAATATCTTTTGTGTTTATCGGAAAACTATACAGATTTGAAACAAGTCAAGGGTGAGTAAATGGTGACAGAATTTTCATTTTTGGGTGAACTGTCGCTTTAATCACAAACTTCTCTTTCATTGAAATTCAGTGAAGTTCCACTCATACGATCACTAACTACAGGAATACTCTGAAATCGCTCTGGAACTGATCTGAGATGACATACCGATCGAGTCTTTGATTGGCGACCTTGATTCGGAGCTGTGCATCCGAGCAGTAGGCATGATACTCATCTTCTTCCTCTTTGGTGAGGTTGAGCTGGTTCTCCTGGTACCATGACTGCATCTTCTGCAACTCTTCAGTGTCCTAAAAAAAGTTGGAGATCATTTTAACTAGCTGAACCAAACTCATAAAGCTAGAAGTGTGTGATTGTTGGTTTCTAAAAAACAAATTTGGCCCCCATTGATTTTCCATTGTATGGACACAAAACCACTGACATTTATCAAAATATCTTTTCGTGTTCCACAGAAGAGTCATATAAAGGTTTTAAAAATGACCAACATGCCATTTCAAGACGGCTCTGGATTATTTTGGCCTTGTTAATAAACTGCTGTTGGATTTCAGTCAGACCATCTGGTCATCCACCAATTGCTTCTCTGAGGAATGAGACTATAGATGTTGGGAGGAGCATTGTGGATCCATACAATTATACATGATCGATTTAAGCTTTAATTCACCTTCTCTTCCATGGATCGACATGTCATCTTCCTTCTGGTTGTGTTGGAAATAGATCCTCCTGTTCTCTCGCAGAAAGTACGGATTTGACCTGAACGACTTTTACTTCCATTTATTTATTTATAATAAACATATTTCTATAAATATACAAATACATTTAATTAATATATACATATTTAAATAAAAATATATATTTAAATATTAATTGAATATAAAAAAATAGAAATGTATTAATATTATAACATTTGCGATTATAAAGCTGCAACCCCTAACATTTGCCTCAATACTGCAATCTCTGTCCATTGTATGGACACAAAACCACTGACATTTATCAAAATGTCTTTTTGTGTTCCACGGAAGAGTCATAAAAGGCATGTTGGTCATTTACAAAATCTTTATAAGTTGGCTGCGGATGATTTGGACTTTGTTGAGGAACTGCTGTTGAACATCAGCCAGATCCTCAGGTGAAATGGGACTTGAGACTCCACCTGGACAACAGAAGCTCCATCTGGTCATCCACCGATTGCTTCTCCTGAGAAACGAGAATATCGATGTTGAGAGGAGCATTGTGTCCATACAATAATACATCATCGATTTAAGCTTGAATTCACCTTCTCTTCCCTGGATCGACGTGTCATTTTCCTTCTGGTGGTATTGGAAATAGATCCTCTTGTTCTCTCGCAGAAAGTACGGCTATTTATAAAAAAATATTTACTTCTATAAATAAACAAATATAAATTAAATTTAGTATATACATATTTTAATACATTTATATATATATGTATATATAGAATATAAAAATAACTTATTCATATTATAACATTTGCAATTATAAAGCTGCAATCCATAACATTTGCCTCAATACTGCCTACAGGTTACTTTACTGACATTTTCCATGAAACTGTATCCGACAGCTCAGCTTATAATTCAGTTGTGAATCAGGTTTTCAAGGTTTTTACTAGAAACGCATCGTTATATTGGCCCATAATTGTTAAATAAATGATAAAAGCAATTTTCACACTATTTGCCATCGGCCGATAGTTAAAAAACAGTTAAAAAAATATCTTGTCAATCAAAAGAAGACCGTAAATTCAATGAATTTTTGCCATCGGTAGATATCACTGTGAATTATCGGTCGAGAAATGTCTACTAGTTTTCATTTACTTGCTAATTTCCTACTTTACTGATTTATTACCTTGGACAATAAACTTGGCTTTGACCATCAAGTCACAGATGTGTATAAACAGAGACTCCATGTTTTGCGCAAGCTGAAGCTCTTTTCAGTGATACTACATTTCCTGCTGTGATTATTTCGCAGTTAATTGAATCCATTATCCTGTATTGTGTCACTTGTTATTTCACCATTCTCTTGCTCTCACAACGCTTTTGGAAGAGTTTTGTACCCACAGCCATTAAGGTGTTAGACTCGCAGGAATCGTGGAGTTTGTAATTACAGATGAAATCTCTTTGCTGCTGCTATCAACCCCGGGTAATATACATAATGTCAAAAGTCATCTGTCAAAGTTACAGATTTACACATTTAGAAAATCTTAGCCAACCAATGACCCCAAATATAAGCAATGCTAGTCACAACCGATATGAATCAATCTTACTCATGGCAGGGGCTTTACATCATGAAATCCTCTATTGAAATGTGTGTGTGTGTGTGTGTGAGGTTACATTTAAGTGCATCGCGTCTTTCAGGTCTAAACGTTCAGCCGTCACATAGGTGTCTGTCTGAAGTTCTCTCTCCTCAAGACAATCGCTTCGATGTTTAAACCACTCCTTAACAGTGTCAGGTTGGGTGCCTATAGAAAGCCAAACATTAAATATTCGCTCACACATATGAAGAACCTTTATTTAAATATTATCTGATGCCACAAAAATGATATAAAAGTTCTTACACTCGAGGTACACACTTAGTAAGTGGTAAGTCTGGTCACCACACCATCTTTCGGAAGGTAAGGTGCAAACTTCCAGCTTGGCTTTCTGTACCGGAAAACCTTTGTGCCTCCTGGATAACACATTTCCACATCTAAAATGATCATTATAAAGACAGAGAACTCATGACCAAAGCATTGTGGTGGGGGGGCCTAACTGGGTTCACCTGGATAGTAATTGTCATAATAGGCCACCCCACCAAATTGCAAGGGCTCTGCTCCCTCCTTCGAGGCATCTCAAATTCATCCTCCAGAGGGCCACATAACATATACTCCCACTTTAATAGATCGTTTAAGTCAAAGGTCATCTCCTAAAGACACAAACACACTCTGTAAACTTCCTGTAATATTGATCATCAAAAATCATCTCAGAATACAATAAATACTTACCGGACAACCAAATCCTGCATGTTGACCCAACAGTTATCACTGTTCCAAATGCTCTCTATGCCCAGGAAGTTTTCATTGGTGGTGGTGTAGCGCTCTTCAGTCAATGAATAAGTTCTCCGGGACATCTCGGCTTCATTAAACATGCCTTCAACAAAATCACTAACATTTTTTTATTAATGGCATATGTTTTTACATATCAAGTAAAGGAAAAAGTATGGAATCATCTTTACTCTCATCTCTAAAACACATACTAGGACAAGTCTAAAAATGCTAATTAATCATCAGTTAAAAGGGAGTGCTCACACACCTGAATGGGCTGTTGGACGTGGCTAATTGAAAGCAAACCTCTAACGAAAGAGTTGTCAGTTGAAACAGTGGAAAGGATGATACAACTCATTCAACAAGGAATTTCAAAACGGAGTGTGGCAAAAGAAGTTGGTTGCTCTCAATCAGCTGTATCTAAAATTTGGTGCAAGTATAAACTGCATGGGAAGGTTATAAAAGGAAAACATACAGGCAGACCAAGGAAGATGTCAAAGCGTCAGGATAGAAAACTCAAAGCAATATGCCTTGAAAACAGAAAATGCACAACACAACAAATTAAAATCAAATGGGCGGAAACAGGAGTCAATGTTTGCGTCAGGAACAGCGAAGTAAATCCACCACTCGCGATCAGGTCACAACAGAGAATCCAATGCTGACGAAGCACAAACTTACTGCGTAGAAGAATCGAGATCAACAAAGTCTCCTTCTCCAAAGTGGCGTCTTTGTTTAAATGCTCACTTATCTGTTGACAAACATTGCGGCCTTTTTACAAGCTACTGGTGTTGGTGGGTGAAGTGAGCAAGTAATTGACGCGTGTAATAGTAAATCCATGCACACCGATGTTAAACTGCTTATGGTGTCTTTATGGTGCTGCACCAATACACAATTCGCTTCCTGTGAGCTCTCCTTTCATCAATAACATAGATGCATCGTTCATACCTTACAAACAGCATATTGATGTACTACTGTTCGTGTGTGACTTCTCAAGTTTAGGTTTCACCTGTAGAGGTTGGGATTCGGCATTTGCATTCCCGCTCTGACTCGATCATGCGAAGTCCTCGCTCCGCATAGCTCTGAAAGAACTGCGAGGTGTTCCTCAGGGACCTGTTGTCTTCTCCTAAACAAACGCATCGATTCGCTTCAGAAGACCTTTGTTAAGATCACGGAGCCGTGTCGAGCAGTTCTTCGATCGATGGATTCACTTTTTGGAGCTACAAAAAGTCGACGCCCATTCACACCCATTCTACCGCTCGGAAGTAAAATGATACAGGGTTTTATAACTCCGACTGCAAGAAGAAAACCATATTCCGTTAGGATGCCTTGAGGGTGAGTGAAACATGGGGAACTTTTGATTCATGGCTGAAGTACCGCATTAAAGTAACCAGAGAGTTGAGGCTCTTCAGTCTCAAGTGTACCTTGGCACCGGAGCGTGTGTAACAGTGTTTTCCGGTGAGGAACGTCGTTCTTGAGCTTCTCTTAAGGGAAGAAGAGTTGTGCACATCCAGCAGGATGTGATCCAGGTGGATGCTGTTGATGGTCTGAGGCAGGAGACGGATCCTTCTCCACAGACACTGCATGATAAAGAACATCACATAGATGATAAAACATTGGACACCAATACGGTTTCATTGTGCATTATTCAGTTCATGTTGTATATAAAATGTTCTCATGAGCTATCCAAATGAAATGTTAACGTGTGCATAAAGTGAACCTTCATGACAAGCCCAGAGAACACGGGGTTGCTGGTAAGACTGTCCTGTAGAGGCACCAGCAAAGCACTGAAATAGAAACCAGAACATTTAACCTACATGTCTACATCTCCACTATAAGACAAATACAGAATGCTAATAAAATCGGAGGCTTCCGGCTCTCCTAACCCCAGGATGTTGGTCTGATCTGACGTCTCCAGCACTCCACGAGCAGGTTGACAGAGCGAATGAGCAGCTGTCCGTCCTCGATGTCCTCCACTCTGGAGTCTAACATGAGCGTGATCAGACCGTGCATCAGATCCTTCAGGAGGCCTCCCGCGCCAAACTCTCAATTGAGAACAACTGAACGCAGAGGCACATCGACTCAGATGCTCAGCACTATTGATCTTTGTCCCTTTTGCAGACATGAAATGCATTTTAATTTGTAATCGAGTGTTACAATAGCCGTTTGTTTCTACAGATACAATACCAAAGTGGCTGCCTATAAACATCCTGCAAAACTCTTTGCACTAACAAAAATATTGGATTCTTAAAGGAAAGATTAGTAAGAACAAACTTAAAGGGATAATTCACCCAAAAATGAAAATTCTGTCATCATTTACTCACCTTCGAGTTATTCCAAATGTGTATAGAAATCTTTGTTCTGATGAACACAGAGATTGATATTTGGAATAATGCTAAATGCCAAGAGTATCATTTCAGGTGTAAGGAACGTGTGGTCTGATTGAAAGAAACACTGCCATCTAGTGGCCTTTGTTCGTCAATGCACGTAAAGTCTTCCTGGGATTATTCGTGCAAAATAAATCACAAATCACAAAAGATTTCTGTAGTCTGATGTCTGTAAATGATTTTCAGTACAATGGTTATTTTGAGTTACTGCTTCAGTACAAAATATCAATTACTTACTTGCCGTGGATTAACGTAGGTTCCTCAAACACTGCACAGGTGGAGCTTGTCATGAGCAGACGAATTTGCCAATGAAGTGGCGTCTTATTATAAAACAACGTTTTTTATAAAACAATTATGAAGGCGCGCAGACTGATGTGAATTATGATCAATTTTAACCGTCAATACTACAATCCAAAAAGCCCCACAATACAATCCACCTCAGTTTCCCAAGAGCCTACCGGTAAGTGCGGGGATGAAAATAGAGCCAATCCACTTGTACATAACGAAAAATGTGATTAATATTGACAAAAAAAAGATGTTTGAAAGAAACTTCGGCTGTGTGTACACGTCAAATAATCACGACCGAAAGCTTTCTGACTTTAGAACAAGACGTAGAAAGAGAGCTGCGCATGCGCATTTGTGGAGTCTTCCTGCACTAAATATTAGAAAACTAATCACGGTGACTGTCTTGAATGTGAAAGAGTTTGTGTGAAGTTTAAAATAACTTTATGTCAGAAAGGGTGTTTAGAAACGTTTTAATTCCTTGAAAAGTTTTAACACGGAAAATAATAATTCAACTTACGTCAAAATCTGAAGTAACCGATTAAAACAAGCTTGTGATTTAATAAAGGTTTGCCACTCTACGTTTTCTCATTTACAGGGCGTTGCGCAGACCAATCAGCTTATTACGTCGAAGTATCGCGAGGGCGTTATAAAAGTACCTCGCCGAAAACACAGATCTCGCGATACTTGCTGTCATAGGCCGATTGGTTTGCCTAGCGCCGCATGAAGTTGAAAGAAGCCTCACATGACCCGAGTGTTTGTTCCCGTGATCCACAGACCCACTCGCGTCGCGTGTCAGCTGTAGTTACAGACACTGATGGACATGTTGGAGCACAACTTGCACACTTCACTGAGGTAATGCGTTGCATTTGTAGGGATTTTGCGATTCAGTTTGTCATAAACAAGCTAGTCACGCGAAATATAAATGACAGATTGAATTGCATGTGTTCGGAGAAAAAGTTGAATGCGCTTCATCATTTAGCCGGTCATATAAGTGCTTTGTTCTATGTGTCAAAACTTTTGGCAGTTGCTTTGTAACGTTTTGAGTTTGGGTTAAACAATATTTAAATTGTAAAGTTGTTGATGAAAATTAGGTGTTAGTAGTGTTTAACTTTTTTGCATTTGTGTGTAAGTTAGGAAAAATAAATTTGGTATTATGAATGTTGCAAGAACAACTTCCTTTTCATACTTCAATCTTTCTCTCTACAGTCATAAGCAGCAAGAACGGAAAGTTTTACAGATACCTGAAGGTATGCCATTGGCTTTTTAAAAACTGTTTCTCATCACAATGTTTGTGTCATGATACATGCTCAGTTTTCTTTTTCAGTTTTCTAAAATCCCTCTGTTTTCTGAAAACTTTATATCTGAGTAGTTGATATGAAACTTTAATGTGTGACTGTCTTGTCTTACATGTTAGTTGTGTGCTGCTGTTTTTCATTGATGTGTGTGTTTTCAGCTGATTCGGGGGATAAAGTCGCTGCAGTCACAAGTGTTTCTCGACCTTCAGCTTCGCTGGATGGCAATTTTCACTATCAGTTTCACGCAGAAAATACTGGTGGACAGGTGGGCTTGATTTTCAACATCATCTCATCATTTCCGCGTACACCAATTCTTTGTCTAGTTTCTTTGCTGAAGAATAGAAAGTTTCTTCTGTTGTTAAATCTCAGGAAGCTGTCAAAACAATGCACCGGTCATAATTCTCTGGAATTTCAAATCAAGTTTTATATTTATAATAACCGTAATGTGGGGTAAACAAACCAATTTGTAGTTCTGCATAAATTTGTTGTACTTGGACTGAATATAAATAATACAGTATTCGATTTTGCCGTGATACTATATTTAATACAGTAAGTCCCAAAGGCTTCTGGTGATGAGTTTAGGGGAAAATCTGTTTAAATTGCTAAAATAATGTGACAAAAAATGTTTTTATGAGCTTCACTTATTAAAAGCATCAATCATGTGATTTCAATCTCTAGCTGGGATTGGCACCGGGCCTGTGTCACATGTCGGTCAGCAGGCGAGTCACATGACGGGCAGATTGGGCAGAGGTCCTGTTAAAGGGTTTTTCACAAATACGTATTCTTTTCGGAAACAACTGTGCTGTTCTAGACCTTTAAATTCAATCATCTACAGACTTCTGCACATCCTGCAGGGGTGATTATAATATAGATGAAGTATGCAGTCATGCTCTGTGCTAAAAACTTCGTTGCTGAACTCTTTAATTATGTGTCTCGTTCTGTTGTCATTAGAAACAAATATTTAAAACAAAGAAATAACAGGGAAATAGCTTTAAAATCAATTAAGGCAGCTTTCAACACATCAGATTGGATGTCAATGACGTCATCACATGAGATTATTTGATTTGAGAGCTTTACATTTGGGGGTCCTTCCTAACACAAATCCATCATGTGCCTTTTGTTGGAGCTATGCACATGCAGTCGCATGAAAATGTTAAAAAAGTCTCATTTTGTGTTCCGCCGAAAAAACGTGTGTACAGGAGTTTATTTTCGGCTGAACTATTCCTTTAATACTATTCTATTGCAAAGATGCATTGAGGATCTCTCTGTCTTCTCATCAGGTCACTTATCGAGTGATTCAAGTATCAGATGTTCTGAGTCAAGGAGCAGCGGTTAATGTTCTTTCATTAGCCAACCTCACCGGAGGACAGCAGGCTACACAGGTACAGAATCAACACATCTGGCACCATGGCAACCGACTCACTCCCAGCATCAGCACCACTTTCACGTAACGTCCCGTTTCGCTCTTAGTTCTTTATTGCACTGAAATGTTTATAGGCCTGACTCTCATTAAACAGCCGGCTGAACATGACAACACATCAGAGCAGACGATAAATATTATACTGATCGATGACTAAGAGCCAATATAAAGGATTGTAACCATTACACACCTGTTGTCTCTTAGACAGTAATTCAAAACCCCTTTCAGAATGGTGACAGCTCTGCTGGAGAGCGTACTGGAGAGGAGGCACGATGTGCATATTTCCCAGAAGCCTCTGTGAGCGAGGGAACGGCCACAGCTCTGCCCGTGCAGGCTGCAGGTGACCCCTCACTCACGCAAACCACAGATACATGTTCCTTTCAGAACCCAAAAAACAAAATCACAATAAGCCTGAACAATTACTCAGATTAAAATCTAAACGATAATTCGGCTTTGTCATAAAACACATGTATTAATGTCAATGTGCTTCTGTCCGTTTTAGGTCAATTTTACGTCATGATGACTCCTCCGGATACTCTGCATTCTGCCCCACAGAGGACTATAGCTCCACGCACTCATGCATACACTGCGTAAGTAGCAAAAGAGACGATAAACAGGTTTCATCTTGTTTGTTGGCTTCAAGAATGGATTTTTTTATATCAAAAGGGGTCATTTTGGCTGTCAGTGTATAAATGCTCATCAGTGTATAACTTATCTGTACGAGACTAAGCAATAGAGTAAACATTGTAAAATGGTATTTCTCACATCTGAGTCTTGCGACATTAAAGGCGCAGTTTGTAAAATCCGCCGCAATGGGCGCACATTCAAAACGGATATGTTCAACAACGGCGTAGCTTGATGATGCTGTCAAGGAGTGTGGAATAATGGGAACTGTCGTCTTCAACTCCACCACTAATAATCAATCAGACGTGAAGGAGAAATCACATTTACGGATGATGTAAAGCAATAAAGTTTTACAAATGTTGCATTTGATGACATGATTTTATTTCATTATAATGAATTGGACACATTAGACGTAATTCATAAAATGTATTACTATTTAGTCAGATGATTCGGTACATATATACATCACAATATATACGTGACACTTTGTCCACGAGAATGTGTTGTGTTGTCATGGTTTCTACGGCAGTAAAAGCGGAAACCGATGGTAACGTGTTATTAGGGAGATGCAAGATCTGGAGAAAGCGTAACGGAATCACGTGATGCACCTCAGCCAATCATATAACAGCCTCTAGTCTCATTTCCTGCATTCCGCTGAAGGTTGCAGGCTTTCCATCTGGTCTCTTTGGTTATGCGGATATGACGCAATTGCCGGACACGGTAAAATAGTTGGAAGTAGTTGGAAACAATTGTGATGTAAGTACTCAGCTGAGCAAAATATATAACACAGGCCTTGTGGTTATTGGATATTTTAATGCGAAAAAGTTACAAACTGCACCTTTAATGCTGGATCCAATACTAATATACATATACATAACTAATTTTACTATCAGACTCTCTTAAAACGTCAAACTGTGTCTTGTTTAAAACTGAATGTGTAGTAATGTAAAGTGCAGTTTAATACTTTAGCCACATTTTTTATACATCCACATGTTTGCGTCTATGTACTGTGCATGAAACAACGTAGACGTTTATCTTCTCTTTTGTGGCTTTGTGATGTCATACTGAGACAAAATCTGACAATAAGCATTTTGGCTGCTTGGTTTTAATAAAAGCTGTGTTTGGACTTGTGTGTTATGAAACTTGCAGGTTGTTTTTATAGGACAATGAAAATGATATGTCAAAATAACCCCGCTCAGTTCGTGTTGTTAATAATCAATGAAAATCGTTTCAACTCTTCGGTTTGTAAGAACAAGTGTGAATTGCACTTACAGTAAGGCACTTGGCTACAATAGGAGAGAAACTGCCTACAAGCATTGAGTTCTCGCCGTTAAACCCTTGGATCTCGCTAACAACAAGCAGATCCATACTGAATGAAAGCAGGGCTATTGGCAGGATCATGTGTTCACATTCAGTGATAAATGATCTGAGAGTATGTTTGTTATTCGCTTTAAAGGTGGAAGCAGAAGTATTGTGTAAATAGATGATGTTGCTCATGCGCTTGGGCTGTCGCAACATCCCTCATCCACCAAAATAAACTCTTTGGCTGAAATATCCTGCTGAAGAATCACGTGTCTGTCGAGTTGTTTTTCAACTTCTTTCGCTTTGATTTATTTTTGGACACGTAAAGCTTTGTGCTGCTTAGGATTTTCACATCTGCAGCACAATCATTGAATTACACAACAATTTGAATCCTAAATCCCACAGGTTATTAGACTCGGGGATCCGAGCCACCGCCGTTATACAATAGCATGCTAACATACTGTGTATTGTACTGTAGAAAAGACTGGGGCTAGTTGTCACAAGAGCTATATCCTAGTAGCTACAGTGTAAGGTTTAAAATTCAATTTAAAGGTACATTTTTGAGTCACTTTTCCGTAACTATATAATGAAGATATGTTTTAATGAAACTTTAACATCTTTGCAGAACAATAGTACCCTTTATTTTCGTCTGATCTGGGTAAAACAAAGCCGATTTTTTTTTTTGTTACAAGTTGCCTCACGTGTTCTAAATTATATGTATTTGTAGAATTAATGAATATGGTTTACTTATTTCTGCTGTTTTATGACTGTGTTTTGATAATCTTTGTAGTATTCTGAAAGGTCTACAATACTCTGTGACAACTTACCCCACATAGTGTGGTCGGGAGGTCAACATTTGTTTAATCAACTTTATTTTGATCCTGATCAATAATAGTTGAAATGATCTTTTGTGTGTGCAAATTGCGTTGTGTATGCAACACTTTAAAGTTTGTGTTTGTACAGAAACAGTGACAAGACAACCCTACATTATAGGTCTTGAGAACGAGACCTCCCATTATGTAGCCTACATTTAAAGAGTAAATATTTTGTAATTTTTTAACTCCTACTTTGGTTTATGGAGTGTCCAACAACAAGTTTACAGCCATACACGGTGTGAAAACACTTTCATTTTCTAATAAAAGCCAGTTATTATTACCTTCCTTGACTGACTCTCAAATGATTCGTTCGGCGATTCATCCGTCTAATCCCCTCCTTTCTCTCAGCCTACTGTGATCTGATTGGTCAGATGGTCTGGTCTGCTGTGATTGGCGTACAGTGTCGCAGTGTCACAAACGGAATGTAACCGAGTGACGCAAATATGACACAGAACTGAAATAAGAACTACAGACGACTCGTTCACGTGATTCAGAGTCGACTCCTTTTTTCCCAAGCCAATAACTTCGTTATTCGTTCACTTTCGGCTTTACGACCCTGCAGACTGCTTACATTCACACACAGCAACATTACACACGGCATGAAATGTAATTTTAAGGACATTCTAATAGCTCAACTCTTTAAGTTGAGTTACAAACACTCTCTTTGTTGTTTTGCATTAGCACTGATAAGGCGTCTCTCGCCTCTTCTGTGGCGTCTTGCGAGACGTTTTAGCCCTGTGTTGTGTACTCTGCCCTCTGAGGTGTGACAGACGGAATCGTGACTTAATTAAAGCGAACCTGAGGGAAGATTCCTCGCAGTGAACAGTTGTGTCATTAGACAGGAGCCGAGTCTCTCCTCGCAGACGGCAGCTGCTTCTCCGTACCCTAATTTATAACATAATGAACACGGGCAGAGTCGAGACTCCCCGGAGGTGAGCAGGGAAGGGCACAGAGACCTAACAGAGATATCTGCCAATCCACACCATCATCAGCTTCAGCTTTGTAAAACTGATGTTGAGGTTGGCGTGCTGAGAAGTTGACCAACGTGCGTTTTAAAGGCCTCTGTTTGGAGAGCAGGGGTGCTCGATGGCTAACATAACATTGATGTATACATAATAATAATAATTAATAATTCATTACATTCATATAGCGCTTTTCTGGACAGTCAAAGTGCTTTACATGGAAGGGGGAATCTCCTCAACCACCACCAATGTGCAGCATCCACTTGGATGATGCGACGGCAGCCATATTGCGCCAGAACGCCCACCACACACCAGCTTATTGGTGGAGAGGAGACAGAGTTACGAAGCCAATTAGTACATATGGGGATGATTTGGAGGCCATGATGTATAGAGGCGAATGGGCAAATTTGGGATTTTAAATGACCACAGAGAGACAGGACCTCGGTTTAACGTCTCATCCGAAGGACGGATATACAACAATTTAAAGTGCTTATTTTGTTATTTTGTTTCTATTATATTATGCCTTAAAGAAAAGGTTATGGATGTTTATTAGGGCTGTAGCGGTACGCATATTCGTACCGAGCTGTCACAGGGAAAATTCCAAATGAAGTCATCATTCCTAACCCCTACTCCCTTTGAAGGGCCGAGCCCTTGGAGTTTAGACTTTGGAGTGAACAGGACTTTGCATGTTCCCATAACAACGCATCATGCTGTCCGTCACTGTTTGTGTTTTTACATTATTTCTTTTTTTTTTTAAGTTTTATATACTGTATATTAGTGTTTATATATTATATAAAACTTTTTAAAATATAAAATGTATGTTTATTTCTAAACAGTTTTTATGCTTAAGTTATGCCATTAAAACCACGACATCTGCTGACAGACATAATGCTGCGTTGTCGCGGGAACATGCCACCTGAAATGAGGAAATTACGTCGCTCCCTTTGCCAAGTGCATTCCAAACACATACATAATGGCACGCGAATGCAAATTCACTCCAAAGTCTAAACTCAAAGGGCTCTGCCCTACGAAGGGAGTAAGGCATAGGAATGTTGACTATATTTGGAATGTATATTTGGAGTTATTTGAATTGTTTTAAATGTCATCTTTTATTACTTCTATAGGAAAATGGACAGTCCACGCACCCCTAGAGACGAAAGGAGAAGAGCACAACACAATGAAGGTACCCGCATTCGCTTTCAGTATGATTTAAACATATTTGTACATTGCTTTTCTCAGTTCTACATTGTTGTAAAGCAGCGTTACTGGAAAACCATGTTCGCACAGACATAAGAAAATCAGACAATTATGAAATACATAGTTATATAGATATTATTATCTATTTAATAGATTTTCTATATACATTATAGGGTATATTTTTCATACAGATACAGATTTCTTAGCGATACTAAATGAAAATAATTGCCTGTTGGTTTGTAATATAAAATTGTTATATTTATAATGCTTTTGAGCACATGTGTGTGTCAGAATATGTTTATAATGTATTATATAAAACGTGAATCCACGTGCACAGAGAGGGGGACCGACAAATCACAACAGCCTGAGAAGCGGAAGCTCGCTGATATGGTATGGGTGGGACTTCTTCACACACACACTCTAAGCGGGGAACCAATCACGACAGACCTGTTCAGCTTTACCAATCAGAGGGTTTCGGAAGGAGGGACTTTATATAGACCGGAAGAAATCCAGTCGTTTTGTTGGAAGAGGGACAGCGGTGAACAATAGACTTGAAATATGTGAAATGTAAAGCGTTTTTTTTCTTCATTAGAAACATAAACATCCGTTGTTAAACACCCAAAAAAACATAATCAAAGCCTCAAAAACTGCAAAAGTCTGGGTCCTTTAAGATGTGTTTCACGATTCTGCATTCATAGGGAGCTGAAAGCACAAACATGCAAAAGAGGCAGGTGCAGAATTTTCCGAATGACAGATCAAATCTGCAAATCCCAGAGGGCATTGACATGCATCTGCCAGTAGAGGACAGTATAGGGTTGATAGACTGAAGCAGGTTTTTTCTTTTGGCCTCGGTTCTTATTCCCACGGCCAGTGGAGAGACGACGGCGAGACAAAATCAACAACTGGATTGTGACGCTTTCGAAGATCATCCCCGACTGCAGCATGGAGAGCACCAAGACCAGCGCGGTGAGAAATGAATTATTGCATGATGGGAGAATGTTTCTCCAGCTTTTTTGGTAGAGCTGTAAAGGTTTTGGGTCGAATCCAAAGTAACATGCACATACTATAAGTTTTTACTATATTACATGTGGTTAGTTTTTTTCTCAGAGTAAAGGTGGGATCTTATCGAAGGCGTGCGATTACATCGGTGAGCTTCAGGAACATAACCAGCGTCTACAGGAGACATTGAGAGGCTTGGAGAGAGTACAGATGGACCACGATCTGCTCAGACAGCAGGTACTGTACGCACCGCTTTCACTGATCTGTGATTGGTCAGTGACCCTGTGATGTAACCATTTCACTTATCTTTGCTCTGATGTCTCAATTTCTCCAGATTTGAAAGTGTTTATTGTTTTTCTGAATTGCATGTATGATGTTACACATGGTTTGTTGCCACAAAAGTAATTTTAAATGATTTTCTACTTTCTTACAATAAAAAAGGCTGATTACATTACACCAAACAAACCATTTAGGCAGTATAATTCATATTTACAATATTTGGTTGTTGTTTTTTTATCTTAAATCCAAGCTTTATGAGGTGGCAAATTCATATACATTTGTATGATCCCATTCGTACATTTTAGTATAGTTTGGTGTCATTGAAGGTCAGATTTGGGGGTGGAACTTCATTATTATTTTATTCTAAAAGATGATATGTTTTTGTAAAATTTTTGCCAATAAGCCAAATTGTTAAATATTTACAATTTTTTATGAGATCAAACTTTACATTTAACACTTAAAGGGAACAGTTCACCCAAAAATGAAAATTCTGTCATCATCTACTCGCCCTCGAGTTGTTTCAAATCTGTATAAATGTCTTTGTTCTGATGGACACAGAGGAAGATATTTGGATGAATGCTTATAACCAAACAGTTCTTGGTCACCATTGACTATAACAGTAGGAAAAATCTCTTTATAAATTTCTTTACTTTTAAACACAAAAGAAGATATTTTGAAGAATGTAGGACAGCAAACAGTTCTTGATTTCTTAATTTTTCCTACTATGGTAGTCAACGGAGATCAAGAACTTGTTACAAGCATTCGTCCAAATATATTTCTCTGTTATGTGAACATTTTCCTCTAGATTTATGTTAAGCGCTATAATTATTAATCAAGCCAATATTTCAACATGTCCCAAGATCTTTTGAGATACTATTTCATACAATTTTCCTCGACCTTTAGATCAAATATCAACATTTCCTATGTTGTGGGTTTCAGTTGCAGGAGCTGAAGAGCGAGAATATTCTTCTCCGATCACAGCTGGAGCTACACGGCATTGAGGCCGTCCCTGATGCTTCTGCACAATGACTGAGGGATTCTGGGAAAAAAGAGACAAACAGTGCAGCACAGGAGATGATGCAGTATTAAGCCCTCAAGAGCTCCTCTCTCAGTGTCTGGACACTCACTGCACACGGGGTCAAAGGTCAAGACACCATCATTTCACTCTCCACTATTTATTCGTCCTTAAACACGGACTAAACTGTGACATATTTACACAAGCCTTTATTTATGTGGTTTTATCCTCTTTTATTATACAAGATTTAATTTCGTTTTGCTTACTCTAACTTTCTCAGTTTGTGATGGTAGTTTTGTTGTTGTGCTTAAGTTGTTCGTTCAATGCCTGGTTTCATATACAATCTCCCTGCCTGCTGTTTGGAGAAAGTCACGGTGGGATGAAACAAGCCCCGAATAAAATGGATTTAATGTTACAAGCAGATCCGAAGCACGCGGGAAAATGTGCTCAGTCTGGGAGGATTAGTTCCTTATCTTGGATCACCTTCAGAAGACGGTGGCTTTAGTGAACATTTTGAGAAGCGTTGCTTAGTCTAGCAAAATATTCAAAGAGACATTTTAGTTTGCTTATCAAAGATTCTCAAGATTCTGTTTTGATGGCGAAACATCAAATGTTTGTTACTTTGTGCTGGAGTGTTATTGTTTGAACCGAAAGACTGAAATGCAGTCGACCTTTGGCAATCCACATTGACTCTCATTTAGTTTTTTGATATTTCCGTTTGTTCGGTCAGTGTATTCGGCAGATATTAGCTGAACGCTTTGTGTTTTTGGAGTGTGATATAGTGCAGACAGATCACTTTTCTAAATTCCAGTGTACCTCAATATACTTACATTTTAAAATGTACAACTACTCTCACCCATGATGATTTTTTGTTATTTACTGTGCAACAGTTTGGTGTGGTTTTATTCACTTCAATCTTTCAATCAATGAAAGTTGCGGCCTGATGCAAAGGATCATATTGGATTATTTTTTGTGTTCCACAGACAATGTTAATTTTGGGAAAATAAAAGCGCAACGTATTAAAGGGATAGTTCACCCAAAAATGAAAATTCTGTCATTATTTACTCACTCTTTGTTTGTTGTCTATGTTCTGCTGAACACAAAGGAAGGTATTTGGAAAAATGTGAGTAACCAAACAGATCTCTTCCCCCATTGACTCCCATAGTATTAATCTTCCCTTCTATGGCAGTAAATTGGGGATGAGATCTGTTTGGTTACTCACATTATCTTCTGTTTAGCAGAACTAAGAAATTTATACAGGTTTGGAACAACCCGAGGCTGAGTAAATGATGTCAGAATTTTCTTTTTTGGGTGAAATGTCCCTTTTAGCCAGCCACACAAATAATATAAAAAATCTTTGTCAACTTGTCTACTGATCAGTGAGCAATAATAGACTCAGTCTTTTTGCTATCTGTTGTTTCATTTGACTATTTTTAAAAGGTAAATATTACACGCATTAAAATAATCTTGATAATGTGATGCTTTCATCTTTGGTTTGTTGGTATTGTAATAAATGCTTCTTTAACAGGCACTGAATATTAAAAGCTGGGATTTTAAAATGATCGTAAAACGTTTAAAACGATTGACACTTTTAGAAACAAATAAACTTTTTCAAATTCACGTTCTGTGAGCGTTCGAGAATTAACATTAAAGATGAGGTAACACGCGCAGTTTCTGCCAATCTCTTATTTCTATCGAGTACCTATACAGTAGTATTGCATACTTCGTATCTTCGATTGCCAACAAAACACAGACGTATGACTTAGTTTGACTTACCGCGTGCGGTTCATGTCCGGCATCTTTTAGCACTGGGACCGCGCCATCTATCCTAATCCAGCATTATATCCACCGTTTATGTTACAAACAAACACAGCTAAACTTCCGTCAGCCAAGTGAAGCGCCATTGATAGGCGTGCTCTTTCTCACGCTGGCTGGTTGACGTGTGGACGTGCACTTTCCCTCGCGTGTGGGCAAGCTCTTTGGCTCGGTGGATGACGCGTGGCCGTGCTTTTTTGGGGAATTGTCCAACAAGAGACTAAGAACTTTCCAAAACCTGTACAAACTTTGGGCGGAGTGAATCGAGCACAGAAATGCTACATCATATGTTCAACTCGTTATTTCAAAAGTTGACCGTTGTTAAAGGGATTGTTCACTCAAAAATGATAATTCTGTCATCATTTACTCACCTTCAAGTTGTTCCAAATCTGGATAATTTTTTTTGTTCTGACGAACACAGAAAAAGTTATTTGTAAGAATGCTTATAACCAAATAGTTATTGGACCCCATTGACTACCATAGTAGGGAATAGGGCTGCAAGATCATTTATCGCGATACCGCTAAATCCTATTGAAATCAAGCTGGCTGCGATATGCAATATGTCGATATATTTTTTTATGTGTAGCTTGTCCGTGAAGCACGGCTCTGGGATCAGCAGGAAATGCAGCTCGATCTTAATGTAGTGCGAGTTTGAGTCGCTTACGATGTGCATTTGAAAAAGCAACACCCGTCAAACATGATCATTAAAATATACTTTATTATCAATAAAATACCTGATGAGGCTTGAGTAACAGTGATAAAAAGATGTCCAGAGGCATTTCCTAGATTCAAGCACGTGTTATGGTCTTCTTCTGCAGTGCGTATTTGGATATTCCGCACGAGAGCGCCCTCTGGCTTTCGGATGCAGCAGCATTTTCCTGTACTAAACTCAAAAGCTGTGCATAAATCACGTGGAACTATTTGGAACTACTTGAGGGTAATTCATGACAAAATTTGGGTGGAGTATCCCTTCAGTTCAGAGACACTATCAAACAATTTTTCTACGAATCCCTGAGACAATGAAGGATTGTGAAGCTGATCTTATGATTAACAGAAAATCATAAGTAATAAAGTTCACGGTTCTCTCCAAACCATTTTTCGCTACTGTAATTCATGCAAATCATTCCTGTATTTTCTCCCGTGATTGATGTATTGTCTCCGAGATTTTAAAGATGTGCCAGTCTAACACGAATGACCTCAGAGATAATAGTTTCAAAGAGTTTCTGGGTACGTCACGTCTCACTTAATCTCTCTCAATTCAGAACGTCTCTATTGTGTCTTCAAATGAGGTTTGACTCACATCTGGGACGATTTTATCAGACGGAACGCATTGCTAATATCTTTTCTTGTTTCAGACGTAATTTATTCTCGCCGTCTCCAGAGATGTCCCATATATTATGAGTCTTCTCATTGTTGTTCACACGTTTTGAAAACGACCCTCAGCTATGTGAGCAAAACTGATCTCAGAACAGCGCAACAGACAATCATCCTGATGCCAAACATCAGTCTGCTGGCATTGATCTGATGTCAGACGCTCAGGGTTTTACACTTAGTTTGCCAAGTGTTGTTTTGTTATTAGCATATTGGGTTTATTTATGTGATGTCTTGCGTCTTTCACAGAGCGCAGCTGAAGTAAACAGAATTTCTCATAGAGGAATTTATTTTTATCGATAAGGTATAAACCCTTCATGACAGACGTGCTTGTGAGCTCCGAGGTTGTTAAGTGATGTACAGTCAGCATTATTGAAAAACAAACGTGATTGAGAACCCCGATGTGAAGCCAATTATTATAAGCAGACCTGAAATATTGATTCCAGTCGAATTTACTATACTATGTAAGATGTAAGGGCGTGGAGTGATACGAGGGATGTGAAAATGATCAAATAAAATCACAGGTAGGTTGGTGGTCGTTGTACAAAAGGTTTGATTGCAGATTGCTCAGGTAAGAATGGAGAACTCTGTATAATATGAAATGGAATGTGTTGCCAGAAATGTGAATCGATCTTGATTTAATAAAAAACCTCATGTTTTGTTTTTAGAGAAACTACATTAACCGTAATGTTCAAGACACATCAACCAATGAGAGAAGACCTTGTTACCATGGAGATAAAGCAGCATCGATTCCTACGATGCATTGCGAGATGGAAGAATTCACCTCGAAAATATTTTAGACTTATCATAACAAATGTTATATCGTACTGTATACTAATACATTTTTGATTTGATGATGTCATTATAAGATACTTTATATTTTTAAGTTGTAAATCTGTTCATGACCTGTTTTTCGTCTTTTTTTAGCGGTCATCACCGCTTCACCTTGACTTTGTGGTCTGGTTCTTTCCCGTCTTCTCTTTTGGCACGTCTGTCAGCCGCCAGCCAGCCAGTCAGTCAGACACACATAGAGACAGGCGTCTGTGTGTCCCCTCTTCTGTTTGACGTGACTGATCTATGGACCCGTCGTCTATTAGGACATCAGCGTGTCTGTCGCCTCTAATGTTTGCGGCTATAGGATTACAACAAAAACATGTAAACACCAACTCTCTTCATGCTGATTTACGATGATTCATGTTTATATTAATATCTGTCTTTCCGTCCGTCTATCTGTCTATCTATCAACCTATGTTTCTGTTCAACTCTCTGTCTGTCTGTGTTTCTTTGTCGGTCTGTCTGCCTGTCTATTAATCTACTATATCTGTCTGTCTGTCCATCATTATGTCTGTCCGTCCGTCCGTCCGTCCGTTCGACCATCAGTCCGTTCGACCATCAGTATTATTCTATGTCTGTCTGTCTGTCCGTCTGCCTGTCTGTCCGTCAGTATTTCTGTCTGTGTCTCTGTCTGTCTGTCTGTCTATGTCTATATATCTGTCTGTCTGTCTGTCTGTCTGTCTATCTTTCCATCTATGTATCTATCCAGCTGTCTATCTCTCTATCTATGTATTTATCTATCAGCTATCTGTCTGTCTGTATCTGTCTCCAGCTGGATGTATCCATCCGACTATTGATTATATCTGTCTGTCTGTCCATCAATAGGTCTGTTCTTCTTTATATCTTTGACATTTGACATTCATGCATTTGGCAGACGCTTTTATCCAAAGCGACTTACATTGTATTATACTATACAATTGTTTAAATATGTGCAATTTCTGGGATTGAACCCATGACCTTGGCATTTCTAGCGCCTTGCTCTAACCACTGAGCTACAGGAAAGCTGTCTGTTTTCTGTCTGTCTCACAGAAATATCTGTCTGTCTCGATCTGTTTATCCCCAACTGTCTTTCTTTATCTGTCTGACTGTCCATTCATCCATCTATGTATCTATCCTTCTGTCTGTCTGTCTGTCTTAGTCCGTATGTCTCTCTTATGTCTCCGGCTGTCGATGTTTTCATCTAAGTATCTATCCAACGATTGATCTGTCTCTCTCTCTCTCTTTATCCAACTCTATGTCTTTCTCCATCTGTCTATCTATCCATCTATTTATGAAGTCTCTGTCTGTCTGTCTGTCTGTCTGTCTGTCTGTCTGTCTGTCTGTCTGTCAGTTTCCTTGTTTTTGCAGATCATAGGAACAATACTGTCTTCTGTACGTCTTTTCTATAGCACGCTGTGAAAGTCTGTAGGATTTGAGCCTATAAAAGCAGCCACTCGATTTCAAAGGCAACGTTTTTCTCAGAAAAGCGCACAAAAGCTATCTTTTTCACAAAAAGCTGAGACGTTTAAGCGTTTAGGGCCGTCGCTCGCTTTAGTACACCTCACGACATCTCACTATGTTCCTCTGAAGCACTTCATTGTTGCGGCGCAACGCTCATGTCAGACCGCCGCTGAACTCTGCCGTACGCTGCCCATCTCTTTTGTGTTGCCCTGGATGGATTTTACAGCACCGTAATACCGTTTCAGCAGAAACCATTGTTTGCCGTCTGTCTCTGACTTGCTTTCTATCGGCTGCTGGGGTTTGTGTCGGGCGATTACAGCCAGGGAGCTTGTCGTTCTTATTTATTCATACAGTTTCATGCCTCTATTCCCCAGCGTCTCTCATCTCGTCTTAGCGTTGAAACACTGTCTGGGCTCTTTCCGACAAAGGAGCTTGTTGCGTCTCAGTTTACTGAAGAGAGAAGCCGTTTGGAACGGGAGGCTGTGCTTCACAGGGCGATGCAGCGGGCTTTCAAACCCGGCCACCGAGCTCCTCTTTTTTACTTTTAAATCATTGAGTTTTGTTCTTATAGCAGCCATTTCATTGTCTTCTGCAACAATGCATGTGAAAGGACAGAATCAAACAAATAATTATGCGAGTGCGTTCGGTAAATCATTACGATATGAAAAATTAATAGAAGATAGTTTAGGGCAATACTGGAAAAAGCTCATAAATGAGAAGAAACAGAAATGAAAAAGGATGTGATATAATGTTGTTCCTTTAAGCAAAGGTCATGTGAACACACAAACTGAACATATGTTTACCTTTTCCATACGTGTATCTGCCAAATTCCTAAATGTAAAATGTTAAAGAGTAAATAATAATAATCCTGTTATATACTCGGCCTCAAGTATATAAAACGTGTGGTTTTGTGATCATATAATTGAAGTCAATTTCATTCTCAATCATCAGGGTCTTATACAGGTTTGGAATGACATGATGATTTCCAATCCTAAGAGAATCACAAGCAGCCGTAATGACATAGAACAAGAATCCTGGAATGAATAAATTAAGATTTATCTGTAAAAAAAAATATTTCTGTTGCACGTTTGTACTAAAGTATTCTTTTGTTTTTGATCCCGTTGGGTTTGGATTCTCATCTAAAGAAATGACATTATCATTGCGTGCAGATGTATTCGATCAGTTTCACGGAGGGTTCAGTAAAGATCCCTGCGATTCTCAACGAAAGTTATTTTCACCTATATAATCTGATTATCTGACACATTTCATTTCCCATCAGCTTCCTCATAAATGAAAATGTCTGCGGACGAAACTTGACAGCGTGTGGCGTTAGTGGATCAGAGGTCTACAGCTGCTGTCTGTGAGTGTTCACGAAAACAAGTGTGCAATCTGGATTTGGGCAAATTTGATGAGAAATGTTTCAGTTCATATTGAGATATACATACGTTTGATTGCAGACTTGACAAATCTGAGCTAAGTTTGAGACATTGATTGCGTTTAGCAGGCCGAGCAGGTTTTGCTTACGCCGTTTATGAGCTTTCCCCGATAAAAGAAAACCATTTTACGCATTTACATGACCTACTTGTTATCAGCTTATGAAGAATAATCAGAGTAAGACTGTGCATCGTTGACATCTCTTCTGATACTCGAATGAGTGAGACATTTGTGAGATTTCTGACTTAATTTTTTTAGAAAACTATCTGAGACAGATATTAAGCAGAAGTTTCCATTTGCTCTACATTGACTCATTTCGTCTCTTTAGTTTAGTTTGTTCAAGTGGACTTTTTTAACCATTAGATGTTTGATAATGGCACATGCGGCACCTCACTGCTTACCATGTGCCGGGCTCAAGCTGGGTTAAACACGGACTAAACCAATCAGATGTACAAGGTCAAGTAGCGTCACTCACCTCGGCTTCTGAGAACACAACCTCACTTACCATCCAAACAAAAGAAACAGCGGGTGATGTTGTCTAATGTGTAGAGAAACAGCGAGGAGGCGTTTTTACTGACCTCAAGTGCGTGTTTCTCCTCTTCTGCTTATACAGTACTTTCACAAACAAACCAATAAAAAACAGCCAACCGTAAATAAAAACAACAACTGGGGTAATAAAAATGTAGGATAAAAGAAAAACACTTGGACAAGTGCTTAAATAATAGCAAATTCAGTCTAATATAATCATAGCATTGCAATAATATTTGCGAATAACCGTTAGACGTAATTGACCTTGTTTTCATTTAATACACCTTCCTGGTGTTGTAGTAAAAATGAAACTTAATAAAAAAGTAATCTTTTTACCAAGATTTTTCCTGTGATGCAGTAGAAACAAACAGGTTAAACAACCTTATATAAGTAAACATAAAAGCAGATTTGGGCGAAGAATTTACAATAACAAATGTGATTGTGATATCTATCAAAATGAATTGGAATAAATGATGCTATCGATCAAAGTCATTTTTAATTTGTTTATTGGATGTGCCTGCGTCTTAAAGGGATAGTTCATCCAAAAATGACAAATCCGTCATCATTTACTCACCCTCGGGTTGTTCAAACCTGTATACATGTCTTTGTTCCAATGAACATGGAAAAAGATATTTGGAAGAATGTTAGCAATTTTCGGTGCTGGGACATCATCCACTACCATAGTAGGAAAACAATATTTTATTTTTTTGTTCTGTTGAACACATAATGAGATATTTTGAAGAATTTAGGAAAACAAACAGTTCTGGGGCACCTTTGACCACCATTTAATTCTCCCAACTACGGTAGTCAATGTCCTGGAACTGAAAATGACTAACATTCTTTCAAATATCTTTCTCTCAGAACAAAGTCATTTACACAGGTATGAAATTACATGAGGGTGAGTAAATGACGACAGAATTTTTCTTTTTGGACATAAAGCGTTATGGGATTGCAGTGTTTTCGGCTGTGTTTTCCTGTATTTAACCAAAGATCAATCGCACAAAGATGTTCAAGGATTCAGCTGCTAAACAATTTAAAAGCTCTCGTTCAGGATAAAGAATGACTGTCCGGTTGAAGACGTGCCTTGATGTCTTGACATCTTGAGCTGTGGTGCTCATGTGGTCGATGAGGGTTGAATCTGCTCTCTAAATCATGTTCATGTTTGCCTTCCTCATCCATGTTGTTATTCAGTTTCCATAAACGAGCTGTGTTGACTTTTGAATGGGTGGTAGGCTAAAAAACGTTTAGCAAGCTATCGCTTGTCATGTTTTGGTTATAAAATCGTTGTTTGGGAAAATCCGAGTGAATGAACTCCTGACAGACGGGAGGCAGAGATGAGATCCGTGTAGGTGAGGACAGAATAAGCTGCAGAGGGGTCATTGGCCCGGGACAGAGAGAGCGAGGGGTTGTGGCGCCTGTCAGGTTGACAGTAGCCGTCACGCTGGAGCCTGCGTCTGTTTGACCAGAAGATCTCTGCTGATAGCGCTGGCGTCTCTTAATAACAAATGTGCAAATGTGTCTGTCAAACTCTTGAGAAACAATGTTTTTCTGGTAAAACACCAAAAACAAGGAACATGTAACGGCAACACGACGAACAGTTAATATAGACCAACAGGTTAAGAAAATCTGTCAGATTTTGTGTAAAGTGGGGAAGGGCAACATAAGAAATATATATAACTGTATTTTCCTGACTGCTGCATTCAGAATACTTTTATAATGCAGTTAAAAAGGCAAGAAAATATTCTATATATTTATTATATAGGCTACACCCGCCGAAAACATTTAGGAGAACTTTTCACAATTATTTTCAGTTTTCCTGGGTATACTATTTCTAGGTATGTGTTTAGGTAAAATGGTCATTTTTCCTCCTTTTTGTGAACTACTAACAAAATTTCTCCTAAAATATGGTTCCTATTTGCATTTATTTGCAGAAAATGAAAACTGGAGAAACATGTGAGAATAACAGAAAAGATGCTGTGTGTTCTTTCAGACCTCAAATACGGCAAAGAAATCAAGTTCATATTCACTTTTAAGCAACACAACTGTAATATTTCTATGCATTTATGACTTTGTCACTCCTGAGGTTTGATTTTGTTGAAATGGACTGAAATGACCACAATACATCTAGAAACGCTGCTTAAATGAACATTTGCAATTTTTCTTACTGCACCTTGTTCACATTTTTTTTCTCATTTCTTCCTCAGCCAGGTTGCAGCAGCGTGAGCAAGCACCACAGACGAAACCATCACAGTACAGAAACTTAACTGGAACCAAGGGATCCACTGGTATGAAACCAGTTTACAGTTTGAATGTTAGTGGGGTTTTCTGAGACAGTGAAAAATTGTGGTTGATGTCACTTCTGGTTCATTGCTCACACTAGCACTGAAAGGCAAAGTGGAGCGCGTTGCATTGTGGGACGTGGCATTCTGTGCCTCGTGCTCCGTTGTGCGCCGAGCGTTTTGACAAATGCTTTAGGTCATCTGTGTATCCTGTGCGTATAGAAAATATACACGGCGTGCTTAGAATACACATTACATTCTGGAGAAACAGCATAGTGTGGCAGGAGCTCAATGGCCTCTGCGGAAGCTCATATTCTCATGGAAATGCACTTATATATATAATGGTACATTTTTAGAAATAAAAATCGAGCATAATAATCGTACTTTACAAATAATTCAGGCAAAACTTTGAAATCATTATTCCCCAAAATGCGTCCTCGACCGATCCTTTTTTAATGGAAATTTTGTCCTTACCAAAATAATACATCATAAACCGCAGATGTTCTGCCTCCGTTCTGCTGATTTTATCTGCAATTTAAATTCTTCTGATGAGAGAAGAACAATGAGTGAAATGGTTATTGATTCAGCGTGAGGCCAAACTGTCTTATGATTATAGACATTATTGACATAGACTCGACGTCAACATTTGCAGACAGAAGGTTATCTCTGCCTCACACACCTCATGGATTTAACTTGAGAATACAGCAGAACGAGTCTGTTTGCTCGGATGTGAATATATTCAGTTCACCTGCTTCAGTATAACATACTGTAAATGATGCTGTACAATTATACACGGTTAGTACAATGTGTGTACACTGCTCAGTGGGTGTTAATGAAGTCTGCGGTTATTAATAATGAATGTTTAATGCAGTATTCATGAAGGAAATTATTCCAGCATATAAATGTTAACAGACCCTGGCGTGTCCTGTCTGTATCGTCACACTTTGTCATGCAATTATCTTGTTTCGTCCTTTATAAAATAGCAGTCTGGGATGAATAAGAAAATTCTTGATACAGTTTCTTGTCATTTTTATTTGAGGTTACATGAGGTGATACAATCGATTTGATTTCCTTTGTTTTATTAAAGGATAACAATTCTGTCATCATTTACTCCCCCTCAGATTGTTCCAAACTTGTATAAATGTCTTTGTTCTGCTGAACACGAAGGAAGATATTTGTAAGAATGTCAGTAAGTAAACAGATCCCACAGTTGGGAATACAACTACTTTTGGAGTCAATGGGGGATGAGATCTGTTTAGTTACTGACATTCTTCCAAATACCTTCTTTTGTGTTTAGCAGAACAAAGACATTTATACAAACTCGGAACAATCTGAGGGTGAGTAAATGATGACAGATATTTTTTTATTTTTTGGATGAACTATCCCTTTAATATTTTGATTAAGCTTGTTATCTTTAAATCTTTATTTCTTTTTTATTAATTTATAGTTGTTTGAACTGTTGATGGTGATGTATCACTTCTACTACTGTGCCACAGTGGAAACTTTGCGTGACTTCCAAGCCGCTTCTCGTGGTGTTGCGCAGAATTCCCGCTGTTGCGTAAGAAGTTGACGGGAAGAGACAAAGGGCAGAAGTGACGCTCTGAGCGCTGAATATAAATATCAGAGCGCTGCCGGTGAACAGGACGAAGCAATATAATCTGAGAATTAACCTAAAGAAGCATTTCATTCGAGCTTTCAGACAGATAGTTCATCCTTTAGTTTGGTGTGCATTGACGTGTCCTGCACAGAACATCTACAGAGGAAGAAGAAACTGAGAAGAATCTTGAAAGAAGAAACATCGCTGAAGAGGAGAAGATGAAGCTCACACGTGTATTTCTCTCTGCTGTGCTCATAGTCGTGTGTTTGTGCATCCTTCAGACCGCTGCCGGTCCTTTCACACAGGTGAGATCCTACAAATGAGCACTGTTTTTCTGGATACAATTAAAATGGGTTCTTTGAAGAATCAATTGGTTCCCTGACTGCTGGAAAACACAACAAGACTTTTAAAATCTGAACAGATTCTCTTTTACACGAGACATCATACACTTGCAGACTTTTTGAAAGTTTCAGATAAAAACGCACTAACTGATCAAATCTGCAGACTGGCACACACTTTCTGAAACAAGTCCAGACTGAAAATCTGAGCAAAAGTCATGTAGTGTATTTTAGCCTTAAATTAAACTTTCATTCAGATGTTCCTCGAAACCATTTTTCACCTTCATTGCTTTCTTTCTTTTTTCTTTCTTTACACACATATATTTATATATATTATATATGTATGTGTATGTGTGTGTGTATTTATTTATTTAGTTTATTCTTTTTTTCTTTCCCTATCTTTTGCTTTGTGGTAATGTGATGTGCGGCTTCGGCTTCGGCTACTTGTAATAAAGAGTTGTGTAAAATTCAATTCTCTTTCTCTCTCTCTCTCTCTCTCTCTCTCTCTCTCTCTCTCTCTCTCTTTCTTTCTTTCTTTTTGTTTGTTTGTTTGCTCTTTCATTCATTCTTTCTTGTGCAACAGCTTTATTTTGTTGATCAACATTCCTGACATATGAACATTTTAATAGTTAAATGCCAAGAAACTTCATTCATATATATCATTCGTTACATGTTCACATGTAAACTACTGATTTATTTCGGGGGATTAGATGTATATATATATGACGGCATGAAAACGTAGTTTGTTAAATGAAAACCTCACTGTATATTTCTATACGCAGGTACATGAGGATCAGGTGAAGAGTGAAGCTCCACAGATAAACCATCACACTGCAGAAACATCACTGGAACAGAGAAATCCACTGGTATGTACTTTGACTATGATGTTTGGCATTATTACTATTTCTCATTATAACCCCTAATCCTTACGAGAACACAAAAGAAGATATTTTGAAAAATGTTGTTGACCGAACAGCAATGGCAGCCATTCACTTGCATTGATTAAGTGTCCATACAATAGAAGTCAATGGCTGCCACCGCTCTTCGCTTATCAGCATTCTTCGAAATATCTTCTTTTGTGTTCTGCGGAAGAAAGAAACTCATACAGGTTTGACATGACAAGAGTGTAAGTAAACGATGACAGAATATTCATTTTTGGGTGAACTGTCACTTTAACACCGTGGTGTGTAACTGGTTTATTTTGAATGCTGTTTACTGAACATACACGGACACGTGTGTCTTTTTGCCGCCTGTATAAACACAATAGCGATCAGAAGCATTTAGAATACCTCTTCACCGCGGTAACATACTCTTATACACCGTTTCTGTTGCAGTAAGGGTCAGAGGTCACTAAAATCTCATCTTTTCTCGTCTTTCCCCAGGCTCTGTTCAGAAGCAAGCGTCAGAGTCATCTCTCGCTCTGCAGATATTGCTGCAACTGTTGTCACAACAAAGGCTGTGGATTCTGCTGCAAATTTTGAAAACATTTTATTTCAGAAAGGACAGCTGCTTGTGCACATTAACTTATTTGGACTTTTATCTTCTTCTCAAAGTATTTTCTCATCTATGGGCCATAAATGTGCTGCGTCTCCGTGTGTGCCGCTTTATAAAACTGTACAGCTACTGAAATGTGTAACAACACAAGGACTACTTTTGTTAAAGCGAACGTATGTATTTTTTACATGTTTGTATTTTTACGATGTTAAATTCATGATTGTTTAGTGAAAGGATATTTTTAATAAAACTTTTCCTCTTCATTGGATGTTTCTGCTTGTGTCGGAGCTCTAGGGGGAGCTCAATACCCAAACACAGCATCACTGACATACACTAGCAGTGCGGTGTATTTTATGCCAACGTCTCGGTGACAGTCACAGCCCGTCACACACAGACACCAAAGCTCTGTTTCAACACCTATTGAGATGCTGACTTTCTTCTGTTTACATAGACAACTGACTTGTGAGGAGAATGAAAGCTCATAAGTGCTTAGATGGACACATGGGCAGCTCACGAGCAGCATAAATGCCCCTTTGGAGTATCTCTTGATCTCCTCTCGTCTCATCTTGAGAAAATGAATTTTCTAGAATTGTGTCAGCCGAATGGATGCAGACTTGAATCACAGCAAACTACCAATGCAAACATGCTGTCTGGATCTTTGTTAGCTGGTTGCAGGAGCACCTGGAGTCCTTCGGTTTAATTGGTACCAAGGAATTCTCTCTCTCTCTCTCTCTCTCTCTCTCTCTCTCTCTCTCTCTCTCTCTCTCTCTCTCTCTCTCGCTCTCTCGCTCTGTCGCTCTGTCGCTCTTTCGCTCTCTCTCTCTCGCTCTCTCGCTCTCGCTCTCTCTCTCTCTCTCTCTCTCTCTCTCTCTCTCTCTCTCTCTCTCTCTCTCTCGCTCTCTCTCTCTCTCGCTCTCTCTCGCTCGCTCTCTCTCTCTCTGTCGCCTGTGACCTACTGTTGGTAGAGCATTTAGTTGCATTTATTATAGAATGAAGAAAAATTTGCTGTGTAAATAACCCAAGAATATAAAGACAAATATAAAGACTCTTATAAATTGAATACAAACACCCTGAGTTCGGACTTTTGATCTGCTGATGTTTTACTGGACCAGATCCTTAAAGGGAAAGTCACCCAAAAATCAGGTCATTTCAAACCTGCATGAGTTTCTTTCTTCTTCTTTTACAAAAGATGATATTTTGAAGAATGTTGATAACCAAAGCAACACTGAAATCCATTGATGTCCATTGTATGAGCACAAAACCACTGCGACATTTCTCAAAATATATTTTTGTTGTGTTACTATCCCTTTAATATTAACCCACGTCATTCATCATTGCTAAACAGTAGTCCACATCCTGTTTGCATGTGTCAATCTCATCTGCATTTCTATTTAGATTCATAAGAAACCAAAAAACAACGCTTCTGATATGTTCATTTCAGTCTGTTACTCACTTAAAGCACGTGACTTTAGATGCTTCAGAACACGGTTGGGATTTTATACGGTGTTGTTTTCGTCCTGAACAGGTGTGGATAGTCACTTTATGAAGATTCTTCTGAATAAACAGCACACAGTTGTGACAAAACACAAGGGTGAGTGAATAATGACAATGTGTGAATTTTGGTATTAAAGGAGCAGTTCACGTTAAAATGAAAATTTCATGATCATTTCTGTGCGTTTATGTCTTTTGTTGAAAACAAATTGAGGCTTTTGAGGAAAGTTTTCCATGGTTCTTCTCTATATAACGGACTTAACGGGAGACTGTTTCATCGCTGCTTTAAATGACACCGGCCGATGAATAAGGGTGTTGTCTAGCAGACAAGAAAACAAAACAATGATATACTTTTTAGACGTAAATACACGGCTTGACATGTGGGCGAGTGAATTATCATGAAATTTGAAAGTGAACTATACTTTACACTTTTGCTTCAATATCAGACACACTCCAGTAATTTCATCTCTATGTAAAACCTTATCTTGCCTCCAACAACTGGATCTTTATAACAGCTTCTGGATTCTTCCTAATTCTAGAACAAATTTACGACATTAAGTGTGTGATGTTTATGTATAGTGTGTGTTGTTTGTTTGTGTAGCAACAGTAAATATTTATTCCATCATTTTCTCCATGTCTTCATCTGCCCCTAATGCATCTGTTTATGCTCATATAGATTTCCATACATCAGCCAAACTCTCAGGAACACTGATAGTGGCAACATTCACATTACCACACAACAGTGAAAAAATGTAGATATATGACTCGCTCTCTCATGCGTTATTTAGCATATGCACGAGCAGGATAGCCAGAAATCCAGGGATGTACTAACACCCGTGCTGAAATGTTGTTTTTTAATTTGACTATGATACAACACAAAGACCCTCCTTGAGTATAGCACGTTTTTTCCTGTTTTTCCACAACAACTTAATATCTTTCTTACTAGTTACAGCCCAATTTTTCTGCATTTACTTAAAGAAACATTCAGTTGACAAAAATCCACCCACGTGTTGTTATTTTTCAGTGAAAATCCAAATACCCCGATTCCAGAAAAGATCATTTTACTTTGACTCATTGCACTGGATTTGATAGCATTGAAATTGGCCATTGGTTCTGAAATTTCTTTCTTTTCCTTTCACAAAACTTTTATATAGCGCGCCGCTTACATAACACACATGTCATATAGACTGTAATTGATTTTTATAATCTAATTTGATTTTATAAAATGTATTGAAAAACATTTGTTGTACATGTATTTGTTTTTTATATTAATCAAATACATTTATATAATTCTTTTTATAGATAAGATATTCTTGTAACCGAGCTGTGCAACTATTTCTGCAAGAAAAAATATTTATTTGCTGAAATAACCGCATAAAGGTCCTTGTATTTCTTAAAAGATTTTAATTTCTTAATGTGATTATTTGTTTTGAATTATTTTGTAGCGATTAGCGAATAAAGACTAAAACGTTATATTTGGTCATATTACGGTGTTTAGAAGGTCATGTATCAACTGGTCAGAGAATAAACACCAGTTACGTTGTTTACTTCATGTGTTTCGCATACATTATTCAGCTGGAAACTGAATTAATGCCCTTTGGTGATCAATGCAAAATCATGCAAATGTAAGCATTGCCATATTCACACTTATATAATTGGTCACAGATTTATTTAATAATATTTTCTTCATCTGTAACTGTTTCCATTGCCCAACAATGATTCCTTGCACGATGAGACAATGAAACTCTTTCAAGTAAATCGTGTACAAATGAACTTACTTAAAGTGTTCTTTCATCATTTACTGTACCATCTTCATGTCGTTCCAAACCCATGTGATCTGGAGAATATAGATACAGATGCTTCCTACTGTACAAGCTCCTAAATAGTCTTAAAGGACTAAAAAAACATACAAATATCATTAAAACAAGTCATAAGGTTCTTTTGTTTTATACATCTCCGTCATTTTTGGGAGCTTAAAGAGCCCATAAGAGAAATAAATGTAGTTAGTGTCTGTCTATTACCTTTGTGCTAGTTTAGGTAATATACACATAAAAATACAGTAACACTTTGTATGAACGTGCTGTTTTATATTAAGGCATTGTGTAAGACACTATAATGTATGCAGGGGTTAAATTGGGCCAGGGCCGTCCGTACAAGTACATTGTATTGAAAATAATTGTTACTATTAAAAAGAATAAACTTATTTACATATAGTTAGTTTTATTATAGCACACTGTCTAGTTGTCTTACACGAAAATCATCTTGGGCATTCTTCTTCACTCTTATTTATCACAGAAGAAAAGAAGAACAGTCTCAAACAACATGAGGTGAGTAAAAGATTTTCTTTAAAGGATGAACTGATCTTGGTTCAGGGAAGGAGAGGTGTAATATCAGTGAGTCACAATGTGTCTTTGTTCTTGCTGACTTTATCACTTCATCCCTTGCACAAATAACACACCAAACCACACAGAGCTTTTATATTCTCTCATGCTGTCTCTCGTCCAGCTGTCTATTCGTGCATGGCCGCTTCTTTCATTCCTGTACAACAGAACCAAAAAGAAAATGTGTATAATCATTGGTCTCAACCAAAATGCATGATAGTAGCTGTTCAGAATGCACAGAGTAAAACAAGAATCCATGTTTGCAATGGTGCTCCCGGGGGAAAGATAAGGTTGAATCTGAAAGTAAAGGACACGTTCAACGCTGTCTTTTCTTGATCTACAGTTTTGACTTGTTTTCCAGTGAATCAAATCCTGAAACATGGATTTACGTGAGAAGCAAAGTTGTATGACATATTGGAGCAATTGTTCACCTACTGTACAACGGCTGCCATTATTTACTTTCCCTCATGTTTGTGCAAACCTTGTCTTACTTGAGAAAAGCTTTAAAAAATGTTTGAAAGCATCATAAAATCATTCTGTACGTCTCGAATAAACATGTTTGAGGAACAAAAAAGATACCTTTTCCTTACTAAGAATATATTGTTTATTAAGTTTATTTTTATTCTCTGTCAAATATTTATTTCTTGTTTCTTGTGTTGTCTGTAGAAGTATGAGATCATTTCCAGTGAAGACGTTTGGTATGTACATTAAAAATCTCCTATTGGTTTTTCATTTTCTTAAGATCGACAATCTGTGCATGTAAACAGAGTGAATGTGATTCGAGGTGCAAAACGAAACTCAAGAATGTCGTACATGCGCATCTGTAGCAACAGGAGATGCGTCCTAATTTCAGTCTCAGACGGCACTTTGTGTTCGCTCCATTTTCCACGTGATCATTTGCAAACTGCTCCTTGTATGCACTTACACAATACTCATCTGATTTCAGGGCAGCGTCTGTGTGCATCTTCAAAGCCGCAGCATCTCTGCGGGAGCGCAGCACATTGAGCAATCACAGACGGAGTTTAGACCAGCGCCTCGTGCGAGGTGATCTGAGCCTTCCGTAGAATACCAGAAGGAAAATCTGATCCTTTACGGAAATGAACCATGGTTTTACTGTAACCATGTTTTAACTATGGTTTTTGAAAACATTACAGACATGGTTACAGTAAAACCGCGGGTTTTCTCATCAGTGCTGGGGGCCCTATGCAAACCTTTGTGAGGGGCCCTTGTCATAACTGTTCAAATTAGTAATAAAAATAACAAATCAATTAACACACTTAAATGAATTAAAACTGAACGGCAAAAAATATTAAACTGACAGTAAGAACAATTTAACATTTTGATTTATATGTAAATAATGCTTTACCTAAAGTACCTAAAAAAGTAGCTTTTTACTAACCAAGTGATTAACACAAATAAAACATGATCAATATAGTTTACTCAAGAAAGCTAAGCATACGAAAACACATTAATAAGTACATATTATCCTGGGCAAACGTAATACAGTGGATTGCAGTTACATGAACATTGACATCTGGATGACTTCACGTGATTCCCTGTAAAACCTATTGAAGTTAGAATATTAATGTGTATGTTACTTTGGAGACGGTCCCTACATTCACGACTATCGAACGTGCACAGTCAAACCAACTGTATGCCAGTGACAAATACTGAATTTGTAAATCACTTGCATAATTTGGCAAAACTAAACGAGACTAAATTGTAAAAAACACATGCCCTCTGTGCATGTCATCACCTGCGCGCATGGCATGATGCAGAAAGTTGAATTTGGGTCTTGTTCACATTATAGTGTTTTTGATTCAGTACTCAAGGGGGCCCCTGGTGATGCTGGGGCCCTACCAAACTGCATAGTAAGTATTACTTGCCAATAGTAATCAATGCACTTAAAAACCATGGTTACTGATGTTTTACCACAAAAAAACATGGTTGATTTCGTAAGGGATTGCTCAGCCTTTCAAAGCTCAGGAGATTTCAGTTACATTTCATTTAGGTATCAACTAAGTCTCAGATGGTTCTCCTAAATTTTTTACTGAAATAAAAACAAATGAGACGGTAATTGTTGAAACACATGCAATGAGTGTAGATTGAAGAGGTAAAGTCATCTGGTTTGGGGTCAATTTGATGAGAAATGTTGAGTTCATATTGAGATCTTCAATAATATTGAATTTTGATCGCAGACTTGACAAATTTGAGCTCAGTTTGAGGCATTGTTGACATCTCTTATGACGTTTGTGAAAACCTCTAAAACCTTTTTCTCGAAAGTAATATCTGAGTAATAAGAAAAGGTTTCCATTTGCTCTTAATTTAATCTCATCGATGACTAAGAGAAATAATTGAGAAGTGATGCAGGATTTAATTGATGAAAAGTCATTCAATTTGTGAAAGGTGCATTGATTAAATTAAGTTATTAAGTATATGCTTATAGTTGATCAAAGAGTACGATTTAATAAATCTCAATGCATGTTAATTCTACTTCCATTAATGTAAATGGAATATGCACCTGTTTGCTAGAAACTGAATAGGATTTTCACAGCTCAATTCTGACTAGCGCTCGACCTTGGTTGTCCATACATGAGCACAAACCGACACTTCTCGGGTCTTAATTCACACTCGCGTGCCCCACCGGAGCATCTTTGAGTTATTTCCATGCAGAAGTGGAGAGACACCTAAACAAATTGCTCTTTGGTGAAATTACGCATACGGGTATTCTGCGGCCCGTGCCGCACGCTGACTCAGCTCCCCCGAGGACTGCGGTTTTTATAGGTGAGCGAGTAACGTCCCCTCCCTCTCTCTCCACCTGCCCGGCCCATTCCATCATGCAAGGGTGCTTTATTGAATGCAGCTGCCACCGTCTGCATCTGCACAGTAGAAAAAGAGTTTTCCTCAAAGAGCGTCCACAATCTGAGCCCGACCAGCACATGATGCCAACTGGAGAGAGAGGGTGCAGTCTGGAATCAGGCACGGCCGCAGCTGCACATCCATGCGTCCATCACTGCGACTGCGGCATTCTTCAATTTTTGCTTTAAGATTAACATCTTGTAAGATAATAAAGGACTTATTTATAAACGTGGAAAGAAAAATAACTTACTTCATGTTGTTACCAAAGCCACATGCTGTTATTGTTCAAATGACCACAGACTCTCTTTACACAGCTTTTTCCATTACGAGATTAAAAAATAAAGAAAGGCACCATAAATCAGCCAAAACCCTTGAACAATATTTGACCAAATCTTGCCTTTCGACGAATCATATAAACAACGCTTATGCTGTTTGTTTGTTCTTTCAGAAGTCTGATAGATGTGCTCTCTCTGTCTGTTGTTGTATGGAAAAATGTCAAAAACTGTTTGGTGTTTCACAGAAAAAGAAACGAACAGCACGTGGCTTTAGAACATAAATAATGCGGACGACTTAACTTTTGAGTAAACTGTTTCTTGAATATGTGGACTGTTCGCTTTGAGTTTTGTTTTGTTTGTTCAATTCCAGAATTTCTCTTGGGATCTTTCTCAATTGAATCAACGTGTGCTTGAGAAAATGAGTTCGTAAACATCAACGCAAGTTTATTTCTGTATTGACATTCATGAAGATGTAGAGAACCTGATTCAAACAAAGATGGAAACAGAATTGAAATGAAATACATGTTTGTTAGACTAACCAAAACATCTGCCTATGAAAAAGAAAAATCCCGGATGAGATCTCTGTAATATCAAGTCTGTGATCAAAAGTCACTATTATTGAAGATCTCAATATCAACTCAAATTTACTCAAATCCAGATTATACCTACATTCATTTTACACCTTTATACTCTTCATGTGTTTCAACAATTACACTCTCATTTGTTTCTGTTTTATTTAAGAAAAATAATCCGAGACAAAGTTGATACTCAAATGAAGCACAGCTGAGTACTCCATCAGATCTCCGGAGCGATATATAAGAGCAACATCTGACATTTTCTTTTGGCCCTCCGCTGCTATTTTCTGCAGAAATATTTTCACGAGTCTTGACCTTGAAGAGTTTCTCCTGGTTTGTAATCCTCTTTAGCGTCTGTTATACGTCTACACTATTATCTTCCTCAAGACAATTTAGAACACAACACCGTATAGTCGCCATAAAGAAAAGCTTTGGCTGGTGGTGTTTTGTATTCTGTCATCATTCAAGCTCAGGAGAGGTTTATGAGGTGCTTCATTCTCAAAGAAATATGTCTCCCTCCCTCTCTGTGGCTCTTAAAGCAGCTCAAATCCACTCCTGACGGCACGCTCCGCGGCCTGCACCGTTCCAGACGTTTCTTACATTAAGGCAGAGTGATCCAAACAGCTCGCTAGCGCTTTCCTCTCACCGCAATGATTTGCAAACTGATTACCACATAGGACCAAACAGCCCCGGAGTGCCGCGTCTTATCATTTGTTTTTGCGCTGAGAGAGGCGTGTAACGAAGATGGAGGAAGAGAGAAGTAGCGGAGAGTAAAAAGAGGAGGAAATGAGAGTCAATAGAGAGCAGACAGGAGACACGCTGACGAAAAAGCAGAACCGGAGACTGCTGTGTTGAAAATAACAGGCTAATGAATAAAATGCATGAAGGAAAATGCAAATCAAACAGAATGCGTACATGTAGTTTGCATATACAGGAGTAATCTGACGCAGAGAATGGAAAGCTAAAGGGCATTCTCATAACATGGTGCTTGCAACGTCAGGGTTGCGGGTTCTATTCCCGGCTTACACAAAAACGATAAATCTTTAATGCGATTAAAATTAAAGCGAAAATGTAAATGAAATATAATGATTTGTTTCTATATTGACATGAATAAACCATAGTTATTTGAATCTAATATAAACCTAGAATTATCTGTTCAAATACACTCTAAAACATCTGAAGAACCTTTCTGTTTCACAAACGATTCTTTGTGGCTAAGAAAGACGTCTGAATGGTTCTTTGTGAAACCAAAAATGCTTCTTCAATGGCATCGCTGAAGAACCTTTTAAGCACCTTTATTTTTAAGAGTGCACGTAAGTGAACCATTGTCAAAATACCCTTACATAAGTATACTGTACTTCAAGTCTCCTTTTTATTAAGTATACTTACGTAAGGTTCAAGGAAATGTTTAAGTATACTTTATGTAGCCTAGTTAGTACACTTATATATCAATGCCCTTGTTCAATACTATTTGGGACTAAATTGGCCCACTTTTAAGTTGAGTTTTTTACTATCATGTATTTGTAACAGTAGTAAAGTTAAAGTTCAAAACTAGCCTACACTTTTTGTTTATACTGCAACTACACTTCAATTGAACTTATAGGTAGGCACATACTACTTCAATATTTTAGTTGATTTTGTAGTTTTCTTAAACTACTAGTTTAGTTGTTTTTATTCTGCAGTTATCTTTAAGTGAACTTATTGTTATACTTATAGTTTACTATTTATATATTATTTACATTATATTGTTCCTATATAAACAAGCACATGTACAGTAAGTTTATAAGACAATATGTAAAGGCATGTGAAAAGTATTTAATCATAAGAGTAAACGCAACTACAAGTGTACTTAGAATACATCATTATACTTCTATCATTATACATTTGTCACTATAAAAAGATAAGATCTTTCACCTTACTGAGATCTTTTCTTTCAGTGTAATTCTAAGTATGTGACTGAGAATATATACAATTTTATAAGTTTATTGTTATAGTGTAAAATAAGTACACTAACTTAGTATACTAACTTGAATACACTTTTTTTGTCAGGTTCCCTGCTCTTCACCTTGATCAGTTTTTCTTGGATTTTTGTTACAATATAGCAGACAAATATTTGTCATGATGATGATGCTCAGTTCCTACGTTAAAAGTACATAACATACAAAACATAAATAAAAGAAATGAAAAAGTATACCATAAATGGTGCCAAAATGGTCATATTCCTCACAGTTTTCATGTCTGAGTGCTGTACAGGAGACGTGTTTAGCTGGAGGTACAGCCGAGGTTCAGGGATCTCGGGTAATTTGAGCGATTACGCCACATGGGCCTGGCGTACTGGGAAGGCTCCCTGGTGAGGGATCGTTTCTCCAGCCTGTTTAGAAAAGCTGGCAGCTGGTTGAAAGATAGATGGGGTCTCTACCTCGAGCTGTCTGATCTGCTCCCACCCAAGGTCAGCCAGACAAGAGTCCTGCGCAGAGGAGACGAAGCCTCACACTCAGGTGTGAACCGTTTGTTCTGCAAACAATGCAGAAAACGGCGGAGAGAGACATTTATTTTTAATTGATACACTGGTTACTTTAAAAAAAAGTTAACCCAGAAAGATGTATTTTTAAATATGTAAGATTCAGTAGAACAAAAAAGAATATATTTTGAGAAATGTCTTCGGGGTTCATATAATGGAAGCCAATGGAGTTCTGCATTGTTTGGAGATCAACTTTCTTCAAAATATCTTCTTTCTCTCTGGTCTAAAAGAGAAACTCATACAGGTTTGAAATGACATGAAGATCAGTAAATGAACGAATGATCATTTTTGGGTGAACTATCCCTACACATTCAGAAATACATTTAAATTGAATATAGGTGTTATTGTTTTATCGTCGTCATCCTAAGATCTGTATATCAATCATAAATATTATGATTACGTTCCATCAACTTTGGTGACCTAAAGGGACAATTGAAACAGAGACTATTTCAATATAATTATGAATTTTGCTCTACACGCCCTTCAGTTCTCATCCGACGGTCCTGTCCCTAATAAAGGGCAAATAATGAAATGATTCTGCTGCTTCTTCTTACCCCGCAGCTGTCTGCCCTCTCTCACACTTCAGTCTCAGCGATGTCAGTCTGCGGCCGTCTCTCTCTCGGTCATTGATCACAGTTTCAGCTGCGCGCTGCGGCGGGACGCATGCGTCTCCGTGGGGAGAGAAACAGATCAAACACTTTAATTACTGAAGGTGCCGCTGGCTGCAGGCGCTCATCGTGTAAGCAAAGCAGGTGAGACGGGGATGAAGGTGTTTTTGCACACTCGCAAACCGATTGCGACTATAAGACCTTTGCATGCACGCATATGCACACCAGACAGGTGAGTAACTAACATACGCTGATGTAAATGAGCTCTTTCGTGTGCACGTGCACGTCCCCCAGCGTCTATTCTGCTCCTTCATCATTTCCAGGCCTGTCACATCCAGACGTTTAAAGTAAAGGGAAAAGAGATGACTCGTTTTCAGAAATTACACAAGTGTCTGCACGGTGGCTCATGCTTCAATTTACATAATCAGCATTATGTGACGTGCATGGAGGATAGCAGAGGAAGGGTTGAGCGCTGCACAGCATCACTGGGTACCAACGCATCAGAGAAAAGTTCCCGTCAATACATCACCTCTGATGAGCCGTACCAGACCCCCAGACGTTGACTATACCGAAGATAAATGTGATGGAGGCTCATTCTGATGCTTTACAATCCTAGATGAGGAGCAAGTGATAGCTTGAGTCTCATCTGCATCTCAGATATTGAGAAAAAATCTTTTTTTAGAGAAGATGTCAAAAATGTGTCAAACTGAGCTCAGATTTGTCAAGTCTGCAATCAAAAGTCAATTTTATTGAAGATATGAACTCAAACGTTTCTCATAAAATGTACACAAATCTACATTCATGTTACACCTCCATCTTCACGTGTTTTTCATTTGTTCTCCAAAACAGTTTTTCGCAGTATTCAATCCCTGTGAACCCTTAGCATTGTGCTCTTATCATCACACATCAGTCGATCTATTTTTGTAAATATTAGATTTTCTGTGTTCCCGCTTTGTGTTTATGTTCACTGCGCTGACAGCAGGTGAAAACGCAATAAATGTTTCTCAGAGAGCAAATAATGAAATAATTGTGCCACCCCGCAGGTACAAAATTATCACCAGGCGACAAAAAAGGAACCATCAAAGAAGCCGTGACAAATCCTTTGAAAACAAATAAGTCCCGGCGTGAATTACGGTCCGGCGTGTGTGCGTTTCATCTGGCTCGATCGTTTCATTCTCTCGCTCGTGACTAAATCTGCCATCTTTTGGCCGCTGAAAAGCTCTTCTAAACATTCTCCTCGGCCGCCGAGGTCCAGCGAAGTGATATCGTTTTTCATTGGATGTGATTTTGCTCTTTGATTTCAGGATCAATCGTTCAGAAGTGTTTTTCTCAGACTCAGAGGCGTTTTCTGTTCTCGGCCCTGATGCGTGCGCGAGAGAGATGTTCTGAGAGATAAATCCGAGAAAAGTGAACCGGAGACGTGCGAGTGTGTGGAGCAGATGGAGTTTGAGCTACTGTAACAGAAAATAAATATTTGTGTCGTGTAATGTTTCTGCATGACAGATTCCATACGAAATTGAATGCAGTGGCACGTCTGAACCGTGAGAAATGTGCTGGCGACACGACGAACGCTCAACCGATAAAACACATTTGGGATTTGGGCGAGAAAGAGAGAAATATGAGAAAATGGGGTTATTAATGGAGGATGTGGAAAGGCAAAGCATGCAAATGTAGTTGGTGTGAAAACACAATGATTATAGCAAAACACAAAGATTCATAATGAGATCAGATTATTTTTGACCTGAGAGCCGAAAATGAGGTGCAGTGCACCGAGTGAGCTGTCTGCATAGACGTCATTTTAAGGCATCATTGGCCCTGTTTGCATCTGGTATTAACATCTGTCTTAGGTGATTCGATTACAAGTAAGCAGGCGAGACAGATTAGCGTGCACTCCTGGTATTAAATGCAGCTTTGATCCGGTGTTTGGATGGAAGAGTCTGAATTCATCACAACGTGGGCAGGCCTACTTCAGATTGCTGTCTAAAGAAGTAATGCTACATGTTCACAAGTGTTTTTTTTTTTAATGTAGACCGGCGCGTGCCGACTCCCAGTTAACTTCCGGTCTGTGTTTCGCTAGTGTCTAATAATATAACTATTTATATTTGATTTAATTTATGTTCATATCAATTTGTATGATTATTTTATTGTATAATAATTGTATTAAATAAACGATTTGTTAAATGTTGTTGTACGGTCATTTTATTAAATACACAATTTGTTGGTCCTCTATTTTGGTCGCATTTAAAGAAACCGTGTGGTACTGACATCTAGCGGTTGAGTTTGGTATCGCAGTCTGAAATCTAAATATTGGAGAGACAAGTTTAGCCAAGTAACGCTTCTACTCGGTTTCTTTTGATTGTTATCAGAAACAATCTACAGGCAGTTTATTGCTTATATGCATATTAAGTACATTATTGTCTTGAAACTCACTTTACTTCGCCTTTCTCTATTGTTTGTTAAATGAAAAACACTGACAGTTTGTACCGATCATCCAAACACCTGTCTCATAATGCATTGTGTTGCATTTCGTTATGAGTTTCTCAAATGCCCTCAGTGTGAAAAGATGTATCTCAACATCATACAGTCACTTTTGGAAGGGGCTCAAACACAGAAGATGCTGGAAAATCGAAAAATGTGCAGGATGTCAGAACAAATATACAACTCAAACTGTATATCTTGTTAAAGCCACAAATCTAGTTCACCCAAAAATAAAAATGATGTCATCATTTATCCCTCCTCATGTGGTTTTAAATCTGTTTGTGACTCTTTCTTCAGGTGTACATAAAATAAGATATTTTGAGAAATGTCGCAGGGTTTTGTGTTCATACAATGGGGAGTCAATGTTGTTTGGTTACCGACATTCTTCAAAATATCTTTCTTTGCGTTCTGCTTGGATGACATGAGGATGTTTTTTGGTTGTTTTTATGTTGGTAAAATACTGCTCGTTTTGACTAAATCGTACTATCAATTAGAAAATGTACAAAATATTATCATCTGGTATAGCTGTGCATGCAACTAACTGCATTGAAAATTGGGAAATTGACTGTAGATGTACTTTAAATTATGAGTAACTTGTAGTTTGGCATGCTTCACATTCAAAGTCGCTTCCTCAACACTAATGGACAGCAGGACCACTCAGCGGGTTTTGGAAGAAAGCCAGAGAGAGCGATGCTTTGCAATGTAAACCCTCTTGACCATGCCAAATCGCTTCTTCAATAACAATCTGAAAGAGAGAAAGAGAGAGAGAGAAAGAGAGAGATCCGACCTGCTCAATGAGTGTTTTTGTGAGAGACAGGAGTCGGCCTATATGTCAGGGGTCATGTGACTGAAGCCGTACCGCATGAGGGTGGAATACTGTGAGACGGGAGACAGAGACAAGCACCATTAACCCTGAGAGCGCACCTGACCGCTGGACCTTCAGAGCGTGACGTCAACATCTCAACTGTATGAGCAGCGTGTCTGTACTGAAGAGCAGAGGAGAGAGGCTGCACATATTGATAATTCTGCAGCGCAGTGCATTTAAAACACGTCTGCCGCAAAGACTGAAGGATTATTTCTTCCTGCTGACAAATCAAACTCGCAGTGTGATTTTCCTGCTGACCGAGACTGGTTTTACTGGTTAGTTGTACTGGTAACTGTTTAGTGTCTTTATGCTTTGTTAACCAGTCCCAGAGGAAGATCTACATGCATCTTTAGGAAAATAATCAGTTATAAAGATATGCATGTGTGTGTTATATAATGAATATCAGAAGTCATAGTAAAAATAATTACGATTATATTATTTTGTATTTTGTATGTAACTTTTATTTTTAGCCTTTATATTGAAAGCTATATATTTATATAACATTTATATTTTTATAATAATGTAGAAATATTTATATAAAGTTATTTGTTATAATACATTAAAATGTTTAATGCATATATATTCACCTTTTTGTTTGTTTTATAAAATGTTAACATCATTTGTATTTCGTACAGAAAAGAATGAAGTTTGTATATACATTTTATAGTCATTTAGCCTTTATATTAAAATGTCTATATTTATATAATTGTTTAATACATTCATATAAATGTTTTTAGTTTTATCATAGATATTGATGTTTTATTTCTTCTTTTTTATTTATACATATTTACTCCTTGTATTTTTTTTCTTTTCTACTTCTAGTTAGAAATTCTATTGTTTTACACACAAAAAAGAATAAAGTTTAAGGGTTGAAACATTGTAAGTAAATGATCATTTTTTTCTGTCCATATAGAATAAGCATGTGGCGTGATTTGTGAGCCTCTGCGGTCATTTCCCATTTCCAGTGATGCTGTGGACTGAGCTATACGTCCGTTCTGGCCTGCAGCTCTTTGATGCTATAGGGGCGTTCAGTGAACCGTGAGTGTCTGTCCTTGCTGTTAGCCGCTCTGGAATCTCTATAAGCCACTGGCCCACGTCTCCTAAATGAAGGGGGACGTGTAGAGCGAGGCAGAGATTAAGGTTCTGTTCCAAAACCCAGAGAGCCGAGGTTGCAGGCTGCATTTTAAGACACTATACACTCCCAATATATATTCCAATCAAACTTGCAAAAAGCTAGACAGCATACTGTAAGTACACGGCCAACTTGAGGATACCAACACGGCAATAAATTAATTACTTGTATTTTTCTCTCATTTCCCTACACAAATATTTACACATTCTTAAATCAAGATACATACATACATGCATCTTAATCAAGGCCACATCCACACCAAGCCAGAGCTTTCCCTATCCAATCTTTTTTTCCGCAGCGTCGTCTCAAGAAATATCTGCGCACACACGAACCAGTGAAGCCGACTCAAAATGATGTAGTATACACGCAAATCAGTATGTGGCGCTGTAATTCTGCCACAGAGACTTGGAGCATGCGTATATACTTTGCCCGCTGGGGTGATGACATCATTGTTTCAGAAAATATACGAATCAGCTGTACACACGAAAAGGCAATGGTGGCGTTTTCAGATGTAAAAAAATTGCGCCTTTAGGCTCCCAAAATGCCGGATGGACGAACCCTAACCCATTTTTGGTTTCACAAACAACCATTCAGTCAAAGGTTCATTAAAGAACCATCTCTTTCTTACTTTTATACTTTTTCTTACTTTATGGAACCAAAATGTTCTTACATGGCATCAAAGAACCTTTTGAAGCACCTTTTTTAAGATTGTAGATCATGACAGAATTTTCATTTTTGGGTGAACTGTTCCTGTGTATAATTACTATTTATATACTTAACGTGGCTTAAGAAATACATAAAGTACACTCTTAAATATAAAGGTGCTTCACGATGCCAAAGAAGAACCTTTTTGGTCTAAATGGTTCCATGAAGATCTTTTACTATCCGAAGAACCTTTCTGTTTAACAAAAGGTTCTTTCTTTTAAAAAAAGGTTCTTCAGATTAAAACAAGTTAGAAAGAGATGGTTCTTCAAAGAACCTTTGACTAAACGGTTCTTTGCAGAACCAAAAATGGTTCTTCTATGGCATTACTGTGATGAACCTTTTAAGCACCCTTATTTGTGTGTAGACTGAAAGTAAATGTCTTTGCTTAAAAGAGGTGTACTAACAGTATACTTGAATAGCTCTTGTAAGAGAAGGATCCATAGCAGAATGTTGCAGGTAACAGACACCGGGGCAGCCCGCTAGGTTTTGGAACAGAGCCTGAGAGTGCAAGGGGTTTTATTCTGTGTTTGGTGGATTTATTAAGCAAGTAAAGTAGAGGTGTGGAAACGGACATATGCAAAGCTGAAGGGGGGCGAGGCTGAGATGAAGGACCCCCTGCTTTAAGCGTCATCTGTCAGCAGTCAGATGATGGGCAGAGACTGAAGGAGGTTGCAGAGGTAGAGGAGATTGAGGAGGTGCAAGAAACACAAGTGTATTAAAATTCACCAGCTCAAGATCAATGTCAAACGCGGATCAAGCATCAGATCCACTGCCGCCCGGTAACTTGGTTTGATGGATCAGACAGCGCCGTCAGCGCTGTTGGCAAACTCCAAATGTGAACGGCAGAATATCTGATGTATGATTTCATTTTTGTCCATCTAACTGCCGGAACGGACCGGTGAGGAGAAAACAGACGTCTTAAAGGAACAGTTTAAGTCAACCTGAAATGACCTTTGCAACAATACATTCGATGAGTTATTATTATTAAAATGAAAGTTATTATTTGTAGATTATGAGAGAAAACATATATTTTTCATAATAAAAATAACATGTAAAAATGCCGTCTGCTATCGGTCGTAGAGACGGTCGTGAGAGCTAAACGTCTGCTGGCAAACCTCAGATTGGATGGATGGATCTCACAACGTTATCATGATTCCCACATCTTTTGACCGATGTAATATTCTTATTTTTCTAGTTATTTCGATTTTAGCAGGTCTGTTACTCGGACGCGTTTCCATCTGCACTGTATATGAACGCAGAAATAATACATTTCATTTATTTGCTTAATAATGTACACATTTGGTGATCATTTTAATATTTTCTCTTTTTTTCAAAATCTATATGATCTCGTATCCACTTTGTTCCTGATATAAAGAAAAGACATAAAGAAAATCGTCAACGCAAATTAGGAGTCAATGAATTTGAATTTAAGAATTTAATGAGAAATGTTTGTTTCGTTGTGTTTCTCAAAATGTTTTCTTTTTTCAGGGAAAAACAATTTTGGTCTAGAGATTTCATGCCTTGAAACGTCTGAGCCCAATGTGAGCCATTTTTAAAATCTTTTACACATGATGTGATGTTACAGGGGTCTTATTTTCTGAAAAATGCGAGAAGCAAAAGCTGCCGAGGAGAAAGAATAGTAATTTTAAAGACGTGTGAATTTTTATTTCCTAACAAACATTAAACATGGCACACGTTTCTGGAATAGCACTGATGTTTTTTAACCAGACACTTCTGTTGTTTTTCTAGCAGGGTGTAATACTTCAAATAGAAGATAAAAAAAATCCTTCTTCATGCTCAGATTTTAAGACCCAGATTGAAAACAAACACGAGGCATCACAAGAGCGTTTTTTTGACCTTCCGAGATTGAGGGATGTTCCCGGACGACCGCGGCACTTCTCTTGACCCCGTCTCGCCCCGTTTAGCGTGCCCGATGCATTTCCTTCACCCCCAAGAGCCTCTTTGCACTCATCTGCTTCATTTTCTCTCCTTTCTTTCCTTTGCCAGAGGGCAGAACGTGTCGCTGAGCTGCGGGGGGAATAAGAGGAGCTTTGACGGGAATATTGAGTGCACGCGGGCCTCGCCCTCTCTCTTCATTACTGAGCACAGATCATGAATAGATGTGTGTCACTTTCTCTGTGTGCAGAGAGAAGACTCCTTCAGGACAGAAAATAGGCCATCACGTGGATTTTTAGCTTTTTCCTCACATTTACCTGGCTTCATTCTGCGATGAGATGAACACACCTCGGTGATGTGTGTATTACGTTTATTTACCCCTGCTGAAGAAAAAGGTATATGGTATGTGCCATATATACCGAAGTAAACATAGCTTTTTACAGAATTGGGTCATTCCTGCAATTAGTCTGTATACTCTTGACAAGTATTTCTAAATGTTTTCTTTTTTAGTTGTTTATCAGCATGTTGACAGTGTTTTCTGCTCCAGCGTGCTGAAATCGACTAAGACGTTGCATCTCTAAATTTATCTTCTTTAAACCAACAGCACCACATGCATGAAACCAGCGCTTCTAGAACCAGTTCAAGACGTCTTCAGCTGATTCAGCAATGTTCCTATATAATTATGCACAATCTGTACTGTATAACACATCTTATCTGAACATTGTGGACATGGTGCATCATTATCAAGGTTTTCTGTAAGATTTACCTTTCCAAAGGTTGTTCAGTCAACTCAACCACATCTATTTTAGGTTTAGTTTATGCTGACGAATAATGTTTACTTCATTATGAAAAAAGAACTCTGACTACTACGATTTCCATTTGTAGAATTTCTGAATGTGATGATACATTTAAGAGATTTGCCAACACAATATCACGGCAAAACGTAACAATTTTACGATGTGAGTGACTAATTTTGGCTTATTTGTGAATTTGTACGATCTCATTTGTACATTTTAGTACGATTTGCTTTCGTACCAGTGACGTTGGGGGGGGGGCTTCAGTATTGCTTTGTTTCTCGCAATGCTACGTTTTTGTACAATTTAAAATGTACAAATTCATACAAATTATAGCCTCCTCATAAAATAGTTACAAGTGAGATCAGGTTGGATGTGCAGATTAACATATTTTTGAAGTAGACATGGTTGAGTTGGCTAAACAACTATTTGACAAGTGAGTGGCGCAATTCAATCGTTTGTTGCAAAGACGCCGATTGTTGAGATTTTTTTTATTATTTCCGCATTTATATAAATTGCCTTAGATTAACATGTCAGCTGAATTTGCCCAGTTTGAAGCATCATGAAGCATTATCAGGAAATCTGGTAAATTGTGTTTTTTAGGTGTTTCTTTATATTTGTTATTTTGTGAATATTGTAAATATTTTGTAATAAAAAAAACAAAATGATATTTTTTTTTAATGTTTTATTTTGTGAATTTTTTTAATGTTTTTAATATATTTTGTGGCAATTCCATCCTTTTTTGACATGGTTTTAAACATGGTTTTAAATAATTAACAGCAAATGATCTATTATAATCCCAACAGAATGTCTTCCAATTACAGTTGAAGTACACAACACTGAATAAGAAGAATAATCTTCTACTGATTTTATCTTTTTTATTTAGTATGGATTTCATTACGTACATGGTAAATAGATCCTACACCCATAATTCATTGTATGTTATATCTTGACTCTATTTGAACATTTTTCAATCATGAGCAGTCTGTGGCTTCTGCACCCCTCCACATTTCTCACCGATGGTTCTTAAGCGACAGACACAGATTAACACACGGTTACTGAGATCAGTCTGTACCATGAGCAGAAACAGCCCATGATCGAATCCCCTGAAGGAAAGAGCAGAAGAAATCTTTGGGCAAGAACAGGTTTGAGGCAAAGCTAGATGGCGGTTGGCACGTTGGCTTTCTCTGACTCCAGCTGGCGGGGTTTATTCCTCAGAAGAAGCTTACAATGTGCTATACACAATTCGGCCTTTAATTGGGTGTAACAGGACAGCCCGGGTATACATTGAGGTTTGTCCAGCGCGTGCAGCCAGATATACGACAGCTACAGGTGTACACGACTGCCTGTAGGCCGCTGCTTAGATTCTCAGGTCCTTTCCTACATGTCAGGATTTGGCGATACGGGTTTTCAAGTACTTGTGTTCTGTTGACTCGCCCGGAGGGATGTTGTTATAGCTCTCCCTTTCTGAAAATAGAAAATGAGAGAGAGAGAGAGAATACCGTGGAGTAATGTAACCGTGGTTTTATTGTAGTAAAAATATATTAACCATGCTTTACTTCAAATATTATGGTTTAACGATGGTTACTTTATTCAGACCATGGTCAATTTGAGGTTACTATAAAAAAATCTAAACTATGTTTACTGTATTTAAACTACAATTAATTTTTTTATTGTCAGTTTAGTATAGAAATATTGAGCATTCTGTCTCATTTACTATTTGTGGCCTTCATTCTTCAAGGGTAAACGGAAATAATACATCTTTGCTTCTCACAAAGATATTGTTTTACTCAAAAGACATAACATATAGTGCATGTGTTGCATCTACATTTTAAAAAGTGAATATTTGTGTTCGACGGAAAAAGAAACAACATGTGTTTGAAATGACATGAGCAACAAGCAATGACAGAATTTTCATTTTATGGCTGAACTGTTGTTTTAATGTCACTTTTATTTTTCCAGTGGGAGTCTCGACGCCGGCCTGCGAAACTGCACTGCGACCGTTCATGAAAACAGATTCTGTGTGCGTTTGCAGCCAATGAGAGGCCCCGGGCTCGATGACATCACTGACACGGCGCTGAGAGCAGAGAAACAGGCCAAGTTCTGCAATAGAGGGGATTTGTGTGAAAAGCCAATAACAGCAGGCCTGAGCCCTCCTCGCTCTTCAAGGACACGCAGAGGTCAGCGGGACCATTTACACACCAATTTACATTGATCAGTCTCTCCCAGTGTTGAGTTTATAGCGTTTATCTGCAGGGCTTTAACACTCCAAAGCCACTATAAATCACCTCAAGATTCAATCTAGATGCGGGAAAAATAATAATAAAATAACCGCGCTCTCCTGGGAACATAGGAGGGAAAAAAGGAAGCTTGTTGAAAAATGGTAAACTCATTTTTAAAGGATAAGCTCTACCAAAAACCACAGTTTAGTCATTGTTTCATTTCACACTATTTATTAAATCATGATAGATAAATATAACAGTTTGACAGGTTTTAAGATTTTTCTGCTGCCAAGCTGTTTGTTTTTGCTCAGTTATTAGTCATATGCTGGAAATCTGGATAATTATCAAACAAATGAGGTTTCACCTTCACGTGTAGATGAAACGCTCGGCTGAACAGCAACACCTGTCGTGTGAACATGTTTGTTTGCTGAAGTCTTCCGCAGGTTTATATTTTAGAGTCGGCCTTCGCTCAGTCCGGGTCCAAAAATGAAACTAACTATGAAACTAAAGAAAATATATTTTTGTCCTTATGACAATTGAACTGTTTACCTTATTTTCTTTGTATATATTTATGAAGAACAGCACAGGTTGTTGTGCCACAAATGTGCAAATATTCTGTGGCTTTTTATATCACACATGAGTGGCCAGATTGATTTCTAGTTTTACAAAAAACATGGATTTTTTGTATAATATCATATTATATCATATAACAACTGATGAAAGTTGTTGCAATGAAAAAATATGTTTTCTTTAGTATTGACGGTTAACTCACACCATCATTTAAAACAATATTCATTTAAATACATTTTAATTTCAATTAAATGTATATTTTTCTCCAGGGCTGGTCAGACACTTAAAAGTAAGTATAGGCCTATCTAATTTTAATGTATTCTTTTACTTGTACTGTAAGTGTACTATTTCAGTACTACTTGTGACTAAATTGGTTTACTTTATAGTTTTTAAATGTATACTTTTAAGTTTGGAAAATGTGTAATGAGTACAAAACTAAATCTTTCATTTGAACTACTTAATTTTGTGAAAGTATATACTTTGAAGTTTAGTTTACTAGTAGTTCTGTAGTTTTTACAACAAGTATACTTGCTAGTGAACTTCACACTTTACTATTTATATATGATTTTCACACTTTATACCATTTTGGTGGCTGGCTACGTCAAAAAATGCATTGGATTCCTCCCAAAAACAGCTGTGTGTGTTAGGAGATAATAAGTAGGGTCCAAATCTCATGGGAAATAGGTGTTTACAAATGTGCGATAATGAGTGTCATGCTGTGAAACTTTGTGACTTTTAGACTATAAATTAAAGCGCTGAACAATGACGTCCAATAAACTCTCTGTCGTGCTGTGTTGCCAAGTGTAGCAAAAGACTGTTAAAAAGTAACTTAAACTCTCTACGTGGTCTCTGTGGTCGACTGCAGATTAACAAATGAACTATTATTGAGAGGATAGAGGGGCTAAGGGCGAGAGACAGAGATCTTAGCCGAGAGAGAAAGAGAGAGAGAGAGAGAGAGAGAGAGAGGCCATCGATTGGTGCTGTGGATGCTGCGGGCCAGACCTGCATCAGCACTAAAGGCTTCGATTGGAAGAGAATTGACCAGAAGCCCCTGATGGAGCGGCGGGACGTGTTTAATTAATGGCCAGCAGAACACGTCTGTTAAGAGATTAACGTGGACGGGGGGCGAAAGGAAAGACTGATCAATGGATAAACTGAACCTGACGACAGCAGCGATTACACCCATTCCATAACTACACTTCTAGAATCAGAATTGAGTTTAGTGGCTGTAATCCACGTCTTTTAATTGTAAGAACATTGCACGTTGAAAATCAGGAGTTTAATATTTCATTTAAAAATGGAGATTGAAAGAGTTTTTAGGTCAACTTTCTCTGCACTGTTCGAGTCGACTATTTGTAAAGTTGTTTTCCCGTGTTCCCGCTTCCCGTGAAGCACAAAAGATGCTCTTTAATACTAATGAATAAATGAATGAAGACAATAGATTCACACTGAGGTGGCAATCCTTTTTCAGTTGAATTCAATTTCTGATTTTCTTGATGTGTTTAATGTGCTCCCAAACGTTTCGCACATTTAACATTTACTTCTCTTGCAGGAATCTGGCTGCAGACGTGGAACGTCTCCAAATCTTTTGACCAATCAAACGGCGTCGTTGAATGAGAAAAGCCTCCCTCTGATACAGCATGACTGACAATATCAAGTACTGTAGCAAATCATGTTCACGATTGAGAATTAACTAAAGATTGTTGGCTATTTTAGTCTAGCTTGTTTTTCGAGTTCACTTCAAGTTCAACTTGCTTTCAAGTTCACTCAAAAGGTGAAATAAAGTCGCTTTAAAAGGTTCTTCACGGTGATGCAATAGAGGAACCATTTTTGGTTCCCCAAAGAACCCCACAAGATTTTATAAGAACTAATTCTTTCCGGCTTTCTTGCTTTCTTAGTTTCTTTCTTTATTGTGATCTAAAGAACCTTTTTTCCTCTACGAAAATAACTTTTGGTGAAACACAAAGGCGCTTCGGTCAAAAATGGCTCTTCCATTGCATCATTTATCACCTTTTTTGAAGAGTAGTTGAAAACAAGTTAAGAATATTTTTAATAATTTGTAATATTTACCACAGCACACGAAACATTTGCTACATTAAGTTCTATTTAAAGAAAAAACGTGTGCTGGTCCAGACAGATCTCTTTAGTGTTTATAGATAATTATATGAATAATTATGGATGTCCACACATACATTTTCACATGTTTGTAGTACCCTGAAATGCACAACATCAATTTCAAGAGCATCTTTAATATAAAGTCTCTCAATAAGAAGCTGTAGAGACGAACAAATGTTTAATGGGATTGAATGTGAATATTGAACTCGGCCGCCTGTGACAGGACTCTTATAAAGGTTCAGATCACAATTTCCAGGTCTGACTAAACAAATATATGTGAACACTATACAAATACAGTATGAATACGACTGAGATCAGTTTGGCTTGGCACGTGTTTGATTTGAACATTGGATATGAGGTTATTGAATTTCCACTGTAGTCTGTAAAATCTGCGTTTACTTTTCAAATAAGTGACAAAAAAATAACCGCAATGACAGTGAAAAAATAAACGTAGAAATAGCTCAAAATCAAACACCTTATCATGTGAAATTGGATGATAATCAATAGTGGAATGGTAAAGTAAACATGCAGTAATGAAATGTCCGTCAGAGTAATATACAGTGCTGTGTCATTCATTGGTAAGATTTTTCTTTCCTCCATTGCCGACGATGCCTTCAAACAAACCAAGAATATATTTTTCTCTGGATTATTTTATCTCCATCAAGGCCGCCCAAACAACACACTGCATCTCTGGAAAAAAAACCTGATATACTGTATACAGCCAATGTGATGGAGGAATGCATTCAGTGGAGATTCAGTGAAAGAATTTGTGTTTTTCTGGGGCTTGTTTGGCCTTCCAGAGCCGCTTTTATTATTCAGAAGAACAGCTGATGTGTGTGTTTCACAGTGAGGTCTTCACTTTCATCTACATATCATTAGAAACTTTCCAAACTTTCAATGATTAAGTGTATTCTGAATACAATGTCCACATCATTCAAATTTACAGTCACCTAAACTTCAAGTTCATTTACTTAAGTATACCTAAGTACACTTCAGGTATATTGTTAAGTATACTTTATGTAGTAAGTACTTATATCAATGTACTAGTACTATCATGTAAGTGTAGTATTTCAATACAACTTGGGACTAAATTGGCTCACTTTTTAGTATAAAGTGTATTATTTAAGTATATGTTTAGTTTATTATCAACACAATCTCGCGGAAAAAGCGTAACTATTTTACGAATTTGACAAATTCATAAGAATTCGTACAATCTCATTGTACCATCTCAGGGGAGGGGCTTCAGTATTCTTTTTTTTCTAGTAATCATACGCTTTTGTACAATTCACAACGTATGAATTCATTTGAATTAGCCAAATAGTAAAATAGTTATGAATTCCAGTGAGATTAGGCTGACATATTAGTGTTTAAGTAAACCGTAAGTGTAACAGTTGTAAAAAAAAGTAATTTTCATTATATTTTAATTTTTAAGTATAATATATACAAGTACAAGAAGAATTTGTTGTGGATCTAAGCATTTGCTCAATAAATAAATAGTAAATGTAATGTATAAAGATAAACTACATGAAGATATACATACTTTGTCTTTTTATAAATAACATATCACATTACTCATGATGAGCACATCGTAAGAGATTTGTTTTCGTTTGGATTATGGTAATGAGATCTGCGGGCAAAATGTGCTTAATTGTCATGAAAAAAGTCACAATGCAAAACCTTTAACCCTCCTGTTACCCTAAAATCTGATAACATATTTTACCCACTGGGGTCAATTTGACCCCAGCAATTTAAACCTACAGAATGGGACTTTTTTCTAAAAGGTTTGTGTCCGGTAATATATATATTTGGTGAGTCCTTAAAAAGACCTTTAAATAAACCCACAACACCTCACCGCCACCACTCCGCACCCCTTGTACATCCAAAATACCTATTGCAAGTAATGTAACACGAATTATGTTTGTGGTCAATTTATTATTTCTAAAACAGAACATCATTAAAATTCACATAATTAAGGAACACATAATAATTCATTATGTGAAAAAATTATCACATGTAATGTTATGGCCATTCAGTCCCTCAGCCATGTCTAGTACCACCCTCATGCCTTGATTTTTTTCAGGTGCTGCTCCAGGGGATTTACCAGTGTACACCTGCATATTCCAGGCATAGCTGGACTGTGCATCACATGCGGCCCATATTTTTTATGCCATATTTGGCTGGTTTGCTTGGGACAGCGCCCACGAAATGGAACCAGACATTCATCCACAGTGATGTGGGGGCCTGGATAAAAGAAAGGGTAATCGCTGGACCCACTTGCCCCATACATCTCGTATTGCTGCGAGTTTGTCACGCTCTCGTCGGCCCTGTCTTGTTTCTTGTCATCAAAGCGTATAACATGGGAGAAAGCATGGAATGTCTTTAGAGACATTGTGGCTGGGAATATTGACCTTCCAGTGTCAGCGTTCCAAAGGCTTGCTGTTGATTCTCCTTTTGACTTGTACACTCCTGCCAAAATGAGCAACCCAATGTAGGCTTGCAAGTCAGTCACATCAAAGTCTTTCCAGCTGTCCCCATACACCTTCCTTCCCTCTAAGTTTGTCATTTCAAGTATATCCCGTTCAATTGATGGTGTAATGAACAGCTCAAATGCTGATTTTATATCTTGTAAATGGCTGACAGCATATCTGGTGGGCCCTGGAACCATTTTGATGACATTAGCAGGACTAAGTCTACCCTGACGTTCAAGTGGGGAGCGGGACCATAATAACTTTCCATTTTTGGAAGGTAATGTGTCTACAGGTGGTTGAGAGACAACTGGAGGGTCAACACTAGGAGTCTCATTCTCATCTAAGGAGGATGACTCATAATCAGGGTCCTCCTCAACATTATCATCAACCTCAGACACATTCCTCTATGTCACTTTCACTGCCAAAACCTGTGACAAAACCTCATTGACAGAATACCTTTGCTTAGAGGCCATATTTGAATTGCATAAAGAGAGTGTCCACAGAGCACAAAAACAAATGGTTTAGAAGTCTTCTGTCCAAGCTTTTATATGTATTCCCCTGCCCCATACCACAGGAAATGTAAAAGTTCTCGCAATAATTTAGTTTTTCACCCACGCATGGCACAGGAAATATCAAAAGTTCTCGCAAGAATTTAGTTTTCCCTCACCCATGGCACGGGAAATATCAAAGTTCTCGCGAAAATTCAGATTCCCCCCACCCCCACGTCATGTGAACAATCAGTGGTTCTCGCAATACCATGTTATGTTAGATTTTTGAATATTATAAAGAAAATATAAAATTATAGGGAATATTATTAAATTAAGGCATGTTAAAGTGACCACAATATCACCAAAAGCATACTGTTTGTGAAATTTTGAAATTTATTTTGTTTTATACAGCTATAAGAACCTGGGGTCAAATTGACCCCAAGGAACACTGATGATACAAAATGTGTATAGGACATTGAAAAAGTAACATCATGTTAATTTTGGGTTTACTGAATTGTCCTCATTAAATGAGGAAAAGTCATTAATTCTGAAGCAAAAAAAGAGATTTTAACTATGTGTTTACAGACGTTAAACATTGAATGGGGTCAAATTGACCCCTCCTAGGATAATAGGAGGGTTAACTCTCCTAAAAATAGCCTTCGTTTTCTTCAGGATGCCTTAAATCTTTCATTTGATTCTGGAGTGAAAAATGAGCAGGACATTTTCTTGACGTGTTTCGTCACCCTCACACTCGTGCATCAGAAGCGGAGTGAGTGAATACAGATAAGAGCGTCTGCGTGAGTTAGAACTGAGAACAGAAGTGACAGATGAAAGGGATTGAGACACATGTAGGCGTGGTGAAGTAGCTGCGTTTACAATGTGAAACGGCACCATCGATTCCGGCCAAAATAAGCATGATTGATTCAGGGCCGTAACAAAGGAGAGAAATATAGAGAGGGTCGCACAGCCGAGAGTACAAGCATGTAAATGCATGTGTTGTGTAGAGTCGTGAAGACTCGAGGTGTACAAAGAACGATGGACGAAATCAATAGTGTGCTGTGCGAAAACGTTAGACAGGGAAAGAGAAATACAAAAGCACATGCAAAGCCGTCAAACAATTTACTGTTAAACTACGAACAACAATTTCCTCAAATCCATCCGCACAAAAGCTGTTTTTCACCTTTCTGAAGACTGCCTGACATTCACAAATGGACAAATGAACCAAAGTGGATTTTCACATTCAGTTTTTAAACACACAAAGAACGTGATGTTTGCTTACATAAAAGTCACCAGTGTGTTGTGGGTGTTGTTCAGGCATTGCTGTGCAGTTGCTAAAATGTTTTGAGTGATGATAGTTTGTTTCTAAGTGGTTGCCAAGCTGTTCTGTGTGATGTTAGGTGGTTGTTCTGGTGTTCTGAGTGATGATTGTGTCTTTCTTGGTGGTTGCTAAGGTGTTTTAAGGGATGGTAGGTGGTTGCTAAGATGTTCTGAGTGATGGTAGGTAGTTGCTATGGTGTTGAGTGATGTTAGTGTGTTTCTAGTGGTTGTCAAGCTGTTCTGTGTAATGATAGGTGGTTGTTCTGGTGTTCTGGTGTTCTGAGTGATGATTGTGTTTTTTTTGGAGGTTGCTTAGGTGTTTTGAGTGATGTTAGTTTGTTTCTAAGTGGTTGCCAAGCTGTTCTCGGTGATAATAGGTGGTTAATAAGGTGTTCTGGGTAATTTAAGTGTGTTTCTAGGTGGTCGGTAGGGTATTTTGGATGATGTTAGTGCTTTGGTATTTAAAATGTAAGATGCCCTGAATGGATTTCAGCTTGTTGCCATGTAGTTTGCTGGGTTGTGTTCAAATCATTAACTCTGAGCCATAGTAATAGTGATTTTTGCCTAAAAAACAGCACTAATTAGTGTGGAACGACTGATGGTGTAGGAGGTATATTGGATTTCAGCAGGGGAACTTTCTCTAGGTTTCTTCCCAAATGAAGGTCGCTCGATTCATTAACTTCCTGCCTGAGTCTGGTTCACCCCCGGCCACTCTCAGTTTCAATATCACTCACTGCAGACTGAGCAGCCCACTGCATTGATATATATAGAAGACTGACATCCGAGAGGACGGGAGAGGACACCGCCAAAAGAGACTCGACAAATAAAATCAAGCAAACATTGGCAGCGAGGTGAGATTGAAGAAGAATCTGAAATAATTTGTCCTTCATCTGAATTGTTTCGTCTAGACAGCAAACTACGACAAGGCCTGAGTAATCTCGCATGTGTCTCCTCCTCACAAGCTTCAGATGAGATCTCAACATTGTTTCACACTACGATTTAGATTTACATTTTTTTAGCATTTCTTTCAAGACTGAATTTTGTAGGCTTTGCGGTCTTTATGCATTTACATTTACCCTTTTATCTTTACATTGTATTATACTATACATTTGTTTCTAAGTACGTGTAATTCCTGGGATCAAACCCGTAACTGTGGCGTTGCTAGCGCCATGCTCTAACCACTGAGCTACGGGAAAGCCGTATAATTTATTGATCTACACTCGTACGGTATGTCAATATTTGTCTTATTTATGCAATTTTTTCTCCTTATGAATTTTGAGATATGCTTCAGTAAACAGAAGTGAATTTCTACACATTTCTAAATCTTCTCACAGTCAAAATAATGGAACTTCATAGTGACATCTTTTGTTGTTGAGCTCAGTCATCAAATGTACTTCATATAGCATATTGAGTTGAACAGACGGCGTCTATGATAAACCTGTTTTTTTACTTTTGGACAGACATGGTTCATGTCAACGGTTGGTCTTTGACCTGTGAATTTCCCTTTTTTATTCCACTGAAAAAATCAACAACATGCGGGTTTGAAGGGTGAGTAAAGAACAATGTTTTTCTCTTCATTTCTTTGTCTAAACTGTTTCTCTAAAAACGACTGTGCTGACGCTCACACACGTGTCCAGACTCATTTGAATGTCTGTCACGGCGTTTTCTGCGAGTCAGAATCGATGTGGCTTCATTGATTATTGTGCTCAGATTAAAGTGCGCTGCTGCGTGAGGCATTATGTTGTACTGTAGTAGATAACAGGGAAGCATGTCAGCACATTTCATCATTTAGTTTTTAATGGTTTCCAGCGAGCGGACGTCTCATGTGTTGAAACAGAACATCCGCAGCGACCGACCTGATGATGCACGTAGGAGCAGAAAGAAAAATACTGTCTCTGGTGTCCAGTCTAGTGATTGATAAAGCGCTGGTATTACAAAAATAAACAAGAGAAACATGCTGTGTGTGTGCGCCTGAGAGAGAGAGAGACATGATTAAATTCCAACATCTATTACAGACTCAGCTTTGATCCGTCTTCAATGCTTCTTACTTTGAGCTGTACGTTTTGAACTTTCCGTCTAAAAAGGTGAATCTCCCAGGGCTGTTTCATCACATATTTAATATCAATAATTTACACTGCCCTTGGGGAGAACAAAATTAAGCGTTCTCTCTTTTGTGGGTTAAGGAACGAAAAGAAAGCATTGATTAACAGAAGCGGGACAAGAAAGAACTGAATTCCGTTTGTTTTTGCTATCTGAAGCCTTAAAGCCCTTTGCCAACACCCCCAGAGTCAACACGCTCGCTGTGTTATTTCGACCATTTATTACTCAAAATAAATACAAAGTTTGTAGTACCAACAGAAAAAGAACACAACATATATAATAATGTGCTCAATTCTTAGCTGGCATTGCTTAAAGGGACACTTCACCTAAAAATTGTAATTCTTTCTCAATGCACTCACTCTCACGTCATTCCAAACCTGTATGAGTTTCTCTCTTCTGCAGAACACAAAAGAAGAGATTTTGAAAAACGTCAGTAACCAAACAACACTAAACCCCATTGACTTCCATTGTATGGACACAAAACAGCTGAGCCATTTCTCAAAATATCTTCTTTTGTGTTCCACCGATGAAAGACTCACATAAAGATCTACAACCGCACGAGAGAGAATAAATGAAAGAAGTATGATACTTTTTTGTTTTTATAGCCTTTAATAAACTTGAAAGTTCCAGTCCCCATTCATTATAATACATGTAGTGAAGTTAATGATAAATAGTGTTGGGAACTGAAAGAAATGCACCAAAATACCATGCTGTAATGCCAGGAATACATATTTATTGATCGTTGCAGTACATATTGATCTGTGTGCATCCCAGACAATTCTGTCAGCTGTTCTGCGTGGCCTCATGGGATAATTCCAGCATTTTATAAATAAAAAATAATAAATGAAATATAGCGTACATTTTAATTTCAAGTTGACTTAAAACAGCGGCATTTTACAGACGGTTCTGTTGTTCATTTCCTTTCAGTGTTTCAATTTCAAGGTGACTTACAGTCATAAAATACAACAAAAGCCATTGCTGTCACAAAGTAGCACATGTTGAATCACGGCACGCTAACAGCACAAGAGCAAAGCTTGAAAATGAAGCAGATTAACAGTGAATCAATTGTTCTTTTCTGTAATAAAGACTCCCGCTTTCGCACCCACCGCAACGGTTGGGGCTTGTTTTCGTCACACAGTTCATCTCAAACAACATAAAGGATTCTTTATTCTGCCCTGAGGATTTTCTTTCTTTCATTTTTCCATAAGCTACCAAGTGGCCAGAAGTCTTGCTCAGTTCTCTTTCACTATATTCTCACTATAAGGGTTTATTGGGTGATGCCAGGGGGTCTCCTTTAAATGTCTTTTTTACAGCGATACTCACAAGCTTTCTTCTGCCTCTTCTGTCATTGAAACCCCGCTGTGGCCTTCATTTGTGGGGTCTCTGCCATCCTTCACTGGCCAATACCAGACTCTCTTTCTCTTTTCTTAGTCTAAGATGTTGCTCCTAAACTAGGAAACAATTGGGAAAATAGTTGAAAGTATGGAGGTACAAAATGGATGTAGATTGTAGAGGTAAAATAATTTGGATTTGGAAAAATTTGATGAGAAATGTTTGAGTTGATATTGAGATCTTCAATAATATTGAGTTTAGATCACAGACTTGAAAAATCTTTTGTTTGTCTGATGATGCGTCTTTGAAAAGTTTCATGTATACATGACAGCGTTTTCAAAACAGTCTGCATTTACACGGATCCAGGAAAACGTATAAAACGCTGTAGTGTGCACGCCAGGCCAGTGGATGGCGATGTTGTTGTGTAAAGAAACAAGACGTGCCATGGCACATACACATGCACAGTTATAAGCCAAAAGTGCTTTTTAATACCGTTGGTCGACGTATATGTGTGTTTAAAGTCTGGCGGGTGTAAATAGTGTGTCTCCGCTGGTCTTATTGGTGCCGCAAATCCACATTTTGCTGGGGAAACGTTCATACATAGTCGAGCAGCGAGAGCTCACGGTACGGGAAGCCGCCATATTGTTTTGGCTATACTCGTGTGACTGAGTGCGTAAACGCATGCGCGTGACGTCGTTGTTTTCAGAACGTTCTGTCTTGCAGTTTACATGAAAATGGCTCTTTGAGACACGTTTTCAAAAGTTTGCGTTTTCAGTCCAACAAAACGCAGTTTCCGTCTAAACGATTTTTTGGAATCGTATAAACGGCGTCTTATGACAGAAACATTTTAGGAATGCAACTTCACAGGCATAAAGACATTTATTAATAACACAGCTTCACATAGTATCAATGCAAAACATAAAAAATTATAACAGTATATAATAAGTATAACAGTATATGGCTTATAAACAACATAATTCATTAAATAATAACAAAAGGATCATTTTTGGATAAACTTTTCTTTTCTTTTTGGCCTTGTTTCACTCAGACAGAGGCTGATTTATGAATTTATTTAGGCGCTGATTATTTATTTATTGAATTTTCCATGATTTGACTTTCTTTCGCTTCCGTCTATATTTTTGGCCCTCTCCCAGCCTCTCTCTCTCTCTCCCTCTCTGTCTCTCTCTCTCTGTCTCTCTCTCTCTTTGACTCTCTCTCTGGGGCCCTCTGAGGGACAATGATTACTAGTGAATGTTTTCTGTTTGTGCCGTGGCAATTAATGAGAAAAGCTTAAGGCTTGTGTGAATGCAGACAGAAGGAAAAAGCAGTAGTGCCATCTCCATACATTTCCATGTTAAATAGGCTGGAAAGACTCACCATCTCAGTGTGCAACCGTTAAAAACTCTCGCGCACACACACACACACACACACACACTCTCAGCAAACTTGGCCCTGGAGCACAACCTTTTGAACATTCCTGAGCATGCTTGCACTGGAGACCGTATCCGGTGGACGGATGTGTCACGGTTTGTTGCCCGCTGATCCTGCAGAGCTGTCAGACTTGATGGTTGCATTGCATTCATGTAGGCCAAAAATAATACAAATGATAATTATCTGGAAATTGCATCAGTAATAGATTCCAACGAGCGGAAATCCAGTTCATCTACACCTTTTGAAAGAACTTACTTTCGGTCATCAAAGTCTCTTACTCTGTGTCTTCAACATCTCTTTTGGGTTTTGGTGTTCTTGTACAGCTTTGATGCAATGTAAACTGTAAAATTGACTTCATCAGTGACAAAGAGTCAACCTTGGCTTGGTCCATTTCAAAGTTAGAACAAATGTCCTTAGTTATTACAATCCCCCTTACAAGCATCATTAACTTCTTATTGATTCGTTCTCGTTGACGAATCAACCTTATCATTTGTGTAATTTTAGAAATTACATTATCCGTTGATGGCTGCTGCTTTGGCTCTGAGCTTGGTCTTCCTTTCTTCTTTGATCATGATTTTCTTTAGTTTTTCTGGAGACCTTGGACAATTAAATCATGCATGTTATACTGGATGGGTTGCTGAAAGGACATATCATTTTTTTTTAGCTCTAGTGGGTGCATTATATACAACACTAGCAAGCCGGTAACTCGCAAAGACCTCATGAAGTGTTTAAAGCAGTCAAAACGGCGCCAGGAAGTCCTCCGTTTCATGTGCAAGCACAGATCTAATAAACACTGCTCTTATACAGTATTACCAAATCACTTGATTTTCGAGTCGTATATTGTTATCAATTCCTGTTTTTCATTCAGTTCATTGCCTTTGATCCGTGTTGCGTTCATATGTCAATCGAACCACGCCAGAGTTCGTTTGAAAGTGGACCGAGACCCATCTTTTCAGCGGTCTCGGTGCGCTTGTTTGGTACACTTACACGAATAAACCGCACTAACAGAGCAATCGCACCAGAGTTCGTTTTAATCGAACCAAACATGGCATATGTGAACACACCCTAAGTGAACTTAACATTAAACTTAACAGCATACTAAGAAGTACATAAAAGTAGACTGGAAGATTTCTTATTTTGGTTATTTAACGAAGTATACCAATGGCACGCTAATAGTGCATCGTATGTCAGTAAAAGTTAATAAAAACATGTTTAGTGTTCCATTTCAGAGGATACTGAAAGATACCCTTCTAAAATTTATACAGTAGATGTAAAGCGCACCATGCAAGGTGGTCATATGACACAGCTAAAACTAATATTATAGTTTGTTTTAGATGTAATGTAATGTGTACACAATTTAAGGTTAAAAACGCTGTATTTTCCACATACGGTGCATGTTTGTACTTTGCTCCGTCTCTCTGAAACCTGCAGATTCTTTACAAAGCTCATCACTCTGAAAAGCGAGGTGTGCAATGATTGGCCAGTTAACCAGTGCGTAGTGATTGGTCGAATACTGCAAGCGTGTGACGGAAATGTAACGCCTCTTAGCAGAGCAATTGTACTGACAGGTACACCCACCTTACTTGCGTATACATGTGGGCGGTCTTAGTCAGATCAGACCACCGACTGACGTAGATTTGAGGGGGTGTGGTTACACGAGGCGTTTCGGGCAGATCTGGGTGAGCATTCGCTTTAAGATAGAATGCATCTTTTTGTTCTGATTATTGATTTACACAGCGTTGCAGTATTCATTAGAAATGATTTATGCGTGCACATCATTATTTATTTCAATTAATTTGCACTTGTAATCTTTAAGTAAAAACGTTAAGCTCCTCCCCCTCTCAACAAGACCTCTCTTCACTTCCGGTCGCGAGGGCGGGGCTGCAATGACTGACAGATTGCAAACTGGATTACAAATCTGACTTTATTTTGTTGGCAACACCCAACTTTTAACGATCCAATCAGTCTTGATGAACGAAATGAAGTCCCGCCCAACATTTGTTCTCATTTCAGAAGTTGTTTCACTTGGATATAGGTCACGATATAAAAGAAAAAACAATCGCTGCTTCCGTTTCATGCCGACTTTAAATGCAAACTGTAGTGTATAGTGTACGACTTAGTTTCTCTCACCCCCTTAGAATTGATCAGATTTTGGTGCTGTGTCTTTAAGAGTTCGCGAGTGCTTTCATATTCCAGTCACATATCCTCTGCTAAGACGTATTATCCTACAAGTGATTTCTCCTCACATGACCTCTTAGGTTGGAAAATAAAGAGTTCTTGAAAGCAGTTGGACATTCTGTGTGGTGTTGTGATGACGTTGACCTCTCTCTGAAAGCCCGGGTTTGCTCAAGCATTTAGTTACTCATGGAAACTTTTGCAATGTTACAACTATGCCGACAGTAAATGTTGTTGTGATGTGCTCGGCTCTTACAGGAGTTGGGGGTGAGGGAATTTCAACAGAAAAATGACAATTCTCATTCAAAGCGGGTCACATGCTTTAAGAGTAAGGCCACCAAATATCTTAAGTCGTGTCAAAGACTGGATTGCATTTGCAAATGTCGATGCTGAGAACTTTGAATGGCTGAAGGACACGGGCTTTCAGATAGCAATCTTCAAATGCAAATCGCCATACGTCTCCTCCGTCGAAAATGTTTTCTGTTCGAGTCGAACGCAAACAGAAAATGAAAGCAGGTGACAACTCATGCGGCGCTCGACCAAACAGAACCTGCCGATTGCAATCAGTAATTATAAATAAAAACCAGTCTGAAAAACGTCTATGCATGCTTCATGTTACTCGCTAACAGTTTTGATCTCTTTACACACTCGCTCACATATTAAATGAAGCTGTGAACCATGAATGTGTGATAAATGCAACTTAATAGGATGAAAATGATTGGAGGTCCGGGGGAAAGCACATGAGATCTCTGCACCATTTCACAATTGATTTCTCTGTCAGATTGCCAAATGAGCGGGTTGGTGAAACTCACGGTTTTTGGGTGTTAGCTCAGAGCCCCACAGCCATAAACCAGATTTTACTTTTATATTGAAGGTCAGAACTTATTCAATTTCACTCAATCACCAAAAATAATTTAATGAGTTTAAATGAAACATACTGCTGATGTATATGTGCATGGCTTAAAGTGATAGTTCACTCAAAACTAAAAATTATTTCAGCATTTATTAATCCCCGTGTCGTTTAAAACGTGTATGTGACTCTTACTTCTGTGGAACATTAAAAGAAGATATTTTGAGAAATGGTTTTGGTGTTCATACAATGGAAGTCAATGGGGTTCAATGTTGTTTGGTTCTTTAAAAATTCTTTATAAAATATCTTCCTTTGTGTTCCGCAGAAGAAAGAAAGTCAAACAGGTTTGAAAAGACATGAGGGTATGTAGATTATAAATATTCATTTATCTGACAAATGACAGATACTTAAAATCTTACTTAGGAATCAAAACACAAAGTCTAATAGGAGTTGTTGTGGAGGAAAGATGACCTAAATTTCAGTCTCTTCGGAAAATGTGGAATATAGAGCGAGAGTCAGTTTTTCTTTTTATCTTCTTACATGCTGCATGTGTAAAAACATGCAAATAAGAACAGCAAACGACACGAGTGTATTTTATGGACTGAATAATGTCACGAGCACATAATGACAGGATCTTCATTTGTGTGTGAACTTTTCCTTTAAAGCCTCGTTTCTAGTCTGGCATATTGATATTCAAACGCTGATGTCACGTCCCGTCACTTCAGTCTGGACAGCCGTCCATCAACACATGACAGTCGAGACCCGGCTGGAGAGCGTTACTCCAGAGTCATTGACCTTGTGGAGGTATGGCGTGAATAACCTCCCCAAATCAAGACTTAAATTCAATATTTTCGATTTTTTTCTGATGAAGACCATCTACAGGCGAGCAGCTGGGTTCAAAACAGTGAACTTGAATAAGGTATTGAATTGGAAGTATTTGGACATAACTACTGTGCAACTTTAAAAACCAGCTCGCAGGAAAGAAAGCATTCATTGAGTACAGTTGTATCAAGGTACAGTATTTATATTTTGTTTGACAATCGTTTACTGAATCCTTCCTATACATTCTCCTCAAGGCCGCGCTTTAGTTTATGCTCCAAACATTCCATTCCATTCCATTTTCTACCGCTTGTCCGAACTACCTCAGGTCACGGGGAGCCTGCGCCTATCTCAGGAGTCATCGGGCATCAAGGCAGGATACACCCTGGATGGAGTGCCAACCCATCGCAGGGCACACACACTCACTCATTCACTCACACACTCACACCCTACGGACAATTTTTCCAGAGATGCCAGTCAACCTACCATGCATGTCTTTGGACCAGGGGAGGAAACCGGAGTACCCGGAGGAAACCCCCGAGGCACGGGGAGAACATGCAAACTCCACACACACAAGTCGGAAGCGGGAATCGAACCCCCAACCCTGGAGGTGTGAGGCGAACGTGCTATCCGTGCTCCAAACATAAGAACACATAAATCTTTGTACATATTTATTAACATATTTGAATAAAGGGCCAAGACATCGATATCCAAAGCTGGACATAAACGCACATAACAGAGAAATATATTTTGTTCAAGTTTGGGCTTTCAAACTGCACACCTTCATAGATTTCTTGCATGGCAGCATTACATTACGGTGGCACAGCAGCTCAGCGGCACCGTAGCTCAACTGGTAGAGCATTGCGTAACCAGTGCAAAAGGTCACGGGTTTGATACCCAGAGAACACTCATACTGATAAAAATACTTTGGTCAAAAGCGTCTGCCAAATATGTAGATGTATAAATGGCCACTCAATCCAAAATGACTGATATCACACTTCCATGTCGCCTAAAATTACTTGTGCAAATATGTAATCTAACATATTAATTCAGAGGGAAAATGTAGTGCATAGTGAGAATGATCCAATAAATCAAGTGCACATTATTTCGGAGGTTCCCCAACGCAAATCAGCTCCCAACAGAGAACTATGAAGCCCTAACGTGCCGAACACCTTCTCTCCAGTACCGCAGTACACTGAGCTCCCTATAAATCACCTTATATTCATCATAGCGCTCCAGATATCTCCGCCCCCTCCGCGCTCACCATTGGCCAAGTCTCCTCCTTCGCGCCCCGCCTCCTTCCTCGCCCGCCCGCGATTGGCGGAGGGGATTTCTCCTTGAGCTGTCAATCAAAGGTTTCTTTGGTGCACGCTCTCAAACGCCTTTAACGATGCACAGTGATGCTGAACCACTGAGACCATCAGCTTCCCACAAAACCTCTGCATTACATTCACTCCCGTCATCCCGACGCATTTTCCTTGGATTCTTCCGCGCTGAGTCTTGAATTCCGTGTGTGATTTTGCACAGGAATTTATTTGCGCGTCCTTTGGCACTCCAGCAGATTGTGTTTGGTCTCCTTGCGCAGGGTCACTCTGGAGAACCGACCCGTCTTGAGGCACTCTTTACGCACTTGGAAGATTTGTGGACTGCGGACGCGTGCATAGCGCAGAAGGAGGAACGGTTTATGCGTCTTCCTGCTCGCGGACTGTTGCTGCAAGAACTGCCTCGTACAAATAACAAACAGTCGGCGAAACTCGAACCATGAGCTGCGCAATGGTGCGAAGCGCGCTCGCCGCTGCGCTCCTGGCGTTGCTGTGGAAAGGTAAGTTGGAATTCCTAAAGCATTCCTTAATGCGCGCTCGTTCTCGTTTCATTCTTCTGCTCGGACCTGGAGCTGAATACAAATGCGGCTCCGGGGGTCTACCTGCCAATGAATCAAGCGCGCGCGTGCGTGCGTCCACGCAAGGGTTTTGTTATGTGTCTTATGTGTGTTGGAATCATAGAGACAAGTGCGCTCCACAACATACGAGTTCTGCATATCAACACTTGGAGAAAAAAAGATCAAGACGGCTTTCCTCTCTCTTGCGCGCGCGCTCTCCTGTGCGTGTGTGCGTGTAACAAGTCAATGCATGACATTAGAGATTGATCCATTTTTACGACACACACCATTCTTATTTTCTCGGTGTCCGATATGCTAAACTAATTGCGTTTATTGTCTTATTTTATTAAAACAACCACGTGATGACTAGGCTACAACAATGTACACCTTAAATTGTGTAGGCTATACTATATTTACAACGTCAATTTTAAACAATAAAATGAATTATATTTGAATGCCATATAGGCCTATTAATCAAATCGTGTAATTATAACAGTGTATAAAACTGTACGGTGCGTCCTGTTGAATGACAGTGGTGTGACGCTGTTGTTGCCTGTTGTTTTACGGAGAGCCAGCAGATGGCATTGATCGTTCGAGCTGATATTCGAGACCCCACAAACATTAAATATAAATATTGGTGAAAAAAAAAAAAATCAAAGCAGTCAGGCCTGCTTGGCACTTTTGAGCATAAGAGTTTCTCTCAAAAAAGCATGACACCGATGCATGAGTACATTTCTAAAACAAAGTGCTGATATGAGAAACTCATAATGATAATCGACAGACGTAAAATGGTTTGTTGCTGCAGTTTTACCTGTTCATAAAGGAATTATTTTCCTCCACCTTTTCACCTTCATGTTATAAACATGAAGAAAGGCAGACGGCGCCGGCTGATTTGTATGGATCTGGAGTACTGTTGTTGTATTATTGATCTGTCAGAGAATGGTTGGGCATCAGGGGTTAAATAATAGCTTTCAGTGTGATGTGAATTGTGGAATAGTTGCTTTGAAATGATGTTTGATTCCACTTTTTGGCGCTGAACACAAGTTTAATCATTCTTACCCTGCAGGGATTGTTTTTTCTACATTGGCAACCGAACAGAGATCCTAATCCATGAAGCACCTGCTCGTGTGTTAATGTGCATGTGTTAATTGAACGTCTCCTCTTAGAGTTCAAAATCACTTGATAATCATAATGGACTTTTGTTAGTGAAGGAAAACGCGCACAGATCAATCTTTGATTCCGAGAGATGAACATTTTGGCGTTTGCATCGGATTGCATCTCCCCGTTCAATGCAAAAGGAGCATTTTGTGGAGAATCTGAATTGAAAAATCTTTTTTCATGGCACAGGTGAAATAACGTCAAACGGGATCGGAACATCACGTGAAAGAGCATAAAGCCTTCTTTTAAAGCCTGTGTTTGGGTCGGTGGGAGGGGCGAGCGAGACACCCCGAGAGTTTGTTCTCCTACAGACTCAACACTGTTGATGATGTTTGCTCAGGGGAAAATCCGTCTGAAGCTCATTATGGTCTTTTTCTCACCATTCAGCAGTTCTGCACAAGGGAAATTGATTTGTGCGTCTGATAATTTGATATGCACTGACCAAATCATTTACACTCACTCGACGTGCAGGCCCTTCCATTTGTGCCACATTGAATTACTTTCGCTCTTTGTCAACAGCTGCAGTTTCATAAATGCATCAAGTTTGAAATGCGAAATCTTACTGATTCAAACTTTTCCTCTATGTTGCTTCGGGTTTCTGTATCTCTGAGGTCGGGGGTTCATATCCCAGGGATTTAGATTGGATATATAAATGCTGACAAATGCATTCATGTTTTTTTTACCATGCAAGTATACAGCATCACTATATGTTTAGGCTCTCAGACCGTGAATCGTTCTGCACTTTCAGGGGAACTGTGTCTTTTGGGGGTTGAAGGGTTTTGCTGGGAAGGCGTGTTGCTGAAGTTAGCAAAACGGCAGAAATCATTTTCAACACCTTTAACCTTCAAAACCCCAAACAGCGTTAAAATACACTCACAATTCATCTCTCCTTTGTACTACAGACACGATCCTTTCCGAAAACAGAAACGTACACAACATTTTTTATTAACGCATGACATCACCTTTCTGTTGGGCATCTGATGTCATCGCTACAGTATGTTTTTTTTACTTTAAAGTAAAGGGTCCCTTTCTTAAAATGTGTTTAGTTCCATTATTTCTGTCTGTGTTGTTACTGGGACGTATTCAGAAATGTTGCAATGGGCATTTGGGCATCACATCAGTATCTGGAAGATGTTTGGTTCTGTGCCCCGGTTTTGTCCCCTTGCGCAGGTCACATGACCTACACATCAGTGGCACATGCCATTGCCTTTCCCCTTGACCCAACAGAGCTGCTTTCAGAAACACAGAGACTAATTGTCACGGGTTGCTCTAAACTAAATCAAAAACTCGAAGTATAAACAAAAAACATAACTTTAATAAGAACCGGGGGAACCACACGGGAGATGACAAACATTGACATTAACAATAACCAACATCAAACTAAGGAAAACACAGGGCTTAAATACAAAAGGAAGACAAGGGATAAACAGGTGCTGATAAACTAATCCTAAGACACGGGTGAAAACTAATTAACTAATAATGAAATAAACCAGGGGAGGAAAAAACCTAACAAAACATACAACAAACGTGACACTAATGTTTCTGTATGTGGTCTTGGTTGAGCTGCGATAGACTGTGGTTTGTGAACAACAGCATGTTAATTACAAAATATCAAAGACATCAATTCTGCTCGGCATCTATTGTAATTGTAAGCCACGAATGATTAAATGTCCTAAGACGGATCTCTTTAAAAGGAGACAGAGACGTTTGTTTGGTCTGTTTTTTGTCTGAATTCTTTAACTTTTTAAACTTCTCTCTGCAGGTCGTTTTTCACATTTTACATTTGGGTCAAACGCGTGCATCACCATCATCCAGAGTACCACCGTGGGTACTAGCAGCAGATGTTAAACTACTGTAGTTGAATATATCCCTTTTAATGTGTATTAAAGAGTACATAACTAGGGATTTTTAAGGTCCTACTTTGGTTTATGGAGTGTCCAACAACAAGTTTATGGACATAGAAGGTGTAAAAACACTTTTATTTCGTAATAATAGGCAGTTATTCTACCTTACTTCTCGACTGACTCTCAAATGGTTCGTTCCGCGATTCATCTGTCTAATCCCCTCCTTTCCGCTACCCTAGTCTTGTGTGATTGGTCAGATGGTCTAGTCTGCTGTGATTGGTCTACCACGAATGAGGTTCACGAGTTACAGCGTTTGGGGGAGAGGAGGGAAGTTTTCGCGGGCAGTCCTAGCAAAACATGGGGGACTATATGTAGTGACGTAAATCCGCGGCGGTTGGCGTCACGGGACGACTCGTTCGCCTGATTCCGAGTCGACTCCCTTTTTTCCAAGCCAATAACTTTGTTATTCATTCACCTTCGGATTTACAACTTGGCAGACTGCTTACCTTCAAACACGGCAACATTACACACTGCATGAAATGTAATTTTCATCTCATGTTATGTACTCTTTATTTTTTGGGTGATCTTACCACCAAAACAAACGCTCGTGTGTGTTGCGGATGCATTGCAGAAGCTGTAAAGAAGGCGAGCGGCTGTCGAGAGATGATGAGAAATACCATAATATGTGTGACCGTGTGCGTGCAAAGATGCAAATTACACGTCATCAATTGCAGTTTGCTTCCACGAGGACGGATTGCTTTCATACCAAATATGAAGCCACAGCAGCCCCATAATGACAGAGAAATGATGGTGATTTAACAGCGGCAGGTTACAGAGATCAAACCTTGTTGTTCTTGCATCCGTCTTTTATGGCTTCTATCTGTTGCTATCATTACATTCAATGTACTGTCGAATAATAAATTAACAAACACAAAAGAAACACAAAACTACTTATGGACTAGAATTATTTTTTGGTACTTCCTTCTGTTTGGTTGTTCTTTTGTAATTGCTTCCCTTTGCACAGTTGTTATATCTTGCTGGGTTTGAAAGGCAGTTTCTCGCTATCTGGCGATCTCTCAAACATAATCTCTAATAGAAATTCAAAAATGCCGCTGTTGTGGGCTGATGTAAGTTTGAGTAATGTAGAAACAAGCAGTAAAGATTTGCTTCCACTGATTTACATTAGAAAAATGTAAGGTGCTGTTCAGCTCAGGAAAGCTCTTTTTATCGAAGATTGTATACACTGTATATTAAACAATCTTGAAACTAAACTGGAAAATATTTGTTGCAATTGCCGTACACATTTAGGTTAAATTTAGGTTTGGTTCACTTTCAATAGACAACAATGTATTGGCTTTGACTTTGTGGTGGTTATGTCTGTTATGCATTTACTTTAATGACTAAACGCCACACGGGCAACTTTAATTTTACAGTTATAATCTTGGAATGAAATGCATTTTTAATAGGGCTGTCATATTAATGTCGTGTGATATATTACAGCATAAAAATGTATAAGCCCAGGCTTCTGTTCAATGCTATGCAAATATAACAAGCAATATATCGAAATTCACCGTTTATAACGTCTGTCTAATCGTTTGTGCCACGATAATGTCCTTAAATAATCCTTGTTTGTTTTTTCTAAGCGAATACTGATGAGATGAACACACAAAGGATGGAATGAAATCTGTGATTGATTGACAGCTCTAATTATTGAGATTCCATACATGTGATTTGGCCAACCACCCCAGAATCGATGACATTATCACGTCAGCCGAAGACGCGTCGACAGGTAGCAGTTTGTGAATCACATTCGTTCAGCTCATTATAACGTGCTGTCACCGTTAATGCCACACACGGGGGGCAGACGGGTAAATGTGCACAGCCTATGTTTGCTCATCTCCCTCTTCCCCTGCTGGACCAAGATCGTTGGCTGGCACAAAAAGAGCAGCGAAGTCCAACCGCTGCCAGCCAAAACAGATGCCATGTCTTTCGAAACTGGCTCTCTTTTCAAATCCAATCTCACAACTACAATGTGTGGCTCTCCAGGCCTGGCCCGTGAACGTTCTTTGGCTCTCTGTGTTTTTTCTGGAGCGGCCTGGGTGCTTTTCTGCTTTCTGTCTTGTTGCCGGTGTGATGTCCATGAGAGCGGTCTGGTGTCCGGTGGGACGGGGCCGTTGACGTAACGGCAGCGCCGGGGTGGGCTGATTCACTAGATTAATGACGAGTCACTGGGCCTGGAGCCCGGGGTCGGTTCTGTGATTATTACACCTGCTGGAAACAGGAATGACAGATGGCGTTTTTTCTGCGATCGGGTGATCTTAAAATGTTTTGCTGCGGCAGGCGGGCCGAGGCGGATTTGTAAACATTTTCCACGCGACGGGGGGTTATACATATTGTGATTTATTTGCATGCACATGCCTACATTGTTTTCCCACCCAATTCAATAGAAACAAACTATGCAAATCAGACAGTGTAAGCACGGCCGAAGAAATTGTGCTGAATGCAGTTTGCATCTCGTGATTCTCCATCTCGCCGGCCGGTTCCGAGCGCTCGGGTGTTGGAAATGCAGCACCTGTACAGCATCACCACTGCCATCTAAACACCTGGATCTGCTTTTTAAGATTCAGAAACTACACAAGACTGCCCTGCACATCTGGATATATGCCCATTCAAAACTCTTCTTCATCATTCCATCATCGTTTTGATGAATTACATGCTTCTATGATCACTAGAAAATCCACAATTGTCTCTCTTAAATAAAACGTAATATATTAAAGTTTCATGCAAAAATAATTGTTATTTTTAATAATATGCACTGATAAAAATAAATGTAAAAACATAAATTATAAATTAAATGTAAATATAAGCATACATAATTATGTTTTATAAAAATATGTTTTTTGTTTAGATTTTTGTTTATTAACCAACAAAATTATATATTATAGCAGTTTTTTAGTTAAATATAAATAATAAATCTCACAACGGTGAGATTTTACTGTTGGTTTGGATTTTCCAGAAATGTCACTTTGACATCATTTGACTTTAATCCATGTAAAGTAACCAGCAATTTTATGTTTCGAAGATTAAACAGTAAAATAGCGATGACCTTTACGACCTTTTTACATGGAATGCTCAAATAAAGTTCACACTAAAAAATGCTTTTTCAAACCAGTGTTGGGTCAAAAAGAGACAAACCCAACGCTTGATTAATAAATGAACCCATGCTAGGCTGTTTTAACCTCAAATGTAAACATTTATAAACAAACCCAACGCTGTGTTGAAAATAAGCTTGCATTTTTAAAGTGTGTGTTCTTAGGTGAAAAACACTTGCTAATGTGGCGCAGCTGTTTAGCGACTTCGACAGGAAGAACATCCAGAGGAACATCGACCTTTCCGTGACTGGCTTTGATAAATGAAAGATGACAAACTCACTGCAACTGTGACCAAACCCGCAGGTACAGAGCTGGTCTCAAATGGGCATCCGGGCTTAACCCACATCTTTCAACAGCCACAAATCTTGTGACATCTTTATTATATATATAAAAACATAATTAAAGATTTATCAATGAAACAGGCTTTCAGGGTTGTAGAAAAGGTTTTGTGGGCATCTTTAATTATCATCTCTCTTTATCTTCTTCACTCTTCTGCAATTCCCAGCTCAACTCTTTCACATGTCCATGAAGACACGACTCCACTCTGATAATAATAAAAACCTTCATGTTTTATTTAACACGGCAGAAGAGAGATTATTCAAGAGGTACAGGAGAAGTAAGTGGGGTGAGAAGCACACAGTCCTCCCTCGCAAATATTCTTAGCACACACGCAGTCATGCATAGCATGAATATGTGTCCGCATGCAGGCTGCGAGCGCACGCACGATTGTAGCCCTGGATTCTACACCACCAACATGACAAATTTGGACATTTCCAGTGGAGAAGGTGTTGAGGAACATTAACAAAAACACATATTTATACTACAGCCGTCAGTTGATACTTTAGTGATGTTAATATTGTAATAAAATGATTATCTTTAATTCAGTTTATTACACGGCTGGTTGGAATGCTTGATTCTGATTGGCCAGTTGCGACATTTGCAGGTTAGTTATTCCCAGATAACAACCGCTCAAAACTAATAACACACGGTAACCCTGATGCAGCAAATCATTTTGACAGGTTTTTTCGACAAATTAAATATAAATATGTCTATTAATAACATACTGTATGACATTATATATTACAAATGATTGAACCAAATTGCCTGTTCGTGACATTTGAACGTAAACGGCTTTTCCTTGCGGAAGGTCTGCATTCGGTAAAAATTAACTATAAAATATTTCAAATTCACATCTGGTGTCCAGTTTATTTTTTCATGTGGCAAGTAGCCGTGTAATAAGTGGGATAATGTATCCCTGCCCTATACATCACATAGTCTGTGTGCAGTTGCCTAGCTGCGTGCATTATTGAAGCGTATCTGCTTGGCCTTCTGAATAGAAAATGTAAGTGCAGAAACACTCAAGCTTTAGGGCCAGCAAAAAGCTCTCTGAAATCTACCATCAACTCTGACCTGTCTTCTACCCCACAGACAAATGTAACTGCACAGATGTTGCTCTTTCACAGATCTCTCAGTTGTGTTTCATTTAAAGAGTAAATATTTGGTGATTTTTAAGGTACTGCTTTGGTTTATGGAGCGTCCAACAACAATTTTACGCATATATAAGGTGTGAAAACACTATAACTTTCTAATAATAGGCAGTTATTATTACCTTACTTGACTGACTCTCAAATGATTTGTTTGGTGATTCATCCGTCTAATCCCCTCCTTTCTGTCAGCCTACTCTGATCTGATTGGTCAGATGGTCTAGTCTGCTGTGATTGGTTTACCGCGTACAGTGTCGCAAATGGAGAGTAGGCGGGAATTACATCGAGTGACGCAAATATGACGTGGAAATGAAATAAGGACGACCTTTTTTCCCAAGCCAATAACTTTGTTATTCGTTCACTTTCGGCTTTACAACTTGGCTGACTGCTTACATTCACACACAGCAACATTACACGCTGCATGTATTAGACACGTCAAATTACAAAAATAAAAAATGCATTCTATCTTAAAGCGAATGCTCACCCAGACGTGGCTGAAACGCCTCGTGTAACCACACCCCCACAAATCTACGTCAGTTGGTGGTCTGATTTGACTAAGACCGCCCAAATGTATACGCAAGTAAGGTGGGTGTACCTGTCAGTACAATTGAAGAGGATCCTGATGTTCCAAATATGGTAAGAGGCGTTATATTTCCATCACACGCTTGCAGTATTCCACCAATCACTACGCACTGGTGAACTGGCCAATCATAGCACACCTCGCTTTTCAGAGAGATGAGCTTTGTAAAAAATCTGCAGGTTTCAGAGAGGCGGAGCAAAGAGGAGATACAAACATGCACAGTGTGTGTAAAATACAGCGTTTTTTAACCTTAAATCGTGTATACATTACATTACATCTAAAACAAACCATAATATTAGTTTTAGCCGTGTCATATGACCCCTTTATCCACTTAGTATCAGATGTTTCTCCTCAAATAAAAAAAATGACTGAGAGTTTACAGTATTTGTTGAAACACATGTGATGAATGTAGATTGTAGAGGTCAAATAATCTAGATTTGGGTAAATGTGATGAGAATGTTCTTATTGAGATCTTCAATAACTTTGACTTTTGATCGCAGACATGACAAATCTGAGCTCAGTTTGACACATTGTTCTCTTCTGAAACTCTAATGACAGACACATTTCTGACATTTCTGACTTATGCATTCGCTCTCTATGTCATCTCATTGATGTCTAGGAGAAAAATTAAGATCAGTTTTTTCTTTCAATACTTTGAAACAGCGAGATTTGACACAACAGCCAAAGACAACTGATGCATGTGTCCATTTAACAACAATTAAAAACAGCACAGATGGAAACCAGTAAGTGTAGTTGGAATATTTGAACAGATTCACAAACACCAATGTTTGTGCCAGTGATTTTGTTGACTGATATGAAAACAGAACAAGTGATATAAAGACTTTAAAGGCAAAATCTATTCAATTCCTCACCCATCTGATGTCTTTGTTGATCTTCAAATGCCAGTTTTGATGCATATTTAGTTAATGGTGTTTTAATATTACATTTTTAATCGATTGGCAGCGCTGGTTGATATTCATACAACATTCATGAACATAAAAATCTTTTTCAGAAGGGAGAATGTAATACATTTGGTGAGCGTGCGGGAGCTGTTGAAGACGGGCTGAGATTGGAGTGAGCTTTCTGTCCTGAGGGACCTACAAGAATGAGGGTCTTTGCACTTTCCCTGTCCTCATTATCCAAGACAAGGTGCTTGGCCGGGAATCGATGACAGCGGCTTCGACACCAATGCCACGCGTGTCTCCTAACAGACACATGTGTCTTCACGTGTTACACGGCAGGAGAAGCGTCCATTAGACTGCTTCTGCAGAACATACACAAAAGAGCCTCACTGCACAAAGTTAATGGCAGTAATTTTTAATGTTGAGTTATTATAGCGCAGCAGACCTGTAATGAAAGTGAAATGACGGTGATTTTGTAGCAGCGGGTACGAGGACAGAACCTCGTTTCTTTCAGTAGCAGCTGCTATTGTGTTGCTGTTCTCACACCTCATCTGTTTCAACTCTTGCTAAAGAAACCAAATGAACCATTTTGTTTCCACGTTATTCGAAAGTCGTTGAAAACACATTATGTGTTTGCTGCCAAAAAATCTGACACAGTGTGAATCGACACGGTGCCAGAAAATGAAAAGACTAATCATTATTTACTGACCTTCCTGTGTTTTTCTTCTGTGGCTCATGATATCTTGCGTCCTATTTTTTTGAGTTTGAGTTCCACTCAAAGAGGGCGAGTAAATGAACACAGAAATAATATTACGCATCATCTTAGCTCATGAATATTTATTAGGTGATGTCATATTTTTCAATGTTCAGATCAGATGAGCACTAGTAAGATTACGGCTTACGTTTGTTCAATCCGCTGCAATGCAATCTGTTGGCAGACCCTTACAAAAAAAGTAGTTTAGTAAGTGTGTTAGTATCCTTTTTTTAAACAAAAAATAAGAAAGTATACTTTAGTCTAGTTTTTATGTACTTCTCCGAAAAATGTGGCTTCAAAATAGTTAAAGTATACAATTTTAACACTTACAACAAGTACTAGTACTTACTACGTGAAGTATACTTACTGTAAAACTATGCTTGAACCTATATGTGATCAAATGAACTTGAAGTATACGACTGCAAAAAGAGCATCTTTCTTCAGGCAGACTCTCCCATCCTCATTGCATCACCGACCATCTTTCACTCTCTTTTGTGGAACCCGAGCAAGATCAAGATGCTAAATAGGGGGTTTGTGTAACGGATCTGAGTCCCACCTCTGTGTCTGACGGCTGGCAGCGTCGAACCTTATTGCTTCGCTCCGGAGGAGGGCAAGAGAGACAGAAGAAAATAAATGAAACGGCGGGAAACAAAAACCCAGATCAATAAATATTTCAACAGGCCCTTCCCTCACACTCTCTTCCTCAAGCCAAGAGTGTCTATGAAAGGAAATAGAAAGGGCAAAGTTACCGAGAGAGAAAACGCCAGACGGGAGAAAGACCAGCGCAGGTAAAACACAATTCCACACCACTCGGCTTGAACCAAAAACAGGACGCTGGCTTGAGACAGAGAGGAATGGACTAAACCGTGATTTAGAGAACAACAGATGGCCTGTGTGTGTGTGTTTTCGTTGGGTGTAGGTGTAAAAGTGGCAAAACTATTACAAACCATTTGGACGGACAGTAGGGATGTATTATACTGTTATGCAATAATATCACCAAAATTGGATTCAATCTTTTTGACAATTCATTTTATTTTTATTTAGGACTGGCCTTATTAATCTGAGGTTAGGCACCTCAGTTCTTGACTGGAGAAAAAAAACGTTGTTTACACCAGTATACTTGTCTATCCAGAAAGTTTGTTTTGAAATGCATTTATTTGGTACAGTATGGCACAGAATCACCCTACCAAAGACAGATAATAAATCACTCGAAATGCTATATTATCACCAAATATTGGATTCAATCTTTTTGTCAACTTGTTTTCTTTCATTAAGGACTGCTTTTGTGTTTCTTTTTTGAACTGGTTAATCGTAGGCCTCCTTAATGCACCCTTCTGGTTAAACATTAAAGCAGGTTAGTGTGAACAACAGTGCACATTTTGGTCATATTAAAATTATTCACAAATAAAGCTTTTTCTCAGTCAAAAACGGAGGTGCCCAAGCTCAGATTAATTAGGCGTACGATTAATTGGTTTAAAAAAGAAATGCAAAACCAGTCCTAAATGAAAGAAACCAAGTTGAGAAGAATATATTTGGTGATAATATTGCGGGTGATTTATGAGTTATCTTTGGGAGGCGGAGGTTAGGGGGTTTTGAACCCACAAGGGCTAATACAATGAACTATACTTCATTTTTTAAAGGGCAAACAAGACAACCTGTTATTATACTTTCTTTATGAAACATCACTAAAATCCACTCTTGTTTATTTGCTATGAATAATCTTTTGGTTTGCCTCTGCGCACCTCCAAATAAAACATAATCAAATGAGATAAAGTAGCTTTCTTATGTATCGTGTAATGTATTCAACTCAATTTAACAAACATATCCAGTTGAATTTTGAAGATCTTGATAATAATAAAATGACTCCTACCATGATGTAATATTTTATTTATTCCACCCACTTCTATACACAGTGTGTATACGGTACATCGCCCTAAACAGTTTTGCATTATCTCAGCGTCAGTATTGTGTGTTACAGAGGTAAGAAACGTTATATATTCTTCTTGTTAAAATGTCAATCTGTCCAGACGCGACACTACAACCCAGTCTCAAGGCAGTTTGTGGCATAGACACGAAATTTGGAATCTATTTATTCGTGTTCATGGACACGAATGTGCCCATCTTTTAATGTCACTCAGCACGACTTTCCATACACAGACTGCGTGTGTATTAACATTTATATATTTATAACCTGATATCAAAAGAAGTTGTACTGTACATATTTCAGGATGTGGCTAACCAACACCTTACTTCACCCTAGACCCTAAAATCAGGCTAATTTAGCTAAAAACAACAATATTTGGCTCCCCTAAACCCGCCCCTAAACCTAACGTCACAGGGGAGAGTTAAATCCTAACAAGCCATACCAACGAGATCGTAGGAAATAGGAATTCACACAAATGAGCCTCCTTGTTAAATAGGTATGAATTCCCATCAGAATGCGTGGATATATATTTATACATATGAAAGGTATTGCATAATAAAATGCATGAGATTGAAAGTCGTGCTGACTGACACGAAAAAAGGGGGAAATTCGTGTCAGTAAACACATATTAATATATTACAGTTCATGACACTGTCACAAATTCCTGTGAGACAGTGTTGGACACTAATAAGCAGGTGCTTGTGTGTATTACACTGGTAATGAGTGGCTTTGGCTCCTTAATAGAAACACTGCCCTTATCTAGCTGGTGTGTTGCATGGAAAAGTCACAATTCGAGGTTACAGAGAGATCAGAATCTTATCAGCGCGACACCATTATTTGCGGCGACTACAAACATGTAAATTGCTGTGGTTCAGCAAGATATAGAGCATTTGCTTCAGGCTACAAGCATTGTTAAATTCCAACAAGCCAAGTGGGCCTGTTGTGATAATACACCAATGAAGATATCGTCCACAATTTTTGCCGTCCATTCTCTATTTATTTATTTATAAAGCCGAGATGTATTTTTTTGCTTAAGCGCTTAAGAGATAGGGGCTCAAGCTGTGAAGTTGCAGATGGGATTTTCGAGCTATCAGAAGCTGATATTAGAGGAATATTTCACCCCAAAAGGAATATTCTGTCATTATTTACTCACCCTCATGTTGTTCTGTTGTTTTTTCTGTGGAGCAGGGGGAGAATTTTTCTGGCCTTTAAAAAAGACTTTAAAGTCAGCACGAAATTAAAAAAGATCATTTTAATTGTTTTACACAGCGGTGAAGTATATATTGTAAGAACACAATATATTTTATTACAATATTATATTTTTAATCTTTCACCTTTAAGCTATCCAATCAGTTGTCAGTGGTTGAAATCAAGTCCCGCCATACGTTTTTTCTCATTTCAGAATTCGTTTCACTCAAGTATACTTCACGGTACGAAAAAAAAAGACAATCGTTAAAAGTACATGGAAGTTGCGATCGTTTTTACTTCCCTATTCTGATGCATTTCCGAGTGAAAAGGAATTTCAAAGGAGAAAGTTAGTGGGCGTGGCTTGCGTTTTTTTTTATATGATGTATAAAAACAGCTGTTGCATTTTTAAATGAAACTAGCAGCAGACTGACAGTAGAAGGGGAGGAGTTACCGGATGCTCCGCCCAAGCCGTCTAATTTACGTCATCTGAGATGGATCGTCATTTCAGGGCGGAAGTGCATTTTCAGATTTTAACTGAAGAATATTATTATATTTCTTTTAAAAAGAAAATGACCCACATTGATAAGCTATTTACTATAAACGCAGCAATATTCAATGAAAAATAAGAATTGTAATTTTTCATTTCACTGGGACTTTAAAGGAAAATTTCAGTCAATCATACAAAGCTGCTGCTTATTTTATGGCTTAATCATATGGACTAGGTTTGTGTGTTTTTTCTTTTGACAAACATCACTATGTTGCTACACACAAAGTTTCATAATATAAAACAATTCTTTACCTTATAGGTCCACTGACAAATAAGATATAACAACATGAGGATCAGTAAATATAATTAAAAAAAATCAGGTGATTAATTCTTTTAACATCGCATTCAGATGATAAAGACAGATTTAAGATGGGATTAGCTCATGCAAACCTGCTCAAAGACTCGGTACGGTACCGATCTCTCTTGTTGTCGTGATCTGGTGAATAGTATTAATCTGGATCACGTTCGCCCGTGTGTGATATTTCATTATGAAAGAAGCCGAGAGGTGTGTAGGAAGGTGTTGTGGGGGGTGTGAGCGTGACTTTTCTTTAATTGTGAGAAAGGAGAAGATCTCACACCGTGATTGAGATGTTGTATTACCCTAATTTAGTTCGCAGTGAGATGGCACTGTGTTATCGCCCAAGGACGTGCCACTAATTTGGTGTTGGCGTATATTTCTCTGTCAGCTCCTCGCGTTCTTTATCAACAGGCACGATGAAGCACCTTCTAAACAAGACAAGACGAAGCTCAGACCGGAAGCACGCGAAGGCAGTCATTAGCAGTGCCCGGATCCGCAGCCAAACCGCCTTTGGTGTCAGTCCAGTTCTCCAGACGTCTCCGAGCTCTAAAATGGGAAAACGTTTGCTGCACGAGCGTGCAAATTTGCATTACCCGCCTTCCGCAAATTTTCTCAATTTTCAATTTAAATATCATTAACCAAAAGGGCAATTTTTGTGCGTCTAATTAATATCTTAATGAATTCCCTTGCATTAGGTCCTGTTTGGATGAGTGCGATATTCATGGTTAATGAATTCTACTTTCATTTCCAAATGAAACAGCTCTTGTAAATACTTTGCTTTAGCTGCAGTTTATTGGGAGAACTTTTCTCTGTTTTATATTCACGGTTTAAATAACATCATCTAATGTGTGGTTATTTTGCACTGTAGCCGTGATTCGCATAATCAAACAAGGACATTAAAGATCGTAGTCATATTTGTCGAATAAGGAACGTTTTTTTGTCATTCCCCAAGCTTATATTGTGAGGAGGTAATACCTTGCGTCTAAAGGCATATCTCCCAAACCTCCTGTGTAATGTATAGCAGCGTGGTTGTCAATAGAGGATTGCACATTGTTAAATTTATGTATGCAATTACAGTTTCTCAATGCCACAATAAACCTTCTTTAACTCGTCTTTCACGATCAACCGCGACCATGCAATTTAAAATGATGCATTTCAAATCTGAGTTAAATACACAAATGTGATCTGAGCTCATACTTAAACTTAAAAAATATCCATATGCATTGCCATTATCCATTTTCAGAGCTGATTTTGGAATGGACACAAGAGGGAGCTAATACTTCTGTCAATCAGCTGAGCAGATCAATACTTTCAAATATCGTCTGACTCATAGACCTGGCTGATATGATATCAGTCTGTCAATAGAAGAAAAGTACAACAGTGATGTGGAGTAAATTATCTTGACATCTGACAGGTTTCACACTAACACGGAAAGTCTAAAAGCCAGAATAACTGTGACATTCCTCTCCTATGACTTTTGCATGGGCCACACGCATTCAAATCCATTAACCAATAATGGCAACTTCACAAAGGCCAATTAGCTGCCTAATGTTGGGAAAAACTGTCATGATGCGGTCTAGATTTCGCTGACAAGTCAATGATCCACTACATACAGGCCACTTTCCATATTCACAGAGATAATTCCACGTACGCCGAGATTTGTCTTATTAGTGATCCCCCTGTGACAGGTGGCAACAAACTTTCTGTTGCATTTCTATTTCATCAGTGCTGTGCCTGTCAAAACTCTATATAGATATTGATCTGTTTACCTTGGACCTCTTCATTCAGACATGGGCAATGTGAAACCGATACATGTCGGTTCTATCAGGTAGACCTGAGAGATGGAGAGAGATCCATCACGCTTAGCTCGCATTGACAAAATGACATTACCAAGCATTCTCTGCTGTAAAAATAGAGATTCAACCCAAAGTGTCTCAACCCGTGCCGGCGAAACACGGGCTGTTGCAAACATTCCCCATATGCGGAGTAATAGAGCGTGGACTATTTCTTGATAACACTATAACGGCCATAAATTATAACATGGTGGGAGCGAGCCATTGAGAGCCATTGCAAACTCGATTGTTGTGAAATCTAATTTACCTCAGGAGTGAATCGCATTTACATCTAAATGATGATAAATTAACATGGAATGGAGCCCGAAGTGTAGTTGCTCTAAACATCTATAGTCAGTCAAATTTACTGAACAGAAAGAGCTGTTTTGTGTCTGTCACTGGATGTGGAGCTTGCATCGAGGCCAACAGACCTCTTTTTAAAAATGGGACCGTAGTTTGCACCATTATTTTTGATTGCTTTGTGAAAGTCTTTAACGCGACAAGTTCCTGCTCATAATTATACTCCCAGTATTGATTTCACTATGCGTCTGCTCTTCAGAAGCACACTGCTTATGCAACTTCAGGGCTTTATTCCTAAACAGTCAAATTATAAAAGATGAAATACAGAACATGTGCATTCACCTCGACATTAAATTGTTTTTTAGGAGCACAGGCAAAGAGGTAAAAGCACTAAGAGATGCAATGCTTCTAATATTCAAAACCATGGACACATTTCTATCACCATGTAACAAACTTTGTAACAAAAATGTCACGTAATAACACAAAACATTTTGATTATGACATATGCCAGATGCAAATACAACAATTGTATATTATGTTTGATTTAATATTGATGCAGTTTATTTCCTGTAGCTCAGTGGTAAGAGCATTGCGCTAACAACGCTAGGTTGTGGGTTCGATCCCAGGGGATTGCAAATACCTATGTAAAATGTATAGGATAAAGCAATGTAAGTCGCTTTGGATAAAAGAGTCTGCCAAATGCCTAAAATGTAAATGTATATATTTTGAGTTGCAAACATTTTGCAGTCAAATGACTATGAGTTGCGGACGGAAGAATGACCGTTGACGCTTTATCTGTTGCTCTGGGCTGTACGATTCGAGTGAATCGACTCTCTGAACTCTGAATTTGTTATTATTTGTGATGTCGTTTCGTGATTAATTACTTCTCTGATACGCTTTGAGTAAAACTATAACGTGTTGTTAGACAGCAACCCAACTATCTCAACTGGAGTGTGGCTTTTGAGTTCCGTCGGATGGAAAGCTTTAATGTGTTAGTTTCCACAGACATGAAAGCTTTATTCCACCCACTGTTTTCTTAGCTCATCTATATGCTGGAAATACTTCCACACAGCCTTCGAGTTGTTCCAGATCTGTAAAAAAGTCTTTGTTCTGATGAACACAGAGAAAGATATTTGGAAGAATGCTTATAACCAGACAGATTTTGCCCAATATTGACCCCATACTGGGAAAAATGACTTAATCAGTCTCTTTGTTCTGTTGAACACATCTTTATATAAGATAAATGTCATCTGATATGGATTTGTGACAATTGTCATAAAATAAATTTTGTTAGATGTTTTGATAAATCAAGACTCGATTGTATGCGTTTTATGTAAACTCTTGGCAGTTGTCTGTGCATAAAGAATATTGCTTTATAGCTCGGTCTGCTTTAAAACAAATGCAAAGCAACAACAAGACGTTTAAAAACATATTTGTTTAGCTTTCCAGTGCTCACAGATAATCTGTCATGTGTCTTGATGATGAATAAAGTTGCATCAGAGCGTTCTTGTCATTGGCTTTCTCTCAGTTTGATTTAAATCTATACACATGCCCTCTGGATTAAATCAATACCTCTGAACACTGTTTTATGGATATATTCACCGTCTGGAATATAGTCGCTCATTTTTCATAAATCATTTGGTGATTAATGAGTTAGATTGGATGGAGCACAAGGTCAATCTGAGGTTCATCTCTGGACTTCTTAAATATACCATAGTTATTTGGACAAGCAAAGTTTTGTTTTTGCGTTGTAGTAATTTTTGGTAGGCATATCTAAGTCCCTTTTTAAATGGCCGTAGTCTTTATATCATTCAGTAGTGTAATTCACAGCCGCGAGCCATGCGGTTGGTAGGCAGGTGGTATTATAAGAAGACACCTTGTCATGTCTGTGTGTAGTATTTTATGGCACACAAAAATTGTATACCTCCTTCAGTGCTTTCTGCAGACAGCAGCGTTTAAATCAATGAAAGGACTTCTCTAACCTGAATCAAATTTCTGAGGTATTTCATTAAAATCTTAACTATTTCAAATGTTTCTCCCAAAGCCCCCTAGGTGAAATAAAAATGGAGAGGCTTGGAAGATGACGTATTTTTGTAGGCTAACCCAGAAGGTTCCTTTCAAGCATCCGACAACTCTTTCAAAATGTATTAAAAACGTGTTCCATGGTAAGTTATTACTACGTGAATGAATCTGCATCTACGTTTTGAGAGATTTGTGCTCATGTTGAATTATTTGTGAGCTTTATATGCGAGATGACGTCTAACATCCCCGCCAAAGGAAGTAGTCGCTTTTAGCAACATGTTAGCAACCGTCGTTTTTAAGACACAATAAGGCTTTAAAAAATCTAAAGCGGGTTATAATTGGTGTGATTTATGTCATAGAATAAAACGTGAAAATAATTAGAGGTTTTGCTTATAGACTTTATTTCGGCGATTTACCAAAAACCCATGAAAAAACCCCATAGACTTTGGAACTGGAAGCGTTAAAATGTTAACTCGCGACCGGGTTTTGCATACAAAAATACGTCAGCTCCCTATAAGACTTTTGCCACATGTAAGATCAAAACATTTTATGTGAATAGCTGAAATAGTTAGTCGATGTTTACGCTCATACTAAAACTTTTATGACTTTTGGTGTCCAGAAATTGGTCGTATCTGAACTCAGTTTGAGACGTTAAGGTCTTTTCCAAAACTCCAAAATAAAGAAATGTGAGATTATCAGCGTCTAAGGAGAAACATCTGAAACATCATTTTAACGCGACATTGAATGATTGATGAGACATTGTTTGTCGTTGTTCTTTCTTCTGCATTAAACAGAAGACATTCTATATGTTTTATAGCACATATTTAGTTATTTCATTAGGTGTAAAAATCGTATAATAGCTAATATAGTTAAGCTATTTAAAGTATACGCAGCAAGTTTGATGTTGTAAAGTTGATGTCAAGTATATTCCATTGCATGTTACATTTTAATGCATCATATAAAATTCGACTAAAACTGTTCATTTGAATTAAAACCAACCCCTGGACATTAAAGTGGTCGTACAGGAAGAAATCAAGTTTCCACTGTAGGTCCAGTAGCAAACCTTCACTTGTATTTCTCTGGCAGTAGCAGAAAGGTAAGCACCGATGAGCACCCTAAGTAGATCGCAGGAGTGATGAACGTGCTTACTCAGTCGTGTTAGTGTCAGACTCTTCTCGCTCTTAATGTTCGTGCCCACGCTCCATTCTCGTCTGTCAGCGCTCGGCGGAGTGGCGGCTTTAATCACGACGACGTCTGAGGTTTATTCCTGAACTCTCTCATTACACCGGAGTCCAAGCACTTTCACACCCCAGTTAGTGTCATATTCCAGCGGTGTTGGTGATGTGTAACGCACTTAAAGAGTCGTGTTCTGGGGCGAGCCACGCTAATGTTATGGCTCATTGCAGGTCTGCTGTGTGTTTATTAAATCGGGAGGTTGCACCAGTTGGCCGGAGCTGTTTTGATGGTCTTCTGTTGGGTGATGGGGTGTGTTTGTGTATCGTCTGGTCGGGTAAACATGGCGCCTGGTCTTGTCTGTCACCCGTCTGCTTACCTTAGCTTAACAGTTTAATGTTTGAAAAGCTTGATTTTATTTGTTTGAATGCTGGCCAGTTTAATGTGCTTGAGTTTTGAATATGATCACGAATTAAAAATAAAATAAATGTTACGTTAAGAATGAAACTGTATCAAGTATTCGCCCTGTCTTTACCTAGATTCCTCTCCAGACGGGATCTCAAAGGACCCCAGAATTCCTCTGTCCCTTCATCCTTTTTTCTGGTATTAAAAACAGATGTGTTTTATTAAAATCACAAGGTGCATCTGTGAAACACACATTTCTCTGACCTCATCTGGGAAAACTATTCCCGTCCAAATAGGACTTAAGACGAACAGTTCAGTGGAATAGGAACCATCTGCCGGCTTCTTGTGACAGCGTTGGGTCTTCTGGGAAGGCTGGTAATGCCAGGATGTCGTGAAGACGACCAGATCGAGCTTATCCGTCTGCCTTCTCGTGTAATAAGAGCCGCCTGTCTCCATGCTAAGACCCCTTCACGTAGAGGTTAATGAGAATGACACTGGAATATTAATACAGTTATTATTGCTAAGCCTATGAGATGTTTAACTCTGTCATGAGAGCAGAAGGTACCCAGGTCACTTCTTTGGTGCTCGGCCGGGTCACGAACATCCTCTGTCACCTGTAATACGTGCTGAACATTTAATTTGAAACGAAACAAAGTGTACTCTTAAAGCTGATATCATTTTATTGATGCTAAATTACCCTCCATTCAGTTTAATGTGCAGAGACCGGTAAGCCATTCGTTGGTTGATTTCCCCAAAGCGTTTAACACACTGTGGTGCTTTTAACAGTAGATTGCTTGTTATTGCTGCCCAAAATAACCATGTTGCCGCAACCAGTGGGTGGGTTTTCTCCAGGACTTCCTGTTTGCCGCTGCAAATATCGCCCAAAGGCTTTGTGAGATTTTGCGAATTCCTATTAAGTGCTGCTAGTTGCATAGAACATTTGCACTTTAGGTTTGAATGTTTTGGTTTGGCGACAAGAACGATCTTATAACTGGTTCCATTTACAGACAACGCATGCATGTTTTTGTAGGATTGTCTCGCACACAACTATAGTAGCCAGAGAATTTCCTTCACATTTTAGAACGGTAAAGTTGTTTAAACTTTATATCCATTTGCATGCTTTTGTTGTTAAGTGCTACTTCTGCTAATGAAACGAGAGCATTGTTATTGTTTTGAACATAGTTTAAAACCCAATTAATCCTCAAAAGTGCTAAAGGAATTAATGGAGTCGTAAATGGAACCATAATCATTTGGCGTAATTGGAATCACAACCAATCCGTAACATTTTAATGATTCCTTCATTATTCTCTGCACCTTTTCCCATCAAAGAGTCCAGCATCATCCGGACCACAGCGCCCCTGCATTCAAAAGCGTGTTGTAGACCCCCCTGAGACCTCCGCTGCCTCTCCTTTGCTGTTTTTCTCCGCACGCCTCCAGACGTATCGCAGAACCAGCCGCTGCTTAAAAATGCATGCGTGTGGATTTTGAGGTCATTAAAGAGCAATCACTTGGGTTTCTTTAATGAAATCCAATATTCATGAAAATGGATTTTCATGCTCTGTTTTTCTTTCCTCGCTATCCTCGGCTGTATCTGCATGCATTTGTTGGGTTTGGTTAAGAATAGCGTAGGTTAATGGCATTCTCAACTCTGGGGCCAATTATTCCAAGAGTTGACAGGAAAAATGGCTAATCACCGGATTCATGACGCCGCTGGTTAACCACAATGTGAGATGTTAGACGTAGAGTTCGACTGCAGGTTAGCGTGTACCAAACCTATTTCAGGTGCTCTTTGCGACTTTCAGATCAAACTCAGCAGGATTTGAGTTGCCTGTTTTTAATCGAATCTCAACAACACGGACCGTGTGATAGCTTGAAGGCGTTCTAGGAGTATTTTGAGCTGACTCATGTTGTGTACCAGTCGCATAAGAAGTGAAGTGTGGTTGCTACGAGCACTTTCGAGGTAGAACTAATAGGTGGATTTGCCAAAGTTTGCAAAGTCAGTGGGATCAAATATTTAATTCCAGACGTGTATTAGAACTTGATGTGCACAAGCAAAACTGTATATTCCACTTTGTTGTCTGCGTTATGGATGAGTCATTGTGAAAACTGTGTTAGTCAGACTATATTTTACTGTTTAAGTGGGTGGTTCTCAGCCAAAACAATCTTCACTGTCGACCAGATTTTATACCGATTGCCTGGCCATTGTAAAGAAGAGTTTAGTTGAGAATAATATGTGCTTATTAAAGTTATATCAGTAGGTAAAACTTAATGTGTAAAACAACATTTCTTTATCTCCTATTTAAGCATGCAGCTATAGCCGAGTCTCACGGGATTTGTTACGCAAGGTTTGTGCGAACCTTATGTAACTCACCCTGATTAGAATGTAAAAGAGGAAGACGGCGAAAAGTCCTTGAAACACGAACAGACAAGCGCAGCGGCCCAGTTGTACGAATCATTTGGAATACTTATGATAGCAATAAACAATGCCATCCAACTGGGTGAAAATATTGACAAAAGAGTCTGAAATTCATAGCAGCCATTTCCCCAAGCCATCTCAATAATTACAGCTCCCATTTCTGCTATAAAACCTCTTTTTTCTCGCCTTCTCCTTTTACTGCCAATAAATGGACTACTAAAGTACAAATCCATATAGTTAGCTCCCCGCCGCAGGTCTCGGGCGCTTACGGCTGCTTTGTGTTTTGTTCCGGGGGATGTCTAGTATGCTATGTTTTTCATTTGTCACCATTCCCGGTCCTCATTTTTGCGCTGCTGTATCTTTTATGTCCATTATAAGCACTCGATAGATTTTCTTTGCTTGCATATCTTTGTTCAGGATTTCTGCGCGTCGCAAGCTGCATTGGTCACGGTGAGGCCGTGCCATGTTTTTGGAGTGCAAATGGAGAGGTGGACCAAAAGAGCACAGAAATGTTGTGTCAGAAGATGTGCGTGCCCGCAGAATGAAATGTGTGGCCACAGCTAGCTCACGAACAGTAGTGCAAATAATTGGTGAAACCATAAGAATTAAAGGCTTTCAACCATTTAATTATGTTTTGTTAAAGAGAAAGGGGCAGAAAACACAATTCTCTTTTTTGTTGTCAATGAGGGGCGTAACTTAAATCTAAAAAAAATAATAAAAAAAAAATCTAACCTAACTTAGCACTGTATACTGTGGTAGGCTTTATGAAGCCAGTTTTATTGATTGCACTTTTGCTTTTTGTTGTACTTGCGTTGTCCGAATTGCTTCAATTGTTTACCCCATCTGTAAGTCGCTTTGGATAAAAGCGTCTGCCAAATGACTAAATGTAAATGTAACTTTATGATCACAATTTGATCGAACATAATACTGGGTTCACAATATTTTGAACAAAACTTACAAAATTAAACGGAAATCAAATGACTGCTTTATTTTTAACAACTTGAAATAAATTCAAAAAGTGACTAAAGGCTAAATCAAACCCACTATATGTAAATGAATAGGAAATGAATGGGTCGTTGAAAGCACAACTGATAGAAGTTAACAGACATCATATCGTACAAGAGAAAATCACCATAGCAATACCTATCGTATTTTTTTGTATCGCAATACATTGTTGCACGATATATTGTTACACCCCTATTATTGACCTCAAATGCGATTTGAATTTAGTCAAGCTCTACAATATCCCTGGAAAAACAAATGTTTGTTCTGTGCTTGTACTGTGTTTTCGTAGATTTTTTCAATTCACAAGCTGTTGGGAGGTGTGAGATGAAAGTGCATTTTCAACCTTGTGTTTTGGTGTTGAACAGAACTGGCATAAATAATGCAAATTACCGCCTCATTGTTTATTGTTTTTACAGCTTACTTCATTATTTGCACTGGTGTTCCAGTCAATTTAGTTGTTCTCTTTGAGTTATTTGTCATAATCTATCGTGTAGCTCTTCTTCGAGCGATGTGATTCTGACTGTCAGCGTGTTTTTTTTGGTGTCGAATGCACAGTTCTCAAAACATTGCTCGTGGCAACATCTCTTTATTTATACACAATCTTTTTCTAACAGCAAAAAGTATGTATGTGTGCACGAGTGGTAGTGCTGGAGCCAGGGAGAGCAAGTTTAATTCCGTTGGGTTTTTCCATGTTGTCTGATGTCAACGTTCAGTTGGAGCGTTTGCCATTCGTATGACTCGCAACCAGTGTTGGGTAAGTTACCCTGAAAAAGTAATGAATTACTAGTTACTTATTACATATTCAATAGTATAATTAGATTACTGTACAAATGACTCTCTCCATAAGTATTTAGTTACTTATTACTTATTACTTTCCACATCCTACATCAACCTTGATTAGTTAAGTGATTCATGATTCAACATGAAACAGCTCCATTTATTTATGCAAATAAAACTACATAAAGTAGTATTATTATTAACTGACCAAAGTATTGCAAATGTGAGAATTATACATAAAAGCACAGATTTTAAAGTTATACTTTTGATGTCAATTCCACTATTGCACACACATATATTAAAAATAAGTATTTAAATTCCATCAGAAGTAACTGTAATAAAATTAAAGAAACAATAAGAGTAATCCCTTACTTGACATTTTCAAGGGAAAAGTAATTCAATTACAGTAACTACTTACTTAGTAACTAGTTATACGCAACATTGTTCGCAACTAAATTCAACATGTGAGGATAATGAACAATTACTGCAAGTGTTTGACATGCAAAAGTGATGCTATTGAAATCCGTAAAACAAACAACTAACTAAATCAAATACTTAAAACCCTGCCTCTTGAAAAAAGTTTTCTTTGAACTTTATCCCCACGGCCTCAGTCAGTCCGCAAGCATCATTGCATTTTTTTATACAGTGTGTCAAGTTAAGTAAAAAAATGGTCCAACAGCCTTCATTTACAAATCCATTTTCGCAAATGTTAACTAATCCTTACGTCCTTGCGTGACAGTCGTGCCACCAGTACCGGAGGTTGCTGACACCTGCGCTAAAATGACATCCGTGATAGCAACTGTGGGCAATGAAGAGGTCGTTTTAGGACAGTCACCTGTGCTGAGGAGCTGTGAGTCAGATATGACAGTAATGCACACGCAGACGGGCAGCCGCCTCAGGCTTGTCTGTTCATCTCCTATATCTCTTCATCTCTCTCTCTCTCTTTCCCCCTCTCTCTGTTTCTCACTCAGACAGGCAGAATAAAGTCATCACGCCTCCACAGAACTCAACCAGTGCCCTATTAACAAGTACGTTTTAATTGGCCGCTAGCACTGACAGGCAGTCGACTGCTTTATGATATAGGGAATATTCTATAAATACATTCCAGAAGGACGCGGTTGCCCTCTTCAACACAGACGGATGATGTCGGGCGGATATTAACTTAGTGATGGGAGCGGAGGCTGCATAAATCAACCGTTACCCCATCCTGTGGTTTTCAGTTGTTTTTATTGGACTTTCTCATGGTCTCTATTTTTAACGGTTTGTGATACACGGCCTACTTTTAAACTGTACCGTACCAAAACACGACCAATAATTCGTTATAGGATCAAAACTCTTGTTGACGTTTAAAGTGAAACTTAGGTTTTATAATGTTATACACTTCTTTGTTCTGTTTAACAGAAAATAAGATATTTTGAAGAATGTAGGACAGTTTTGACTACCATTGTCATCGTTTCTACTATGGTAGTTAATTATGTCCCAACATTCTTCCAAATATCTTTCTTTGTGTTCAACAGAACAAAGTAATCTACTGTGTAGGGGTTTGGAACAACTTGAGGGTGAGTAAATGATGACAGAATTTCTATTTCGGTGTGAACTGTCCCTTTAAATTATTACAATGACATATGTTGAATACAGGAAAACAGACAGTTTTGTGACTAGCTTGTTGGCACACGTTTGCATAAACTTCATTTATTTATTTAAGGTTTTAACAAGATTTCATCACAACTTTTGGATGGATTAGTTAAACTACAAATATAATAATTATTGAATTGAAATGGCCTTAAATATCAAGATAACTATGCAAAAGCTTTAAGTACTTAACCAACACTACATTTTATTTTAGAGAAACAAGATTTGTAATAAAAAGGCAAAATTATTGTTAGTTCCACTTTCCAGTTCACTTACCGTCCGTGACCCCATCAGAATATTCCTGCAGCCCATTTCCACCTCGTGTCCTACTATTTAAGAACCGCTGAGCTCTCTGCGTGATCCTTCCCTGCTAAACTGGAGGAAGGAAATTCTACTAAAAAGCTTTTATATCTCTCTGTGCTTGTGATAAATAATATTGTCAGAATCTGTCAACAGCAAGACTCCCTCACTTTCTCACACACGCACACACACTCAGAGCTTTACTCTAGATTGAAATCTGGAAACCCATTTGCTTTCTTCCTCTTTTCCTCCAGCCGGAGTAACGTCAGGCAGTCGGCACACGTCCTCTCCGGCTCATTTCCACCTTCACCTCCATTGTGCCGCGCTCCTCCATCTCTCTCTCTCTCCTTTTATCCTCGTACCGTCTGTTGCCGTGAGGTCTGTGGAGAATTCGGCCAAATTACCTGTCATAGCTGCAGCTACGCGTAAATAAGGCAAGAAAGTGTGTCGCGTTCCGTATACCTCACTCTCCCGTCATCCGTAAGTCCCTCTCATCGCCTCGCATCCCGCCATTTCCCCGTCCGTCTCTCTTGCCACCCTTTCCTTTGTCCTAAAACGAAGGTGTCAGGCTTTGTCACATTTATATCCTCCTCTGTAAGGGAACACAGATGTCGGCCCGCTCAACAGCTTCGACGGTGGCAACGGGCCTTTGACAGCCTGTGATTTAGCGGCGGATCTTAAGCGAATTTGAAATTACAGCTAGAGACGTGTGTTTGTGAGGACAGGCGTGTGTTCCTCGCCTCCCCAGACGGAAGTCTCATTATTGTCTCAGGGATTTTGTCTCCTTGAAATTTTTAGGGTGAATGCAAGCAGACACAAATGAGACACAAACTGTAGGAGTATGTAGTATGACAGGACTGGCCATATATCATCGTGTTGGTATAGATTTTTTTTACGTTTTAACGTACGTGACGATTAAGCGTGCAAATTTTATGCTCAGTTTCTCAATGAATTACGGTTAACATCTGAAAGCCAGAGGGCGTTCTCGCGCAGAGACTGAATATGGGACACAGAAGAAGAACGCTTTAAACACGATGTTCCAGGAAATGCCAATGGTCATATTCTATTGCAGTTCTTCAAACCTTTTCAGGTATTTTCCTGATAATAAAGTATGTTTTTAATGATGATGTTTGACAAGTGTTGCACATTATATACGGCTCAAACTCATCAGAATTTTAGATCGATCATTTTTTTTCGAAGCCTTTGCCATTTTAGAATCGTCCTAGACAGGTAACGATGCATCGTCCAAAGCCCTTTAATGTTTGTTCTGGTTGTTTCAGAGAGGTGTTTGTTTGGCACAACAGAAGAATGTGTAAGTGTTTAGGATTGTTGACCATTTTGCATTTTATGAATAATTCAGCTAATGTGTCACAGTCACAGTTGTGTGTTTCAGTGTCTTTCAATGTGCCGTTTTCATGAAGGAAATTTGATTTGTAATGCATTTAATTTACTGGATGCAACGTTGACATGTGTTTCACATATAATTACACTAAAATATATCAATAATAAATGTCATTTTTTTAGCATTAATACTGCTAGCTATTAGGTTTAATGCGTATTATAAGGTTTAGGGTTGTTAACATCGCCAAACACATTAGCTAACGTGAACCAATGTTGCTGTTAACTTTTGATATTAGTTTATATGTGTAAATAATAACATAAACTAAGATCAATCAACGCTGTCAAAGTTATTGTTAGTTCATGTTAACGTATGCAATCCTATTGTAAAATGTAGTGGTTTTGGTTGCATTCTTTGCCTTCTGTCGACTATAAAGCTCAGATAAATTAGTTTTGGAAGAATCTGATGAGCATTTTATTGAGTTTGTCTATTTTGCTGGAATAAACTGATGCATTTCAATGTAAAACGGTGTTTTCAATGAGAAAAATGTAGGCTGAGCCTTGATTTTATCAATGTGAAGTTTATTGGATGGAAAGTGAGTTTGACAAATCGAAATAGAGCGAGCTGGTTTGAGGAGAAGGGTTGTGAAAGTGAAAAGTCATTCCGATAAAAGATTGCAAACATTTTTTCAATAACTGAAAGTAAATGGGGGTCCATTTTGATTATGTGTTGACATCAAAGGTGAATGAGTTTTGTCAATTTTTTGTTTCAAACACCTTGTTATTCATTGGTCAAATAAAGCGTCACCAAACACAATCTCTCAGTTTGTTAAATCAATCACGTTCCAGTCGCTGAAACAAACAGATCGCAGTTCCGTCTGTTGCCACTAGTGGCGCAAAAAATGACACGCCTTCACCTTTAACTCCGTTTGTTCTCTAAGTGTGAGGTCATGGCCCTAATTCAGGATTTAAGCTCTTTCCTTTCAAGATTTGCTGTAAGTGTGTGTGTCTCGTTCAGCGCAGGTGCTCAGCTAGAGTTCAATTTCCAGGCTGTAAGGTGTAATCACTCCTTGCTCGAGGGTTCCAGGTGCGACGGGCATGATTTGGTAGGAGGGATGCGTAGGAGGGCCCGAGGACCAACAGCCCAATCCAACGAGATTTATTGAGTCCCCCATCCACAATCACAAGCCGACAGAGAGGTGTCATCCTGATAAATGCGGAGGCTTGTTTGGGTTATTTCTGGGGTTTTTAAGAAGCCACAGGGGAGCAAACACTCTGACAACCTTCCTAATTCAAGGACTGTGCTTTGCGAAGAAAAAAGTGACCTACTTCATTCTTCAAAGACCACCGGATCCCTCGGTGTCTGTACGCAGCGATACGAAGATCTGAGAAAGGTGCGTGTGTTTGCAGAGAGCTTGTACACCTCTCTGGGGCGAAGTCTTTTAGCTCAGATACATGCATTTTTTTTGTTATCTGCTTTTAGCCCAACTTGACCTGACCAGGGACTGTATACCAGGCACTGAGAAAGTCAGATCATTAGAAAAATAAAATCTAAATTATGAGAATGTTAAGTGACCATTAACCTTTGACCTGTTGTGTATTGTGTCGTATTTCTGGAGATTGATTGTGACCTTCACGCAGAGTAGCCTTAAGAATCATTTCATGAATCGAATCAGATTCAAGTCACTAGAATGAATCAAAATCCCGCCTATACCAGACATAGCATCCTTTATATTCTGTCTCCGTGTAACAGCCAAAGCATTTGATCTGTACACGCAGCCGGTTTTAGAAGCCCTGCCCGCACGTCTGTGCCATTTGGAAGCATATCACTCGGGCTCGATTCGGGGCGAGAGCCGCCCGAGCATCTGTTCTCCTGCGAGAGCCCTGATAAGATGTTATGGATAAGTTAATTGTGGATCAGCGCCGCGTGATGTACGTAAGCTCAAAGTTTACAGCGTGTTAAAGTTCATGAGCTGTTTATTGACAGAACCCATAGACACGGGTCACAATAGAGCAGGACGCAAGAATGAAACACAACGCTCATGTTTTTCTTTGACGCAGAACATAAGGGCTGTCACGGTTGTGAAATTTGATTCTTTGTAAATTGTCCATTATAATGTTATATTGTTTAGAGATGCACCAATACAACATTTCTCCACCGATACCGATAGCCAATTCTGAAGATTAAATGAGTATTTCTTAACATTCTGAATGGTATTAATTGATATAATATGTATTAATATTGAACATCAAACTGCTGATGTTTCTTAACATTTTCTATTCCTAGAGCACAAATTCATTGCATTTTTCTGTCCTCTTTTGATTGACAGTATAAATCGGCCCTGATCATCGGCTGGTTTTAAACTATTGGCCGAATACCGATTATTTTTCCGATATATTGTCGCATCTCTTACACTGAGACACTTCTGTTAAAGGTGCACAGTTGTGTAATAGCGCTTATCTAAGATAACTTTAATCAGATGGTTTTTCTAATCGTGAAAGCCTTACCGCCAGCGGTGTGAATGCTGCAGAAAACAAGATTTAATGATTCGGCCGATACCGATAACATTAAAAAATTCAATTTATCGGCCGATACCGATATGGTCCTAATTTATCTTGCATACCTAATATTATTGAAAATTAAAATAGGATAATTTTATGATTTGCATACTATATTTTTGTAAATGATTAACTGTGTACATATGATATTTACATATTTCCCACAAGAGCAAAAAACAACAATGACATACATTGTACTGTTCAACTGTTCACATCCACTTGGTTCTTTTTGTTTTCTTTCAGTAAATGTTTTTGCAACTTTTGTAATAGTTGTGCCTGAGACACTCAGTTGTGTGGAAACATCAGTGAGTCCCTGTGAAGATCTCAAAACAAACAAACATACAAGAAACCTCACAGTACCTATTTAATGATTCAAATGAAACATCTTGCAAATATTTGCTGTCCTTCTGAAACCTTGTATCTCCATATGTTATTATTTTTATTTTATGGCCACAATAAAACATTTTTATTACTCACACTTTGTGTTTGTCTCTGCATTTTCTAATATATAACCAATAAAAAGTATTCAAAAGTGCTTGTCAACTTTGACATTACAGTATTTCATTATTCAAAAAGTACTGTGTTTTTTCCATTTCCTGAAACCAACCCATCCAAGGTTTCTGAAAGACAGCGACGATATTCTGTATATGCTATGTGAACATATGAGTGTCATATACAGTCTCCTCAAATCAGAGTGCATAGAAATCCATCTGCGATCACGGTTCACCTACGTAACCTTGCGGGGTAGTTACATGTTTGTTTTGAAAAGTCTGTCACGAAACAGGATGCAGGAGATGGCAAACAACATCAATAATCTCTGGCGGGTTTGATAGGGCGAGTGTATCTGATATTGTCCTGCAGCAGGCACACCTCACCCTGAGCTCTCAGATATTCGCTGGCGCTCAGGTGGATGTGCATTAGTCCGACAGCGGCATCGTTCACGCTTGTGTCAGAAGACCCGCTGCTCTCCATCCCCTGATCCGCAGGGCCGAGCTTTGATGACGCCCAGCATTGCCCACCAATGTTATCCGTATAGCACAGGTTGAGGTAAAACCACAATATCCATCTCGCTTTCTGAGCACAGACTTAACAAAAGCACAGTCCAGTTTATATTACAGGTATATCTGAAAAACACTGTTTTATATTGACGATATGTTAAATATTTATAATACATTTGCAGTGATTGTGTTGATGATATTAAGTCGAGGAACAGTGTGAGTATATGATTTTTAGTACTCTTTATTATTTTATTTAGCTGTTTTTTTAAAGACTGTGGGACTAGATTAGTGGTTGGAATAAAGTATCTAATCTACAAACATGTACATTTTTTCAAGCTGTTTATCTAAACAAGTGATAAGTATGTTAAAATTATTCATAAAACTCTCAACATTTTGCTGCTCGCTCTTGGGGCTGGCCGATATATTGAACATACATGATTCATTTTGCCGTCATCTCTTTAAATATATTTGTGCATATAAATGGAAATTAACTTTTTCATTATTGTGTGATTGTCTTTTAACTAGTTTTACTTTTTCGATCATATTACTTTCTTGATGGAACAAATCAAAACTACTTGACAACAGCGGCTTTCTACTTAAAGTAATGCTTTCTTAGATTAGGAAATCGTTTATATATAACGTATGCGATTATTTTATCTAAGTATATGTATTTTTTATGTTATTTTTTTATATTTTCAATTTCATGGTATCGCAATAGCAAAATTGTCTCAGTACTATCGTGGTCACATCACATGACCGTATGAAATAATAGGTCTTCGGGGCCTTTAACATAGAGAATGTTAGACAATATAATACCTCTGTCAAGGTCGAGCTGGTGCAGGTTTTTTATATTTTATAATACGGATTTTTAAATCATTTGACCTATCTCATACTATACCTCATACTTCAAAGCAACAGTCATCATTAGAGGATAAAGAAAAGAGGACGGGATATGACATGGTTCATTTGTACGTCATTGTAACTCCCAATAATTGTTTATTAAACACTCAATGCACTTTTTCCAAGTGTACATTCGCCTTAATAAATACCGCGGTAAACACAGATCCGAGCTATTGCCGTACCGTGAGATTTAGATATCATTACATCCCTAACATATCATCATAAGGCTAAAATCTCTATGCTGTATTCTTACCTGACGCTCGACAAAGAGCGCAAGGAAGAGACGAGCAGGAATACAGCGAAAGGTTTGATTTTAAATGTCATCCTTTGAAAATAATAATCAGGACGCCTCTCTATTCCACTGCAGAACACGAGAAACGTGTTTTCTTAATGAGCTGGCGGTGAATTCCTGCCATGCAGCTCTTTGGCTCTTTCATGGAACAATCTCACATCCATTTATCCACCTCCACCGCAAATGGCTCTGAGAATTTATGCGGCACTATGACAGATGCACCATCAAAACAGAGCCACTGCTATCCGATTGGCTGATGGATAATAAAGACGGAACATGTCTCGGATCAATAACAAGATGTTTCTCGCAGTTCCATTTTGTGTTAGGGAATAATGATTCTCAATGCATCACACATAGTGTGAGCGTTGGTAGGTTAGGACAGGAAAAGTGATAGTGTCAGAAGTAAATGTCTTTAATTCTACAGATTAAATGTAGAATGCGCTGTGTTGTGAATCTTCTGTAGATAGACAGTATGTTGGTGGTTTGTTTTTTGTTCCGCTTGTGGTTGTGGCTATTTGTGTAAGGAGTTAGAGTTTAAGCCTTTGTATGGCACTCATTGAAATACTTGGATATTCAACATTTTAACTCTGGAGTGTTAATGGAGGTTATTGACTTTTTAACTTTTGTGACTTCAATTGAATAAACAAAAACATTTTTATGTTGCAAATCAAGGTCAATGAAGTTACCATATACGGTTTCTTACATGGTAATATTTTTCCCAAAAAAGTATATCTATTTAAACATAAGACACATACATAACATGATATATAAATAAATGCATTAAACATATATAAACTTTATAGAATATTTATTTATGAACATTTTTATTTTATTTTTTTATATGATTTATGAACATTTATGAACATTTATGAACATTTATGAACACAAACACATACTTAACAGTGTAGTGCAGATCTACTGAAAACAAAGAATATTGACATATAAATTGTAAACAAACAAATTGTAAACGTGAAATAAAGTAAAACTAAGTACTGGTGGTGCCATTTATTTGAGCAGTAATAAGTCTCACAGTAAAAATAAACACAAATATATGCCATTTAAGTATAATAAAAACTGGTATAAGTTTAAGTTTCCCACAGGATCACTGTATAAAAGTTTTACAAACTTGTGGAAACATTCAATGCACTAATAAATGTAGTATTGTTCTACGTTATTATGCATTATTATAAAAAAAACTTAAATATGGCATACTAGATGCATCGAGCGTATGTCTACAAATAGATTTTTGTCACTTACCTAAACGGGGGTGTATGATCACACCATTTTTCATGCTAAAATGTTCACTTATTTCTAGAAACCCTACGCAAAGAATATTACCATTAAGCATAATTATTGAACCGTATAATGTGTGAGTTTCATTAACTTGTCAATGTTCGTTTCTATGCTATTTACGTTTTTGTGGGAGTAGGTGGGAGCGTAGATCCGCATCTCACAAATTCCGGTTGAAACGCCCCCTGGTCGAGCCAGCCAGACCTTGGCTGTTGAGATTGTGCTTTACAGTCTGTTGTGCAATAACTCTCAACCCCCCCTTATGTCCTTCAGTTTCTTTCTCATCTCTAGTAGGTCAACTGATTGAATTCCGCTGCTTGTTTCCAGAAAATATGCTTTCCATCGCCAGGCGCTGAGAGTACAACACTTACTGTTTTTACACCTGATTTCCTAATGCAATATTAATGCAACAAGATCCTCTATAAAGTAGGATTTCTGTCAAATAAATGTTTTGGAGGTGCTAATGTTATAAAAAGCGCACATACTGTATAGATTCCAGTAATGCCAGATTTGTTGGTAAATATGAAGGGGTAAGATATTGATTCGAGCCGTCTCTTTAAATGAAAACTTTCCTAAGATTATAAATGAATGTATTTTGCCTTCCAGTTTGTCGTGTTTGCATAAGGGGCGATTCACAAAAGGCAAGCCACTTTCTCTTGTTAAATTACCTGCGTTGCACGCGCGACAATCTTAAAAGTTAAAACATTTCTATCTCGATGTGGCACCGATTCCCCCCCAAAAATGTGCACTTTGCATCACATCCTTTTTGCGCACCCCATCGATTTAGATCGTTCTACATATGCAGCAACTTTGTGTGTCTATGTAGCACATTATTAAATGTATTATTTAAATAGAATTTGATAAATACTGAAAAGTATTGATAGTATTTAATGAAAGAGTGTTTACTTTGCTTCACATTGAAGTGTTTGCCCTGTGAGAGATGCATGCAGTGTGCATTAGAATCAGATTTCTTAAAAGCCAGTATCATTATTTTATTATATTTAGCAATCAATTGTGTGTCTGCTTATCTTTGCTAAGGTTTTTAATACTACTTGTGCACTAGATTTCTGTTCAAACGTGACCGTACTAACTGCTGCTTTAAGTCAACGGCCTAAAGTCTGACTCTCGTAATCCCCACATGACTTCTTAATCCGTCTTGCTCTGTTTTAGCATGAAGTGCTACATCACTTCATTCGTCACGCTTAATTAAATCCGTCTCACCAGTAATACACCATCTCATTCATACTCAAAACCAACAACACTTTAAAACAGCGGGGCACGCTCTAATACACACGCCATCCGCAGCTGAGAGGAAGGGGCTGCGTGCCGCCCGGACCACGTTTGCGGGATTCAGTTTTGTTTTTAATCAAAAGACACGTGTTGCACAACGGCAGTAATCCTTCCACGCCCGTGTTGGTTCTCCCTGTGGGACACTGCACGTTGTGTGCCCATCTCAGACTGCATGTGGAGCCAGAGAAAAGCACAGAATGAGTTCTGTCTCTAGAAAGCCTCCTGACGTATTATTAGAGTGAGTGGGTGAGCCGGGGAGAGGAGGGGATCACTCGAGGAAGAACTACAGACATGGTTAAAGAAGTGAGAAAAACAGAGATGGAGAAGCACCTAACAGGGAAGAAAAAGTTCAGTGAATGTTATAGGAAGTTTGTGTGGATGTTGTTTTATGGATAATGTTCATGTGGTGTAGTACTGGCCGTTTAAAATGGTTTCGTATTGTAATGATCTTTCATGATCCTTTTTATCTTCAAATATTGTGGCTGTCAGTGTATACACACGCAATATAAACGTGGCTAATATGTAGAACGGATGTCTTGGTGTCGTGTCTTCGACAGAACTGTCGTAATTAGCCCATGTGTACTGTAGCACCAAAGTCTGTTTGCGGAAATCGTGCCACTCTGCGTCAATGTTTGCAAGTTTCTTGGCAGTTTTTTACATCATAGCAAGTCAACAGTCCTATCTCTTTGAACGGTGGAAGGCGGATATTTCTAAAATCGCTTGCAAAAATCGCAATTAAGTAGCATATTTAAATTGTATAGTTACAATGTAACTTTATGTAATTTTACAATGTATAGTCTATAGCAATGTAAGTCGCTTTGGATAAAGCGTCTTCCAAATGCGTAAATGTAAATGTATTTCCGATCAATAATTACACCTGATGTGGACTGCACCACGACTTTGGTTCGCTATGCCTAAATTGCGTTAAAAAACACCTTTTTCGCGGTCGCTTCGGCTACTGTGCATGCTCACAGGCTGTCAAGCGCCTCACATAAACCCCGCCCCTGAGAACCGTCAGTCTTTACCGAGTGACGATTGGATTGTTCTAGTGGAAGGCGGGGCTTTCTTCGCTAGAGCGGCCATATTGAGCATTGCATTCCTCTCCATTCATTGTAACGCATCTCGTTAATATATATTATGTTTGATAGCGCTTCATGAGATTTTGACCGAATGACAAAAACTTGAGCGCTTGTGCTAATGATGTCATTTCCTGTCACTTCCTGCTCAGGTAATTGGCTCAAATGTATCTGTCTGGCATTTGATGTCGATTTTCTTCTGTGGCACTGTAGCTCGCCGGGTTTATTACAGCTCTTTAGCTTCAGTACGCGTTGCGCATGGCAGAGAAATCTAAACGTTTTATCCTTTCGCAGACAGAACGTAATGTTTTTAGAGGAAGATGTTGCTACAGCACCCATTTGTCAGGTAGGGGCTTTTAAGATTTAAGCAATACGTAAAATGTCACCCAACGCTGCAGCGAAATGCATAAAAAGCACAAAACGGAAGCAGGATGTTTAACAGCAGTTGCAAAGGCGAAACGGAGAGCGTGTGAATGCAGAGATTGTTGAGAGATGCCTGGCTTGACTCATACATTATTGCTGACCTGTATTGATTGAGCGGGGGCAGATACGCCAGAGAGAGAGAACAGAGATGGAGAACGCGGGGGTTTGGAAACGAGCGGATGTTGACAGTGCTGTTAAACATGTGAGTCACCAACCTTCCCTCCCCTGTCATTAGCATGAACGTTTGGAACAAGACGCAGCCCTGCGCCAAAATAAATGGATCACTTCATTTGACCGAAAAACTGCTTTTTGTCAGCTTTCTTATTCTTTTAGACTCTCTACCACCGTCAACAGTTCAAATGTTATACATTCTAGCATCTTAATTTTGCACTTTTTTTTCCGACAATCTAGTAGATTCTATAGATTTCGCCATACTAGATTTTCTTCCGGTATGATGTCAGTACTCAAATTTCTAACATAATTTTTGTATTATTTTGCACACAAAATCTGAAAGTTGGCTTCCTAAAAATTGATTTCAATGTTTGACATGGCCTTCGTCAGTATTAAAGACATCAAGGTTATGTTTTCACAGAATGTTTTTTACATTATCTGGACGATTTTATGTAGAAAACAGCGAATCAGGAAAAAAAGACTTCAGCTGGGTTTCACTGACAGGTCACATTTGGGTCACATCTTTCGATCGTGCCGGCAAAAAAGTAATTAAAATCTTTTTCCGAATCTGAAAAACACGGCTCAACGTTCAATGCGTTTTGTGTCTCGGTCATTATGATGATAATGTTCAATTCTGCTGTTTTGACTTATGTCTGTGTTCGTTGTTTTTAGTTTTTAGGTGAAGGTGTCCAACAACGGAATAAAAGCATGAAGAATTTCATTCTTGATGTAAAAAGGCAGTAAAGTATTATTTCCTCACATTTTGGACTTGGTCATCGATCAACAAATGATTGTTACAGAAAAACTAATTTGGCAATTCATTCGCCTCAAAGAATGATGATGTGGTAGAAAGTCTGATTTCTGACCCTTTCTATTGGATAATGAGTCGTCCGTCCAGCGCGAGACGTGCAGGTGCAGCAGTTCGTCTCTTGGCAGGGCTGAAGAATGAATCCGAGCCCACGCCCCTGTCAGATGAATCTTACTTGAGAAATGACTCGCACGTCTCACAGCTCTGGTTCTCCAGCTCCCGTCATTACTTCCAGCGTTTGTGTGGACTGTATGGATAGAGCGGTTTCAAAGATTCAAAGATGCTTTTTAAATAAGTCTGTGCAGAGTCCGAAAAGACCAAACATGCAGATTTGTAGAGAATCTGAGTGATGTAACGGCTGAAGCATAGACTGATATTCATCTTTTAATTTGATCATACCGTGACTTTCAAAGTTACATTAATTCTTACAGTAATAAAATATTATTCTCTTGTTTCATTAACAATAATTACACCATGCCTAATGTATTCATGGCTTTCTGACACGCACATTAACACTGCATGCTGTGTTTTGACGTCCCTGCGATGCTTTGAATAAAAGATGGACTATTATCGGGTCTCGCTGGATCCTGTGGGCTTTTAAAGCTTGCACTGCACTGATTATGGTAAACAATATCTATGTCATTCTATAGAAAAGAGTCAAATGAGGTAAAATGTGTTACAAGGAGCTGAAATTACTTGAAGCATTGGTGGGTGGTATGAGCAAGAATCTGTCATCATATAAGCAATTTATTCACAACAATGCAATATTATACAATATAGCTGCTGGAAATCAACTCAAAGGTAATTTGGCATCAGTGCAATGCAAAAACAGCTTTACTTAATAAAACAACACACGAATCTCACGTGACCCGATGTTTTTGAATTCTTGTGGCTTGTCTGTAAATGATCACACTTGAGTTTAAAACACAATATTGTGGTTGTTTTATTGAGTAAATAATCTTGATAGCTATGCAGATTTGTTACTCGTCACTTGACAAAAATATATATCGGTGCTAAAAATCTTTTAATCTAAAGGTGCATATTTCAATGTTTACGATTTCTTTTGTAGACAAAAATATAATTGTGCTAACATATTTATTTCATTAGAAAACAACATTTTTGTTTTCTAAAATATTATTGAAATCGGTTATATTTGTTCGCATTGCGCGACATACAGTAGGTGTCAATGGGTTCAAATTTCTCATTCGAGTTAAAATTTTTCAACTTGCGCGGAAGACACGGTCAACGCGTATTGGCATCATTCGCACCACATAATTTGCGTTGCCCGGTGCAAGTTCGCGTCTATTCGCATCTTTGCATTGACTTTGTATGTCATTTTATCATGCAAATCGCTAAATTCACGTTTGGTGTGAACGCAGCATAAGAAGCTGGACGATAAAATGCCAAGTGTACGATATTGCAAATTCTAGTCAAAGGGTGACTACTATAAAGATGCTTAAATATAACATAGAGTTTTTTTTTGTCACAACACAATCCCAAAGTTACCATTGAGTTATTCCATATTATTACATGGCTCATTTGAATCCTTGATTCTGATTGGCCAGTCACGACATTCCAAGGGTTGTTCAATTCAAATAACAACCGCTCAAAACACCCTGTAACCCAGATACTGCAAATCATTTTGAGAGGATCAGTTTAATATTACACAAAAAAATATGATAAATATGACTTTTAATAACATATATGATATTATATTTACAAATGATTAAACCAATTTTCCTGTTCGTGAAGTTTGAACGTCGTTTCTTACTTCAAAACCGAAACTAAACAGCTTTTCCTCGGGGAAGGTCTGCATTCGGTAAAAATGAGCTAATAAAATATTTCAAATTCACATTTCATGTCCAGTTTATTTCTCATGTGGCAAGTAGCCGTGTAATAAGCGGGATAATGTACAAGCAGCCGGCTGTTATTGCGAAAAAAGCCCCTTCAGTGTGATACAAGACCCTCTGCTTTGCGTCGGGTCCTGATCACACTGTCGGGGCTTCTTTCTGCGATAACAACCGGCCTGTACATTATCCCTTACTTATTCAAAAGTGTGGAGAAACAATAAATACAGAATGAGTAAGTGATTGGAAACTTTTGACTGGTAGTTTGTACCAAAGTGCAACACCAAACACAACAATATCCAAACAAAACAAGTTTAGAGCATAATATAAATACTCAAAATAATAATAAATGAACATGCAAGATTTTCTGCAGAAATCTGGGTGTGAAGCAGCCTGTAACACTAAACTGTTAAACACAAGCAAACAGTATCCAGTGGTGTCAGACAACCGATTCATTTTCTAAACACAATGTGCATTACCTGGAGCGCAGCTAGGTTATCTTTTTCATACATCATTCTGCATTAGAGAGATTATAAAAACACAGGTGGCCTTAAGACATCGTCTGCTTAGCAAACTCACGCAATGAAAAGCAAGCTATCGATCGAAGCTCTGACAATGCCAAGGCGAGGACGCAGCGCCCAAGCTAATCACAGAGCGTCCGCCGTTCAGTCCTTGGCCCGGCCTTGCCAAACCTCCCGGTGGAGCGTCCCTCAACTGTCTGCTATCTGATCGCTTAGATTGATTCGCCCAAGGAGAGCGTGACATTCACACCACATTGTGTTGTCGTCCTCCTCCACTTGAGATGGTAAAGGTGTGCCGACAAAGCCCGGGACCCTGGAGTCAATCGTGCCCGCTATCCGGCCCGGACTTTCCTGCCCGTCTGAGGCAGCGGAGCAGTAAGGTTTCCCATCTCGAGGGAGTTCTGATCCGGGAACATCTGAAGGGAAGATCAGGCCACAGCTGTAGACTAATGCTCTCGGATACAGTCCAAAGCACCAGTCAATACGCAGATCTTTAGCCAATCTGTTGTTATTTGTCTCTCAGGGAACTGGAGGAATGGAGAATGGCAGGCAGTCTATTTTATATCCACTCTCCCTTAACTCTGCGAGTCAGCGGCAGGTTTGGGATTTACAGGGATTTTCATTATTATACTCGCTATTTTTTGTTTGGATGTCACATTCTGGGCATCCATGAGTAAATTCCTACTTCTCTAAGGGGTGTTGTGATGGTCTCGAGGTTTTAATAGTCTGAATTCAGAACATCCGAAGTTTCTTGAAGTGTGACTGATGTTTTCTCTACCGTCTGGCCTAAAGTTCAAGGCTGATAATTGGAAAGCTGCCGATGTTAATGAAATCTTCCCATTGTATGTGTACATGAATATTTTAATTAATAGAATCACAGATTTTTTGTGACCAATGACCATCTTGCTGAGTGCTGCGAATTTCAGCAGAGACCTTCCAAATCTGTTCAATCTGTCACTTATCTTTTTCTTCTATTAATCTTTTCTTTACAGTTAATGAAAGCGATTTTTTTAATGCAGCTAGTGAATACATCTCTGTCTCTCTAGCGTGGATTAGTTGATAGCATTTACCAATGAAATGTTAATTAGTTCACAGCAAAATCGCCAGTGTTAAAAGATTTGTGTCAAATTAACACTCAAAGTGTATATGTAATCCACACTCTCAACTCAATTATATATACAGTACACTGTGAGAGTTAATTTGACCTTTTTTATGCAACTAGATTCATTTTCCAACAATAGTTTTTATTCAAGCCCCCAACGTTGTTTTTAACTACGAGTTACATAAGCAATCATTTCATTAGTTAAGTAAACATGAAAAGCACTTATCTATGATCGTGGATTTAATGCACGGGAATAAATACGCAGCATAAATCAAAAGGCCACAGCTCATTTGCTTTATGAAGTTTTGAGAAGATTAGCGACACCTAGAAATTAAAAACGTGTGTAAACGGAAGCAGATTGTTGTAGCTCATGCCGTCTGACAGATGTAAGAAATAGTGATTATTCCACAGACAGATAACAGTGATATTAATAGTTCTGCTTTTTAGTTTTAAGTAATTATCTTTTAAAGATTTGAAGCAGTAAATCTGCCAAACCTCAAATTCGAACAGCGCTTCTTGTATCAACCTGGCACCTCGTACACGCAATCTTGTTTTCCAGCAGACGGATAAAATCCTGTGGACTCTTACAGCTGAATATTAATCCAGCCAATCCGATCGCTGCGTTCCAGTTTCGTATGCTGCACTGTATCTGATTGGGCTTGAGATCAACCCTTTGGGTCATTTTGACGTTCATTAAGGCATGAGGTGTAAAGTAAATTAAAGTAATGTGTAAAGTAATTCTTTAGACATTCTTTAGGCAGTGTTTTAAGATCATGACAAAAATGAAACCGTACCCCAAGGCCTGTGAGATAATCATCTGACGTTTGTAATCTTGTCTATGAATTAATGCCATTATGAGAACACATGTTATCTCAGAGGAGAAGAGACCGGCTTCCCCGAGGACCAAGACGCAGTGTCCCGCTAATACTGTATGACTGTATCCCAGAGGACATCATTAGCATTATGTGGAGTCTGTGTGCTCTGAAAGAAGATGGGAAGGGTTTTGTATACCTTGTACTTGAGATTTTTGAGGAGACGCTAATGAAGAAACAGTTCATCCCAAAGTGAACGTTATTCATCGCTTACTGTCATTCCTCTATGACTTTCTCTCTTCTGCAGGACACAAAAGAAGACATTTCGAAGAACGTTGCTAACCAAGTCACATTGAACTCCATTGACTTCCAATGCATGAACACAAAACTCTCTTTTGTGTTCCACAGAAGAAAAAAATCGCATACAGGTTCTGAAAGACATCGGGGTGAATAAATGTTGACAGGTTTTATTTTTGAGTGACCCGTCCCTTTAATGCATTCATTGGCCGATGCTGTGCTGCGGCGGTTCAGCGATGACGTAATCCGTTCAAAGCCAGTGTCACCGTAATGAAGCTCATCTTCCATGACAGCTCTACTTGCATTCTGCCCCTGGACACAGTCTGGAGCCCGGCCCAGGCTCGCTGCCTCTTACGCCCTCCTTTAATCTTCTGCCGGGTGCTTGAGCCTCACGCTTCATAGCACCTGGACACTTTACGCCCCCTCAGCGCTGAGCTCGGCCTTCTCTCTGTAACCCAACCACCTACCGGCCTAACGCAGAGTACAGGAAATATCCAGACGCTAATCTGATGAGTAGACCTTAAAGCCATTAGCATCTACTGCATCTTTAGTTGATATGCGTGGCTTGTCTTAACCTTGTTTACTATGTTGAAAGTATTGTGGAAGTAATAGTGTTTCTTATATTGCTTTGAGCGTAGAAGGTAGCTGTTCTTGCCACCGTTGCCTTTAGCTTGTTCAGTGGAGTCATTAAGAGATTATGTTCTGTGAATCTGCTTTGAAACAATATGTATTGTGCAGAGCCCTATAGTAATAATACTGACTTAATTTGACTACTCGGTCATGGCGCAGCGGCTTGTAAAACTTGTATATTGCAGTCTAAAATAGTCTGACGAATGCAGTTTTCTTTCCTGAGCTGATGCGCTTCCTGTTTTCTGCAGGACAAATTCAAGGACTTTTAAAAAACATAAAAAATGGCCACTAGGCTTGAGTTTGCTGCAAGTGCGAGATGAGTCATCAATATTTTGGTGACTTTAAATGTGTATATCTTTCATTAACATTGTGGAGTTCACTAGAATATAGATTACAAAGCGCTTTATAGGTGTAATGAATTATTATTATTTATTTAAAAAAATGATAGTTTTATTCATATTTTTAATTGGCTTTTATTTTTTGTAGTTTTAGTTCATTAAAAGAGAGATACAGCTGTTCGATTATTTCCGGAAAAAGACGAGCTGCACGGGGACAGAACTATAGCACGAGCACACAACACATCATCACATTAATCCCTTCGTGTTTTTACATTAAGCACGATACGGACGCGCCGATTACCAACTAAACACAGGCATTAGGGCAATTCCGTGACAATGTCAACCTTACCACGAAAGAAATTGTTTTTACCAGCGGTTTTTACTATGGTAACAGCACAGATTTTAACATTTGGTAGATCAAATACCCATGTGAGATCTCTCTTCAAATCTGTGAAGCATTTGTTTTATTTTTAGTGCATGATTTTTCATAGTCAGTTAAGTGCCATTTTCAGGATTGTCACATCCATAACGCTACATATTCCTTATAAATGGTCACATGAAAATGAATATAAAGTAACTATTTTATGTTCTGTAAAGAGGCATCCCTTCTGCCTTCATTGGGTATTATTGCTTTAGGATTGTGCATTTTATTTTACAGAAATCCTACAAAGTTTGTCGTCTCCCAAAAACCGCGTCCTTTTTTTTCCCTTTTTTTAAATATATATTTTTTTCGTAGACTGACATTTTTAGATTTTTAGACTCTATCAACAAGGGTTCAGTAAAATATAAACAGATGGTTCAATATAATCATAACAAATTCATTCTCTGAACATTTTTATGTCCCAATATGACTTAGTTTGACTTTCCGCGTACAGTTCGTGTCCGGCATCTATCAGTTTCGAACGATCTCCAAATCCAGTGGTATATACTGTACACTGTTTACATATCATTCATCACTAAAATGCAGTGAACAAACAAACACACCTCAACTAACTCACTATCGCAAGAGTAAGGAGCTGTAACTGCAGGCCCACAGCGCAGCCAATCTTAACGCAGCACAGTTACGAAACAAGGATCCAGACTTTAAAAAAACTGTGTGCTCGGGAGAGCTGTGTGTCCCTGGAGCTTTTACACTATTTCAACCATAGTTTGTGGTTTTATTTGTAGTAAAATGACAGTACCCACAAAATGACTATGGTCTCTCCACACTAACCATAGTTTACCATACTATTAGTAGTAAAACTATGGTAATTCAAATAGTAAACAGTCTGCCAGTCAGTGTTTTTTTTCTATAATAAGACCATGATTCATTTTCCTAAGGGCTCACAGGCATAGATTAAAGCTCTGGTTGTGATTTACTGAGATCCTTTAATGACCAAACCTATTATTCCACTGGAGAATATTGTGCAGGTAGCAGTAAACAAAGAGGCCTTGATGTGTTGTTTGCCCTCTTTTTAGTTTCAGAGAGTTCGTTTACGAATTAATGAATTGATTTTCAAGTCATTTCCCTGTTCTCTTCACTGCAAAGTTATAAAACAATGAGGCGTTGGGTTCTTAGGTGTATTGAAAAGGAAATAAGGTTAGCATAGATGTAGAGAACGCTTGGCTCCAGCGTGTCTAGCCGCGCTCTTTTCTTTTCTCCACGCGCTGAGGCTTTCCATTGGATCAAGGGCCACACTGAGTGTTTCTTAATGAATGTTTTTGTTTGCGTCGATCACGCCTGCCTCTCCGAGCAGCACTGTATTAGCATCTTCTGTACACCACGGCACTAAAGACGTGCTCATAAAACATTCACGTCTTGTTCTTTTTACTCGCAGACACGCCGGCTATTCCTCTCCGTGTTTTCTTCGGAAAGGAGCGAGCCTGTCTGCGTCTTCTTCAGAACACGGCTATAACTCTCCATTTCAATTTGTTGCCTTTGAACGTGCGACTCGCCGGCTCCCAGATAAACTCATTTGCATGAATTTGCTTTTTCTCCCTGTGTAGTACGTTCAGTTACCATCGGGCCTTGAGATCGCTCGCATGCGCCAAAAAAGACAACACTTTGGCATCCGAGGCATTAGTGTGTCTTGGGGAATTCTGGGAACGGGACGTTCCCTCGCTGTTGTTCTGTCTGCATTTCAGAAATGTGGTCGATGTCCTGTTTTTCTCTAGCCCCCCCAATAAACAAGCTCTACAGAGGACGTTACGCATGGAAATATACAATCCTAATGTTATCTGCTGTGCATTTTTCTTTTATCAGGCTTTTGATATGGGCCGCCACGCGGGAGGGTAATGAGATGAGGACGCGTGTTTGTGAATTTCAAGACAATCCAGATTTCTCCCCTCGAATCTATTATCATAATCTTCAAAGATGCTTGTCTTGTTCATTTTGTGCATGACCCTGGCAAGTAGGTCATTGAGTTTGCTGAAATGACTACAAATAAGAGCGTCGTCATTAAGAGGCCTGCGGTGAGCGGACTGCAGATGATTCCCGAATTAAAGAGGACTGATGCCTCTTCTCCAAAGCTTTGATCACATTTCACATTTCAATAAAAGTGGTGAGGGACGTCTCGCCTGTTAACGGCATCTTACAACCTTAAAGGGGTCATATGACACGGCTAAAACAAATATTATTGTTTGTTTTAGATGTAATGTAATGTGTACATGATTTAAGGTTCAAAAACGCTGTATTTTCCACATACGGTGCATGTTTGTATCTCCTCTTTGCTCCGTCTCTCTGAAACCTGCAGATTTTTTAGAAAGCTCATCTCTCTGAAAAGCGAGGTGTGCAATGATTGGCCAGTTGACCAGTGCGTAGGGATTGGTCGAATACTGCAAGCGTGTGACGGAAATGTAACGCCTCTTACCATATTTGGAACATCAGGTTCCAGAGCAATTGTACTGACAGGTACGCCACCTTACTTGAGTATATATTTGGGCGGACTTAGACAAATCAGACCACCAACTGACGTAGATTTGTGGGGGTGATTACACAAGGCGTGTAATACTAAAATAACCTTGGTGATTGAGATCATTTCGAAATTGCTGTCCTCTGCACATGACACTTTTAAAAGCAGAAAGTAGTGTGCATAAGGTATGCATTCACGTGATTACAAACACATATAAGGCAAAAATTACAACATTTTGTGTCTGTTTGTTGTCCTTGTATATGTGAAAACGCAACGGAGCTAGTTCTCAGTTTCCAGAACCAATTTGAAAGTCGCCTAATTTCATCTGAATATTGAATAATATATTAGCAAGCCTCCATCAGTTGTGCAACAGCCCGAGGCTGCTGATGGGAGGGTTGGCGTGGATGTTTGGAAACTTACTGCCTCAAGGTGAACGTTTTGACCTACTTTAAACACCTCACGCGCTTCATATCCGCATTGGCACGCTGCACGTCAGGGTTACTCTGGAGTCTTCACGACAGCCGCGAGACGTCCCTGTGTCCTCCATGACTTTCCGTTGGCCTTTTACAGATGAGGTTCAGTTAGTATCATGAGTCTCGGGAGGGATATTGGGCACAAGACACACATTGTTAGATGGCATGTCGTAGCGTGATGTATAGGCCCCAGTTCCACGGCACCACCTGGCCTGGAGAAGGTAAGCAGAAACTGACATAAAATCCACAGCGCAGCACTTTGTGTTCCATTTGTGTGCAGAGAAAAGATGAATTTGGTTTATTGTAGCTGTTAATATAATGAATGCCCAAACCATTGCCATATCAGACTAAAACCTCTCCAATTTGTATTCTTTTTTTCAGAAATCACTTCGTGTTCTGCAATATTGAACCAATAAAAAGTATTAAAAGGAGCTTTTCTTCTTTCAACAGTGTTTAATTATTTTTTAAATGTAGTGTTGTTTTTTTTCATTTCCTGCAATCGGCCGTCTCAGAGATAAGATGTTTCAGCCTGACAGCGATGATTTGAAACCCCTCCTGTATATATTATATTTAGAAATGCAACGATACAAAATTTCACCACCGATACGATAGCCGGTTGTGTGAGTGATATCTGCCGATGCCAATTTTGAAGATTACATTCATATTTCTTACTTCATGAAATGTATTATTTCATATAATGACTATTAATATTGAACATCAAAATGTTTATGTTTCATAATATTTTCTACAGGGCACAAATTCATTGCATGTTCAGGCTTTAGCACGATATATTGGCCCTGATCATCGGCTGTGTTTAAACTATCGTCCGATAGCCGATCATGTGCTAAAATTGCTTTTATCGACTGATACGAATATTGGTCGATATATCGGTGCATCTCTAACTATAGTATGCAATGTTATATTAATAAATAGCCAAAACTCATGGTATGACTTGGTTTTAAAAAATGTGTAGATTAAAATCAATGTATCTATATTAATTAAAAAATAAGTTTGCTCGACTCATTCCGTGTTTCCATTCCGTCTACCAACATGTGTCTGTTCCAAAAAAACAAAAATGTATTAAATGAATTGAACCTCATCGATTTCTGCATAAAAACTTCCACACAAACACCTCTGTAAGCGTTTGTGAACGAGACCCTTCAGTTTGTTTGAGGGTCACTACTGTTTGAGCCCTCGAGAAAATTGCTGGCCAAATAAAAGGATATTAGGAGGCTAATAAGGGCTTCTCATGGCTTTAATTTACCTCCGTTTTCACTCAGGAGAGGCGGTAACAAGCGTGAAATCAGGTGCACCTGCTCATGGCTGGGGTCCAGAAGGCTGCCGATGGCACGTTGAGGATGATCCGAACAGCTGGGCCTATTTCAGCCCCGAGCTCCTCGCCGCACCCCGCTGCCCTCTCTCACGCAAACTTATTGTTTCATTCTGTCATTTATTCACTCAGCGGGTCGCCCAATCTAATGCGATTTACACCACTTACCATTTTTATACAGCGAATATTAGCGCTTTAGTCCCGGCTGAGTGCAGCGAGTTATGGACTTTGCTCAAGGGCGTCTGTGACACTCTTACAGCTTTTGGCGTTTTTTATTTACGGGAATACAGGTGCGACGCCACCTTCTCAGACAAATCCAGAACGGCTTAGGAGCAGTTTAACATATCAATGTTTTACAAAATGTTCATTGACGGTTAAAGATTTTTTTGCTCAGAATCACACATGCATTATTAATTGAATTCATTTAAGTCGCAGGTACAAAGGAATTTTAAATAACTCCGCAGAGAGCCGCAGATCTTTCCGGAATCCCTGTGAAAGCCTGTCCTGATGTCAGGGATCATACATATCCCAGTGGATTACTCGGTGGAACAGAGATTTTCGATTAAAATTCCAAGAGGTCCAGTTTCGAAATGTCTTTCTCACTATGTAAATCAGGATGGGGCGCAATTTTTGCCATTTGTTTGTGTGATTTTTAGTGGATTGGAAAGTGGGCCACGGATGACTGATGAAGTGATGCTGTATATGAGCTGGTCACATACTTGTGTGTTGCATTTCAGTTTCAGATTTTACGAAGGCTTTTCATTTCTCAGATGTTGCTTTTCGGGAGATTTGACGGAGTTTCCTTTGAGTATCAACTTAATCTCAGGTGCTTCTCCTAAAATTGCTAATAGGAGAAACAAAAAAACAGTTGTTGAAATCCATGAAGTTTATGGTGGTGTAAAAAGAATGTACGAGAAATGTCATATTGAGATCTTCAATAATATTGACTTTTGATCACAGACTTGACAAATCTGAGCTCAGTTTGAGACATTGTTGACATCTCTTCTCAAACTCTAATGACAGCAACATTTGTTAGATTTCTGACTCTTATTCTCAGGAGAAATATCTGAGACACAGATGAGATTTAAGTGAAGTTTCCATTTGCTCTCCATTTAATCTCAGTGATGTCTAAGAGTTAATTGAGATAATAAATAATTGAGATATTAAAGAGATCCCATATCTTTCTCATGAGTGAACACATGACCCGTTGATTGTTTCGATAGGCACATTCTGACATTCTTGCTCTTTCTTGCGGTAAAAACGGTGTGTTTTAATTTATGAGAAACTATTTTCAGTCCAGCGCTATGACCTCTGTTGTGAACTAAAAGCTTGTTCTGTGCTTTATAGTGCCATCCGTAGTACTACATTCAACATTGGAGAAAATGTCTTCAGCCCTATACAATAAAAATGTAAAGTGCATGCAGAAGTGTTTCTCTCTTTAGACTACTTATCTTTGGGTTTGGGTTATTCTGACAGCTCTTCGCGTGTTTAATAATTCACCTATTTTGAATAAATAAAGACGCATAATATTATTATGATGATTTCTCTTTAATCTCAAGACTACTCTGCGTGGACGCATTGGTAAGACTCTATATTCTCTCTCTCTCTCTCTCTCTCTCTCTATCACATGTCATAGATGGAGGAGAATATTCAGGCTATAGAAAGCAGCATCGATCGGTTCCCTGCAGTCTAGAGAGACCAAACCTGCTGACACTGAACCTTCATCTCGCTCTCTAAATATTTTTTCTGTTTGCAAAAAAAGTGGTCAGAATTATGCAGTTTGGTCTACTACAGTCTTCTCTTTTGCCCCACGGCTTTTCTTATCCTCTACCACGAATTTAAGCACTTGGCTCACTTTCAGTTCCAATGTGCAAGAATATGAATTGAGCTGGCGACACGCCTGCGTGGTTCTGCAAGTCACCAATACGTAGAATTGATTTTTCATTATTCTTTCATTTCTGCATTTTGTGCCGCGTGTTGGATGTGTACATCTACTGTATATGTTTTTTTTACATTCCATGCTGTTTTAATTATACAGTATGGAGAACAGGGTTGAATTGATTTGTCAATACGTTTCAAATTCCAAATCCAGAATTTCCGTTGAGGATGCTGAACAATAAACCGTTTCAAATTGTGATTCTCCACCCTGCTTTCCATCTCAATTCAAATTCTGGAACTGGAATTTAAAACCCATTCAATTCAATTCAACCCTGTTATCAACATGCCCTCCTCTCATTTCATTTGCTTTAACTTTTTCCATTTCCAGCTCAGAACAGCCAGCCGTTGCTTTGCATCTCAGCCTATTTTCCTCATAGCCCCTTCATTTGAACGAATTCGTGCGTCCTTATATCTCCCTCCATCTTCATCTGCCTCAGATTCTCTTTCATCCTTTTCTCCTCATCTTTCAGACCATCCGTTCGACTCCAGCGTCTGAACAGCAGGCATGTGCGTGTTTTTCACGTTGGTCCTGAAACACAGCCATCAGATATATGATGTACTCTCTTGAAAAATGTTGGACATCGTTTTTCCATACTATAAATTTATTCAGGAGACAGGGCGAAAATCTTTCCTCCGCAACGGCTCTAATGCGTATAAAAGAACCAAACAGACATGTGACCAGTCAAGCTAAGTTTAATGGAAATGCAAATGCGATTAAAGCATATTTTGAGCAACAAATTACAATGTGGTGTGTTACTCACACTGAAGTCTTACAGTTCTCACTGTATAGAAATTTGTTGCTGGTTTTCCATTGCGTTCCACAGAAATAAGAAAGTCATGTGGAATTTGGAATGACGTGAGCGTGAGTAAATCTTCATTTTTGAGTGAACCGCTTGAAACAAGTCTGATTTCTACAGTATATGTCGATGTTTGTGTCCGTATCCGTCAGTTCCTTATTGTGTATTCAGGTCAGCTTCAGCCCTCCATATGAGAGGAGACTCTGTATTCACTGCACTCCTTCTGCCAGTGTTTCCTATTTCTCCATTATCGACATAAATTAATCATCAAACACGCATATGAAGCTGAAAAAAGAGGTAATTTAAGGCAGCAAATTAGCATTAGTGTTTTTATGTCAGGAATGAACGAGGACTTCTCGTGCTGGTGTGGAGCGGCATTAAAAATCCTATCGGGCTGTTTCTGCTATCTGTTCACAAAAACGGTCTGTAATGGATCCCTTATCATCTTTAATGTATGGAGCATTTCCATTACGGGGTATTTGAGGGCGCCGCTGTCGCCTCTGGTGCTCTGGAGTGAAATGGATTGATGTTTGGAAGCATTAGGATGTAAAGGACCTATATTTATGTTTGGAATTCAATAGATGTCACAAGGAGGACAGAACAGAACCTACATTTTTACAGCAATCCATCAGATGAACAGCTTCTATAGGGACACAACAGACGCTCGAAGCGTTTTAACCGAGAGGTTTGACTGCTTAGCACGGCCTGGGTGACCCCTGCTTAAAGATTTTTACATTTTTTGCATTTAGCAGACACTTTAATCCAAAGTGACTAAAAAATTAGAGAGCAGTCAACATTATTATGGGCAAAAATCTTTTAAGTTTTAGTTAGTCTAAGTAGCTGTTTTGACTATTGTATGTATTTATTTATTGCAAAATATTTATCTTTAAGTCTCAATATATATACCAGTGGCCATGTTAATACAGTATGCATGTTAAGAATTTATTGATTTTGTACATTTCTGTCTTTAAATGTTTTATATTTTACCCATATTAACATAACAAAATAAAAAAAATTATAATCTTTATTTTATAATAAAATATAAAGGCATATTATTTAAAAATAATTTTGCTTTTAAAAGTTGTTTTTGACCATTTTAAATATTTATTTATTACAAAATATTTATATTTTAAATTGATGTTTTAGTTGATATTTTACCAATGGCCATGTTAAAGGAATATATTTATTCTATTCATTTCTGTCTTTATTTCAATATTCCATATTTTACTCCAATTTATTATTATATAAATAATACATAATAATATAACAAAATTAAAAATACATTTTTAATAACATTTTTATGTTTATATTCATATTTATAATAAAATAAAAAAGATATAAAATAAAAATATAACAATATATATGTACATTATTAAGCTTTAGGTACTAGGTACCAAAGAAAACATCAGACGTTACTAATATATTATGTTACATATTATATCTTACATACGCAGGTGAAACATCTACTCAGTGTAACATTGACATTTTCATAATGTCATAATGTATTTATTGCAAAAACGATCATATAACAATCTCTTTGCAGATGTCCATCTCAAGGCCGGAGTTGTATTTTAGAGGTGTTGTGTTGCATTCAGATTTTAAACCCTTACAAGACGTCTTGTTTAAAAATGGCTAAAACCGCCATCTATTCATTTAAATGAGTAACCATGCTGCCAATTACAGCCTGAAATGAGCTAATAAGTTAATTGGTTTATGAGTTGCATCACACTCCGTCAGCAGTTGTGGTTTGGCTGACGTTCAGAAGCTGCCGCGGGCCCCAACGCTTGAGAACGTAACAACAGATAACAACACATGAGTTTGCGTATCGCCCCTCCATCAACCGCAACCCAACCGATGGGCACTTTCCAACCGCAGCGTCAGGAGAGAGGTGACTTTCAATTAGCTCAACTACGGTAATTAATCAATTACGAGTGGCGGCATAATGAAAACCGTAAACTATTCGCCCCATCAACGCCATGACTGTGAATTAGCATCTCATTTAGCACAGGAAGGTACAAGCGGCGAGCTGCCTGTTTTATCTGTTTGCTGTATTATTTCCCTCCGTCTTCCATCTACTGCTATAGTAGCAGGGGACAGAAATGATGGGGGAAGATTGATAGAGATTGACAAGCTCTTACAGCTCAGAGTTGGAAAGGCTTGGAAATGTAGATTGAATGTGGGTGGGCGCTTTTCCCGGACCTTTTAACGGATGTGCCGGTAACTTATTCTTTCTGATGAAATGGGAAGATGCTCCATCATCAGGTTAAAGACTAAACCCCACTTGTGCTTGGCTCAGACTTGCGCTCAGCGGAGGACCTGCCAAGATG